>CM031578.1:8015364-8446484 GCA_018467065.1 Ephestia elutella
GATACTTTTTAGATGTTTTTTTTATTAGGTTTTTTTTTTAATGCCAATACCGTGCATTTATGCTTTTTGAATGGTCTCGCCTTTTACAAAGCGCCACCTATGAATTCATCTGGAACAAATTTGGGTCTCGGAAAATCCCTCACTCAAATTGTGTACTGGAACGTCATAAATTCCTGGCTGTTAGTCATTTAAGTTTTTTATTACCAAAGTTAATCTTTTCCTGATGTCATTGTGATACCCTTAAAATAGATATCCTACAAAAATATAAAATTTAGTTTTTGAAAGTCTGTTACCCTTTCACGTTAAAGCTACTGGACGGATTTCGATGAAATTTGTTTAAAGTGGAAAATGAAACCTGGAATATCATCTGGGATACTTATCTTATGGGATACTTATCTTATGGGATTCGTAGTGTTTAACTTTCGTTTTATATTCTGCTTTCATCTGTGAGGACCTTTAAGTAGCTCCTTTGCTATTTCATTTACACATTAAAGACTAAAATTGTAAATGGTCTTCCTATAAAAAAAAATAGTTTTTATCCCAAAATTCCCAGTACGATACCTGTTTAGGCAGATCCAGCTTGTGCAAAGAATCAAGCGCCTCCCGCAGATGCCTCAGGTTGGCGCAGAGCCGCGCGCGCAGCGTGTCGTGCGGCGCCGCGCCGCCGCCCGCCAGCAGGCACGCGCGCATGTGCATAGAGAACTGCTCCACTGCCGCGATTATCATCTCCTGGAACCGTTTAATGATATTTCGATGCTGCAACCCTTTTACTCGTATATAGAACGTAAATAAAAAGGTACACACAGTGTTCGGGGAGTGAGGTGTATAGATATCGTTTTTGATGAGCTAAGGCAGATGTAACAGCACTTCACTTTACTTACTTACTATTTAATGATATTTGGATGCTTCCATTATGGAAAAGAATTGCACAAGACCAAGAAGCTTGGCGTGCATTAGAGGAGGCTTATGTCCTGCAGTGGATTAATTAAGCTGAAAAGGAAGGAGGATACTGTAACCCTTTTACTCGTATATAGGGAGTAAATAAAAATATGTTAAATAAAAAGGTACACACAGTGTTCGGGGGGGTGTATAGATATCGTTTTTGATGAGCAAAGGCAGATGTAACAGCTCTTCACTTTACTTACTTACTATCCGGGCTCAGTGACCCAAAGTGAGTCTTGGCCTCCAACACACTTCACTTTATTTACACGTAATTTACAAAAAGTTATTATGTTGATTGAATGCACAGGTCCTGTGGCGTTGCAAAATGTGCACTAATTATGTAAAGAGCGACGACCGATATAAAGTTCGGTTACAAGAGTCTCGAACACGCAGTCTCGTCCCATTCAGCCGGTAACTGTGATTTAACTGATAGAGGTGAGGTAGCTTGACAGCACGCCACACGCGGCCCCGCTCCAACATCCTTGTTATCTTCAGCTGAGGATGTCTCAGCGGCATGGCGGGCTCGCCGCCCAGCTCGCCCGCGAAGTAGCGGCGCGCGAGCGGCCACAGCGCGTGCAGCTCGGCGGACAGCGCACCAGTCCGAGCGGCCCCGCTCCAACATCCTTGTTACCTTCAGCTGAGGATGTCTCAGCGGCATGGCGGGCTCGCCGCCCAGCTCGCCCGCGAAGTAGCAGCGCGCGAGCGGCCACAGCGCGTGCAGCTCGGCGGACAGCGCACCAGTCCGAGCGGCCCCGCTCCAACATCCTTGTTACCTTCAGCTGAGGATGTCTCAGCGGCATGGCGGGCTCGCCGCCCAGCTCGCCCGCGAAGTAGCGGCGCGCGAGCGGCCACAGCGCGTGCAGCTCGGCGGACAGCGCACCAGTCCGAGCGGCCCCGCTCCAACATCCTTGTTACCTTCAGCTGAGGATGTCTCAGCGGCATGGCGGGCTCGCCGCCCAGCTCGCCCGCGAAGTAGCGGCGCGCGAGCGGCCACAGCGCGTGCAGCTCGGCGGACAGCGCACCAGTCCGAGCGGCCCCGCTCCAACATCCTTGTTACCTTCAGCTGAGGATGTCTCAGCGGCATGGCGGGCTCGCCGCCCAGCTCGCCCGCGAAGTAGCGGCGCGCGAGCGGCCACAGCGCGTGCAGCTCGGCGGACAGCGCACCAGTCCGAGCGGCCCCGCTCCAACATCCTTGTTACCTTCAGCTGAGGATGTCTCAGCGGCATGGCGGGCTCGCCGCCCAGCTCGCCCGCGAAGTAGCGGCGCGCGAGCGGCCACAGCGCGTGCAGCTCGGCGGACAGCGCACCAGTCCGAGCGGCCCCGCTCCAACATCCTTGTTACCTTCAGCTGAGGATGTCTCAGCGGCATGGCGGGCTCGCCGCCCAGTTCGCCCGCGAAGTAGCGGCGCGCGAGCGGCCACAGCGCGTGCAGCTCGGCGGACAGCGCACCAGTCCGAGCGGCCCCGCTCCAACATCCTTGTTACCTTCAGCTGAGGATGTCTCAGCGGCATGGCGGGCTCGCCGCCCAGCTCGCCCGCGAAGTAGCGGCGCGCGAGCGGCCACAGCGCGTGCAGCTCGGCGGACAGCGCACCAGTCCGAGCGGCCCCGCTCCAACATCCTTGTTACCTTCAGCTGAGGATGTCTCAGCGGCATGGCGGGCTCGCCGCCCAGTTCGCCCGCGAAGTAGCGGCGCGCGAGCGGCCACAGCGCGTGCAGCTCGGCGGACAGCGCACCAGTCCGAGCGGCCCCGCTCCAACATCCTTGTTACCTTCAGCTGAGGATGTCTCAGCGGCATGGCGGGCTCGCCGCCCAGCTCGCCCGCGAAGTAGCGGCGCGCGAGCGGCCACAGCGCGTGCAGCTCGGCGGACAGCGCACCAGTCCGAGCGGCCCCGCTCCAACATCCTTGTTACCTTCAGCTGAGGATGTCTCAGCGGCATGGCGGGCTCGCCGCCCAGCTCGCCCGCGAAGTAGCGGCGCGCGAGCGGCCACAGCGCGTGCAGCTCGGCGGACAGCGCACCAGTCCGAGCGGCCCCGCTCCAACATCCTTGTTACCTTCCAGCTGAGGATGTCTCAGCGGCATGGCGGGCTCGCCGCCCAGCTCGCCCGCGAAGTAGCGGCGCGCGAGCGGCCACAGCGCGTGCAGCTCGGCGGACAGCGCACCAGTCCGAGCGGCCCCGCTCCAACATCCTTGTTACCTTCAGCTGAGGATGTCTCAGCGGCATGGCGGGCTCGCCGCCCAGCTCGCCCGCGAAGTAGCGGCGCGCGAGCGGCCACAGCGCGTGCAGCTCGGCGGACAGCGCACCAGTCCGAGCGGCCCCGCTCCAACATCCTTGTTACCTTCAGCTGAGGATGTCTCAGCGGCATGGCGGGCTCGCCGCCCAGTTCGCCCGCGAAGTAGCGGCGCGCGAGCGGCCACAGCGCGTGCAGCTCGGCGGACAGCGCACCAGTCCGAGCGGCCCCGCTCCAACATCCTTGTTACCTTCAGCTGAGGATGTCTCAGCGGCATGGCGGGCTCGCCGCCCAGCTCGCCCGCGAAGTAGCGGCGCGCGAGCGGCCACAGCGCGTGCAGCTCGGCGGACAGCGCACCAGTCCGAGCGGCCCCGCTCCAACATCCTTGTTACCTTCAGCTGAGGATGTCTCAGCGGCATGGCGGGCTCGCCGCCCAGCTCGCCCGCGAAGTAGCGGCGCGCGAGCGGCCACAGCGCGTGCAGCTCGGCGGACAGCGCACCAGTCCGAGCGGCCCCGCTCCAACATCCTTGTTACCTTCAGCTGAGGATGTCTCAGCGGCATGGCGGGCTCGCCGCCCAGCTCGCCCGCGAAGTAGCGGCGCGCGAGCGGCCACAGCGCGTGCAGCTCGGCGGACAGCGCACCAGTCCGAGCGGCCCCGCTCCAACATCCTTGTTACCTTCAGCTGAGGATGTCTCAGCGGCATGGCGGGCTCGCCGCCCAGCTCGCCCGCGAAGTAGCGGCGCGCGAGCGGCCACAGCGCGTGCAGCTCGGCGGACAGCGCACCAGTCCGAGCGGCCCCGCTCCAACATCCTTGTTACCTTCAGCTGAGGATGTCTCAGCGGCATGGCGGGCTCGCCGCCCAGCTCGCCCGCGAAGTAGCGGCGCGCGAGCGGCCACAGCGCGTGCAGCTCGGCGGACAGCGCACCAGTCCGAGCGGCCCCGCTCCAACATCCTTGTTACCTTCAGCTGAGGATGTCTCAGCGGCATGGCGGGCTCGCCGCCCAGCTCGCCCGCGAAGTAGCGGCGCGCGAGCGGCCACAGCGCGTGCAGCTCGGCGGACAGCGCACCAGTCCGAGCGGCCCCGCTCCAACATCCTTGTTACCTTCAGCTGAGGATGTCTCAGCGGCATGGCGGGCTCGCCGCCCAGCTCGCCCGCGAAGTAGCGGCGCGCGAGCGGCCACAGCGCGTGCAGCTCGGCGGACAGCGCACCAGTCCGAGCGGCCCCGCTCCAACATCCTTGTTACCTTCAGCTGAGGATGTCTCAGCGGCATGGCGGGCTCGCCGCCCAGCTCGCCCGCGAAGTAGCGGCGCGCGAGCGGCCACAGCGCGTGCAGCTCGGCGGACAGCGCACCAGTCCGAGCGGCCCCGCTCCAACATCCTTGTTACCTTCAGCTGAGGATGTCTCAGCGGCATGGCGGGCTCGCCGCCCAGCTCGCCCGCGAAGTAGCGGCGCGCGAGCGGCCACAGCGCGTGCAGCTCGGCGGACAGCGCACCAGTCCGAGCGGCCCCGCTCCAACATCCTTGTTACCTTCAGCTGAGGATGTCTCAGCGGCATGGCGGGCTCGCCGCCCAGCTCGCCCGCGAAGTAGCGGCGCGCGAGCGGCCACAGCGCGTGCAGCTCGGCGGACAGCGCACCAGTCCGAGCGGCCCCGCTCCAACATCCTTGTTACCTTCAGCTGAGGATGTCTCAGCGGCATGGCGGGCTCGCCGCCCAGCTCGCCCGCGAAGTAGCGGCGCGCGAGCGGCCACAGCGCGTGCAGCTCGGCGGACAGCGCACCAGTCCGAGCGGCCCCGCTCCAACATCCTTGTTACCTTCAGCTGAGGATGTCTCAGCGGCATGGCGGGCTCGCCGCCCAGCTCGCCCGCGAAGTAGCGGCGCGCGAGCGGCCACAGCGCGTGCAGCTCGGCGGACAGCGCACCAGTCCGAGCGGCCCGCTCCAACATCCTTGTTACCTTCAGCTGAGGATGTCTCAGCGGCATGGCGGGCTCGCCGCCCAGCTCGCCCGCGAAGTAGCGGCGCGCGAGCGGCCACAGCGCGTGCAGCTCGGCGGACAGCGCACCAGTCCGAGCGGCCCCGCTCCAACATCCTTGTTACCTTCAGCTGAGGATGTCTCAGCGGCATGGCGGGCTCGCCGCCCAGCTCGCCCGCGAAGTAGCGGCGCGCGAGCGGCCACAGCGCGTGCAGCTCGGCGGACAGCGCACCAGTCCGAGCGGCCCCGCTCCAACATCCTTGTTACCTTCAGCTGAGGATGTCTCAGCGGCATGGCGGGCTCGCCGCCCAGCTCGCCCGCGAAGTAGCGGCGCGCGAGCGGCCACAGCGCGTGCAGCTCGGCGGACAGCGCACCAGTCCGAGCGGCCCCGCTCCAACATCCTTGTTACCTTCAGCTGAGGATGTCTCAGCGGCATGGCGGGCTCGCCGCCCAGCTCGCCCGCGAAGTAGCGGCGCGCGAGCGGCGGCCACAGCGCGTGCAGCTCGGCGGACAGCGCACCAGTCCGAGCGGCCCCGCTCCAACATCCTTGTTACCTTCAGCTGAGGATGTCTCAGCGGCATGGCGGGCTCGCCGCCCAGCTCGCCCGCGAAGTAGCGGCGCGCGAGCGGCCACAGCGCGTGCAGCTCGGCGGACAGCGCACCAGTCCGAGCGGCCCCGCTCCAACATCCTTGTTACCTTCAGCTGAGGATGTCTCAGCGGCATGGCGGCTCGCCGCCCAGCTCGCCCGCGAAGTAGCGGCGCGCGAGCGGCCACAGCGCGTGCAGCTCGGCGGACAGCGCACCAGTCCGGAGCGGCCCCGCTCCAACATCCTTGTTACCTTCAGCTGAGGATGTCTCAGCGGCATGGCGGGCTCGCCGCCCAGCTCGCCCGCGAAGTAGCGGCGCGCGAGCGGCCACAGCGCGTGCAGCTCGGCGGACAGCGCACCAGTCCGAGCGGCCCCGCTCCAACATCCTTGTTACCTTCCAGCTGAGGATGTCTCAGCGGCATGGCGGACTCGCCGCCCAGCTCGCCCGCGAAGTAGCGGCGCGCGAGCGGCCACAGCGCGTGCAGCTCGGCGGACAGCGCACCAGTCCGAGCGGCCCCGCTCCAACATCCTTGTTACCTTCAGCTGAGGATGTCTCAGCGGCATGGCGGGCTCGCCGCCCAGCTCGCCCGCGAAGTAGCGGCGCGCGAGCGGCCACAGCGCGTGCAGCTCGGCGGACAGCGCACCAGTCCGAGCGGCCCCGCTCCAACATCCTTGTTACCTTCAGCTGAGGATGTCTCAGCGGCATGGCGGGCTCGCCGCCCAGCTCGCCCGCGAAGTAGCGGCGCGCGAGCGGCCACAGCGCGTGCAGCTCGGCGGACAGCGCACCAGTCCGGAGCGGCCCCGCTCCAACATCCTTGTTACCTTCAGCTGAGGATGTCTCAGCGGCATGGCGGGCTCGCCGCCCAGCTCGCCCGCGAAGTAGCGGCGCGCGAGCGGCCACAGCGCGTGCAGCTCGGCGGACAGCGCACCAGTCCGAGCGGCCCCGCTCCAACATCCTTGTTACCTTCAGCTGAGGATGTCTCAGCGGGCATGGCGGGCTCGCCGCCCAGCTCGCCCGCGAAGTAGCGGCGCGCGAGCGGCCACAGCGCGTGCAGCTCGGCGGACAGCGCACCAGTCCGAGCGGCCCCGCTCCAACATCCTTGTTACCTTCAGCTGAGGATGTCTCAGCGGCATGGCGGGCTCGCCGCCCAGCTCGCCCGCGAAGTAGCGGCGCGCGAGCGGCCACAGCGCGTGCAGCTCGGCGGACAGCGCACCAGTCCGAGCGGCCCCGCTCCAACATCCTTGTTACCTTCAGCTGAGGATGTCTCAGCGGCATGGCGGGCTCGCCGCCCAGCTCGCCCGCGAAGTAGCGGCGCGCGAGCGGCCACAGCGCGTGCAGCTCGGCGGACAGCGCACCAGTCCGAGCGGCCCCGCTCCAACATCCTTGTTACCTTCAGCTGAGGATGTCTCAGCGGCATGGCGGGCTCGCCGCCCAGCTCGCCCGCGAAGTAGCGGCGCGCGAGCGGCCACAGCGCGTGCAGCTCGGCGGACAGCGCACCAGTCCGAGCGGCCCCGCTCCAACATCCTTGTTACCTTCAGCTGAGGATGTCTCAGCGGCATGGCGGGCTCGCCGCCCAGCTCGCCCGCGAAGTAGCGGCGCGCGAGCGGCCACAGCGCGTGCAGCTCGGCGGACAGCGCACCAGTCCGAGCGGCCCCGCTCCAACATCCTTGTTACCTTCAGCTGAGGATGTCTCAGCGGCATGGCGGGCTCGCCGCCCAGCTCGCCCGCGAAGTAGCGCGGCGCGCGAGCGGCCACAGCGCGCGCGTCAGCTCGGCGGACAGCGCACCAGTCCGAGCGGCCCCGCTCCAACATCCTTGTTACCTTCAGCTGAGGATGTCTCAGCGGCATGGCGGGCTCGCCGCCCAGCTCGCCCGCGAAGTAGCGGCGCGCGAGCGGCCACAGCGCGTGCAGCTCGGCGGACAGCGCACCACAAGCGGCCCCGCACCAGTCCGAGCGGACGCCGCTCCAACATCCTTCGCTTTCAGTCTCTTTTGTCTTACGTTTACCTTTAAAAAAAGGATGTGAAAAAATAAAATTTCAAAAATGAACGCACAACATACTAGTAAAAAGTTCTCCCCCATTAAGGGCTCTCAGTAAGTGAAAACGGCAATATTGGCTGTTTTCTATAAGCTGCTGTTTAAAGAATTGAAAAGTTTTCGCCCTGAAATTTCTGATATGTATTATACTCAATACTCAATATTTTATTGCATCCATAAAGTTGATATGGTGACAAATAAATGATAGTACATTTATGGACCCTGTCGGGCACAGCAACTTGGGTAGAAAAGAGGAGGTCGCATCATTTCATTTTATTAATAACATAATAAAAATCATCATCATCATATAGCATAATATAAATTTTAATTTCATGTAACTAATAATTTGTAATAAAATAAATAGGTATAGGTATTATTGAGTATTAATTGATTAGTAGGTATTATCAAAATTTAGAATTCGTCATTTAAGTAGTCATTTATATTATAATAAGCTTTATCAATTAGGATTTTTTTCAATTTTCTTCTTTTATAGAACGTATGTTTAAAGGGAGGACTGTTTCCAAAACACGATGGGAAAAATTTTGCTCGATAGAAAAAATCCTGAAGTTACCTCTAAAATTTCATATAAATACAGATAACATCCGTGTTGTGTAAAAAATGTTTTAAAATCACCAACACAAAAGTATTTTACCTTTTCGATTTCGTGACTGATTTAAATTTTTGAAAAACTAAACATTTCTATTAACTTTTTGATAAAAATGTGAATGGCGCGCAACCGGGACGTCCCCCCCCGCCTCAGCCGCTTCATATGAATTTTCGCTGACCGCCTAACCCCCCTTAACTTCCACTTATCCCTATCTTGATCAATCTCTGAAAGACATCAAAATGGTGGCGCCATCTCTGGGACAGTATTACTACTACACAATCCCCATTAGTTAACAAGACGACGATGGGTACCTTTGTCTCCGCTCTCCAGTTCCTCCTTGTGCTTGAAGTGGTCCTTGACTTTGTCCATGAGGCTCATGAGGTACTCCTTGCGGCTCGTGATGGCCACCCATGCCGCGTCGCCCTCCCAATTCAAACTCACCAACAATCTATATAAAAATAAATATTTTCCAAATTTATTTACTCCTTTTGAAGTCGCGACAGCTCAAAGAATAGTCTTTATGTTTCGAGGACACTTGAAAGTTCGTCTCTGAGGCAAAAACTTAGATTAAAAAAATATATGGAATACATGTGATGAGATAGCTAGCCTTAGCTAGCTTTTTACTAACTTAATCTTTTATTTTAATCGTACAAATATTATAAATGCGAAAGGTTGGATGAGTTTGTGAATTTGTGAGGATGTTTGTTACTGGATGTTTGTCAATCACGCAAAATCTGCTGGACGGATTTCGATGAAATTTGGTATATGGGTAGAAAAATACCTGAAATAGCACATAAGGTACTTTTTATCCTGAATTTACCATGGGAGCGAAGCCCTGGGGCGCGGCTAGTTTATTATATTATCTGCCGACATGTATGATATGACCTTAAAAACTTTTGATTTTAATTAAGTTCCACATAACAAAGATATTAAAAGACAAAAAAAAAATATCAAAACAGCAAAATCACTTAGCATAGCTAGAGAAGAAAAAATACCTTACCTTATATACTTTGTCTGTTCTTGCACATTGATAGGCATAGTTTTCATTCGTGTATACAGTTTCTCTTTCAAATCCTCTATCTTTTTATCTATCTCGGCCAAGATTTTCTGGAAGAGCTGTAATATAATTTTATGATTATTACCAATTTATGTAATAAATATGTAAAGATTTTGATATAGCAACAGAAAAAACATACCTTAACATCAGTGTTCCCGAAGAGATTTTTCACTCGGGTGTAATCATTAACAACTAAATCGTATTCCTTCTTTCGAATGTTATTGTCTATAGACCCTGGTAGTTGGAACAGGAATTTGTGCCGAGTCAGCAGGGACAGGGCTTCGCGAGTCTTATCTGCATTCTCTTTGCGAGACAGAATCTCAGAGAATAGGGAATCTGCTAGGGTTATCGATTCTGAAAATAAATTATACAAATAGTTTGTTGCGGCGGAAGATGTGTGAGGTCCAAGCTTGAATGAAAGCGACTTGTCCGAAAATAACTAGTTTATTGCGGATAGGTACAATTTTACATAATGGATATACATAGATGCACTCCGCGACGGTTCAGTGGCAAGTGAAGTTGGAGGGGAAACGATGCTTCATTAGTAGCGGAGGCATCCGTTTGAATGTGTGCGTGCGTATGTGTGAAGACGAAGTCTGCTTGTGTAGAACCTCGCTTCTACTTAGTTTTAATAATTAGTATGTATTTTTAGTAATTTCAGTCAGGCATGTGCATAACAAAATCCTACCTTCAATAGCAGCTTGCAAACTTGGTAAAGGCTCTTTGCCATTCTTTCTCTGGTCTTCTTCATACATGTTTTTCAGCAGAACAAGTCTATCCAACTGATCCATTACAGCGCCAGTATTTGCTTTTAGAAAGCTTAATTGTCCCTCTTTCTGACTTTCAACCTGAATAAAATTGCCAAAACCTTTTGAAAATAGTCCTCTGTTATTCTATTTGTTATTAATAAAATAATAACAGCTATTTAGCAGCTGCAAACTGATGCAAGAAGTAACTACTTTAATTAATACTGAACTAAAGACAGCAGTTTATCAATAGAAATTTGCATTTTAACATAAATTTACCTTACCTTTCTTTGTAAGAAGACCATCCCCGCTTTCAAATCCTCAAAAGAGGTGTTACTTTGGTGCTCCAACAAGTACCATCCGGGCTGGAAGTTTTCATCTGTCAACTTTCCAGATCTAAAAAAAGAGATATTTTTTATTCCCTTTTCTTATCCTCCTAATGAGGGATTTTCCGAGACCCAAATTAAAATAAAATAGTTCCAGATTACTTCATAGATGGCGCTTAAGTAACAGGTGAGAGAAAAAGTTTCATAGAAAAAGCAAAATTTCACAGAATTAAAAGTAAAAAAAACAACTAAAAAGTATCAATATTGTAATTTGTGCAACTGTCAAACAGTTGGTGATTTTTTTTTCTGCCTCTGGTTGACAAGAAAAAGCGCATCATATTAGGTTCAGCCATTATTACGACTCGGCTTTCATAAAACGCTACCTTTAGACTTTTTATACTGATTTTTTTTCTTAATTTGAAAATTGCTCATTGAAACATCAGCATCACATATTTCTTTAATGAGGGTTATCAATATTCCACTCACTAGTTGGAGCTATTGGTGAGTGAGGCTTGTCAGATAGTACAGACCTGTCATCAATTGTAGAATTCAAATGACAGTATTGTGCCATCTGACAGACCTCACTCATCACACCAATAGCCCCAATTAGTGCGCTAAGAAATGATAATTCTCATTATGGTATGGCTTGTGGACTTACCCATCTGGAAAGAGCTCATGTAAATCCTCTTCTGGAAACTTGCAGTCATCTCCTTCTGTAGAAAGCCCCAGAGGATCAGGTGGGGTGTAAGCAGTTGGGGACATGGGTCTCCGACCCCATGGTAAAGAGGGAGGTGCTGCCTCCTCCACCCACACTGCACTTTCCTTGACTGGCCCCACAGATTCATGGTACCCTAAGAAACATATAGGTACTAATTATTTATTTCATTTATGAAATGTACCAGTTACATGAAATTATGTATGGGGTCAATTATATTCAAAGAAATCCAATTGAAATCCAAATTTCAATTCTTTTGTAAAATATGTTGTCTCTTGAAGTAATTGTAGTGGTTAAATATTAAACTTCTTTCATTACCAATGTCATTTTATTGAATCATAAAATGACATTGGTAATGAAAGAACTTTAACTCAACTAGTTCTTACCTCTGAACTGTACAGTTGATGTCCCCTCGCCACCTGACCTAGTAGTGACTATAATGTCACCCCGACCTTTGCATGGGCCTGAACGGGCCACTATTTTGTTCTTGCTCTTCCATTCCGCTGATAACAGACAGTCACACCCACAGATCTTCAGTCCTTAAATAATAAGTGACACTTCCATTATCGTAAAATAATAAAAGCAACTCAGCTGAAAGTAACAACTCATCACTTGTATAGATATTGTTGAAAAACCATGAAAAAAGCCTCAACGCCCACTTAGTATACACGAAAAAAGTTTGTCGCACGCTACTTAGCGGCTGAATAAATTGTAAATGTAGCTGGACGTATAGTTGGCTGGTTCTTTTTAATTACATTAAATACATTATAAACCAAGTGCATACCAATTAAATCAATTGCAGAGGTTCCCAAAAATTCGCCACGAATTGTAACTCTGGTACCCGGAGGTCCCTCTTTAGGTGATATACCAGTCACTACAGGCGGTGGTCCCATGTTTTTAAGATTCTCATAAATACCAGTTTAATTATTCAATCAATTTCCACACTTTTCACTTTCGGAAAACAAACACCATGAATGAAATAAATAAATAGGTAACAATTAAAAAAAAACCGTACCGAATTGACATGACATATGCCATTTTTGACAGTCTCACTCTCACGTTCTCATAGTGTTTCCAAGACCGGACATAACCGTGTAATTACGTTAAAAACCGGTTATGTATCGATAACGAAAAGATGATTAATGGTACCAACACTAAGATAACAAAAATTCATTCGTCTATGGAGTCGAGATGATGATGACTCGTCTATGGACATCACAGAGAAAAGACTAACGTCAAAATTGATCGACATTTTCGTTGTCAATAATTATTTCATTTTTCTACCATGTCGGGGATCGAACATCAGTTTATTTTGGGGGCGTACAAAAATTGAAATATTATAACAAAGACTATGAATTGGGCTTAATACTTTCACTATACGTTATTAAAATGGCTCAATCTACTTTTAGGTATTCAAGTGTTCATTATTAAGTTATAAGGAAATGTTGTGGTGATTTTCGTTTGTTCCTGATTTCGCTGTTTTTGTTGTAGTGGAGTCGACGAATATGGCTTTGAAAGGCACGAGGACTTTGACTTCGATAACTACGAGCACTTCATGTCAGTGTACTTGAAGGTCCTGGCAACGAGAGCGCAAAAATGGTCCATGCTACTTGGTGAAGGAAAGTCGGTCAAACGTACTAACACAGTCAAACGTTATGTTCGCAAAGGAATTCCCAGTGAGTGTTTGTTTACAAACAAAATTTTAAATCATTAATATTATGCGACGGAATTTTTGGTTGTTTTAGTAATGATTATCTAGGTTGAATATTATGTTATTGCTAAAATAATATATTTTCCTTATCAGGCGAACACCGACCGTCAGTATGGATGGCAATATCAGAAGCAGATAAAATGAAGGATCTAAGCCCAGATTTATACCACAAGATATTGGATGGCCCATTTGAAAAAGAGTTAGTGGATCTTGTAAAGACTGACTTGCCACGAACATTCCCAGACAATATATTCTTTACTAAAGAAGCAAACCATCAGACTCACCTGTATCATATTCTTATAGCTTACGCTCATAGCAACCGAGTAGTTGGTTACTGCCAGGGTCTTAATTATATTGCAGGTATGTGACTGTTTATTCTCCATTATTTAAATTCTACTGTTTTCTCTGTGGATTCTCCAGCAATATCCTTTTATTCATTTTGTGTACTGTACCTATGTGTTTTGGGAACATAAATAGATTTTCTCTCAAGTTTTACGTAATAAAACTTAAGTAAAAGTGAAGGCAACACTACTATCAGAAATATAAAGATCTTTAATTCCAGCATTATCTGTTATCTTCAGATCACCAACTTAACAAAATATATGAATTAAAAACCAATTATGTGATAAAATATATTTTCATAGATGTGCAAAAATTGTACATTGATTTTTTGTTCTAAACTACTTAAGTAGATAATGATTGTGATTAAATATGATAAAGGCATTTTTCATATAAATATTTTACTTTAAGATCCTGATAATTCAAGAAAATGTAGTTATTTCTCAGTGTCTGATTTGGACCCAAGCTTCAGTCTAGGAATACCAAAACAGGCGAATATCAGTTTGCCTTTATCTACTGAACTAAATTTGATATCTCAAATTGGTACTTTTTGGAACCAGGTTTACTACTACTGGCTACAAAAAGTGAAGAGACATCATTCTGGCTGCTGAAAGTTCTGGTAGAGAAGATACTGCCAGACTACTACACAAAGACCATGGACGGTCTAATTGTGGACATTGAGGTACTGTCTGAGCTGGTCAAGACCAAGGTACCTGATGTCCATCAGCATGTTATAAATCTAGGTGAGATTTATTATATTTAGAATTTTTTTATAACTGACATAACTATGTTAACTTGCAGCCTGTTTCATCTTTTTTCAAGCTAATTATGGTCATAGCTTTATGTGGATTTAAATTAGACCTGTATTTGTCTAAAAAATTCCTATGTTGAAAACATATAAATTTTTAGACAAATACAGGTCATAGCCTTTAGCATGAAGCACTATACAACAAAATCCATTATATTTTTCAAGTTAAATGTACTTTTAAAAATGCGGAGTATGACTTTTTAACTAAATGGTAATCATAACAATTATTCAGTCACATTTTTTTTCAACCTAGGTATGGTTACATAATGAAGGTATACCAATTCAAACATTGGTAATATCAATTAACAGTTTATGTACATGAGCTCAACTTGTTTATTAAATGTTAACTATCTTAACTGCCATACTAATTACTTTAAATTTCTTTACATAATTAGGTTTTTCTCTCACTACAATGATTCACTAGTAGAATTACAGTTCTAACTCTACTATATCTTTACTCCATGCTTTAAAATATACCCTTTAGGATTTAATTTGGTAATGTTGGAATTTTTCATAACATTTTTTTTATTTCATCTTAGGTCTCCCCTGGGCTGTTATTACCACCAAGTGGTTTGTGTGTTTGTTCGCTGAGGTTCTGCCAATAGAGACGGTCCTACGGATATGGGACTGCTTGTTTTATGAAGGCTCCAAAATCCTGTTCAGGGTGTGTTTGACCCTGATCAAGTCTAACAGGTAAAATAATTAGATATTTTTGTATTTATATAGTAATACTGGCTGCTAAATAAAGAATAAAGAAGCTGTTAAGGATAAAAAGTATACATATGCTGCCTCTTTTTTGCCATACGTGCCAAATATGTCTACTAAATTTTATAAAATTCAGTCGTTTCTGTGTAAAGGATATGCACATTTTTAGGATGTTACAAACTTTCTATATAATATTCTTTTGTTTTATTGATAAATGAAAAAAACGCAAATGACCTTGACACTACACAATACTCACTTTTTCCACAGAGCGTCTATACTGGCCTGCAATGACTTCACGACACTGGCAGAATGTTTCAAAGCGATCGTGAAAAATGCTAGCGCGTTACATTGCCACGAGTTTATGCAGGTATTCATTTTATATTGCACTAGCGCCCCGCCCCGGCTTCGCTCGGAAAGTACATACATAAATTGTAGCCTATGTCACTCAAGTATAATTTAGCTTTCTATTGGTGAAAGAATGGCTGTTTTAGACCCCCATAAATGTATTGCTTGATGATGTAATACATACTAACAATACCAAACATTTATGTATTCACAAATATACTTAGACACAGTCAAGGAAATTTATTTCCGTTATTTTAAATCAAAAATGTATAAAATTCGGAATATTGGGGCAACAGATAAATATAGAGGATGTCGCCTTCAAGACAATGACCTAATTCCAAAAATATTGCTCTGTTTTTAAAGGTGCCTATTGCTACTGGTTGCTTTTGTTATTTCTAAAAAGTGTATTCAAAAACCTTCCTATAAATTTTTGCATGGCAATTTTATTTTTTTCCATCAATACTGTTAGTTATGCATGCGAATTCTAAACACTTCACGATTTATACCTTGAAAATTAGGTCAACAATGTCCGTGACCAGTAACGTCAATGTTTGACATTAATTGACCTGCTCTGGTCTTCGGTCAGACGAATTTACGTGGAAAATTGTTAATCTTGTTTTGGCCCATTATGTAGGCTACTCGATAGCCAAACAGGAATCAAGCCCACCAGATAGAAAGTGTAAGTAGGTACTATTTGGTGGGATTGCTGAAGATTTATAGGTTTTGTTCTGTAATAATAGGTACCTATACAATATAATAGTTTTTGTAACTCATCTCTGTAAATGATTCCCGTCCCAAATATTTACATACTAGCTGCGCCCCGGGACTCTGCTCCCGTGGGAATTTTGGGATCAAAATTACCCTATGTCCTTGATCCTTCCCAGTACTTCTAACTATGTGTATGCGAAATATCACTAAGAATTTCTAACTACGTGTATGCGAAACTTCACTAAGAATTTCTTCAGTAGATAAAGCGCGAAGAAGTAACAAAAAATCTTTCACATTTATAATATTATTCGGGATGCGATTGCCGTTCCACTCTATTTCAATTGCAATGCCCGACAGGGTTTACATTGTACCTGTTTCTTGAAATTCGTAGTGACATGTTACCTGTACCACAAAGTAGTTAAAAGGGTACCTTTACTGTATAATGTGAAAGGCAATAAATTATTTGAATTGAATAAAATAAAAATTGTTCTTTCAGTCAATTTTCAAAGTACCCGGGACGTTATCGAACACAACCATCGCGAAGTTGCGGGCGCGGTTCGCCAAGCAGCGCCGCGAGCAACAGCAGAAGGAGCCGCGGTGAGCGCGGACCGATCTCAACCGTACCATCATATTGATGCAATAAACCTTTGTACTACTTAAATCCTGACACTTTTTTAACATTTTTGCGTGCGAAAATACATTATGACACGACTGACCAAAAACGGAAAATAAAATTTTATTTTATTGCACCATTTACGTCCCTACTTTTGCAAAGCATGACATTTTAAAATGCATTTGAACAAATATAGAAATAATTTGAACAAAATTATGATACTAAACCCGACTACGGATTATAATGCTCACTGTTTTATATCTTTAAAATATTTCCTACCGAATCTTTTTTTTTTTTCTTAATTTCGATGGGCCTTTGGGCAAGATGGGAATTTTTCTAGAAAATAAATTTGATCCCTCTTGTACATACCTACTACATATAAACATTATGAAGTCTGTTTCTCATAGGGTAGGCAGAGACCATGGATCCTTTTGTAGTCGGGTAAAAATGTGGAACACATGACCTTAGTATAATGCTGTGCATTATTATAAGTTTTGAATAAGTTATAAGTTAATATTGTTTTGCATATCATTGCATTAAAATATTTCATTGTGCTGCATTATTATATTGAGAATTGATGCTTTTTATGAAATCCTGTAAGTATAAATATATTTTTAAAGTTAAATACAGTTAGATAATTATAGTTTGATTGAGCAACACCATTAGTATTTCTGTAGGCAAAGCCTATAAAATAGAGTATGTTTTAATATTACAACTAGACATAGTCTATATGAATATAGGATCAAATCATTCACATTACATGTTTTTAGTTTGCTGTAGTTGCTTGGTTATCTCTTTTACACCATTGATTCTAAAAATTCCTTTTTATGGGACATTTAGGGTTTTTATGGATAAATATTGTATTAATAATCTGCCTTCTATAAAGAATGACTGGCGAGTGATATGATGAAGATAAGGGGAGGCTGTGGCTAGCAGTGGGAGCTGATGGCTAACTAAAAAAAATGGTTATTTAAAACTATAAAACAATATTTTTATATCAAAATGTAATAAATGTTAACATTAAGTACTGCAAAACGAACGGTATCAAAGACTTCCAATATGTAGAAACAAAAAATAAAAGTGTATGTGATACTTTCACGGTCTCTCGATGGACCTTGTGACGTTATCTTCATCTAATATGGATTCTGAATGCCAAAGACGTACCCTAATGTCCCTAAATGTATGACCCTGGTGGCACAGGCAACATCTGTTGAATATGTATTATTATTTATGTCTTCACTTTCATGGGTAAAGGTGTTACTTTACTAGTTAAGAATGTTGTACATTCGCACTGACAATAAGCATTACATATCTCCATGCAATGGTGTTATATTTTATAGTTCTCTTGCTCAATGTAATATTTTGGCAGTTATTAGATTTGCTTTCTAATGTGGCAAAATTAGTTTTAAAGTTGTAATTTAAGGTAAGGGAAAGGCCTGGAAGACACTTTTACTCCTCAACTCTTAGTTTGAAGGTGTATACACCATCAAACTAAAAATTGAGAAAAGACATTATATATAAAAAAGTAAATGTAACTTTGAGTACTAAACTTCTTTGGATTAACATAGGTTGGTGACCTATAGATAAAGGAACAAAATTATTTCCTTTCAACAATAATTGGTAGAAACTTTAAATATGATAACATCTGACCACCATCGAAGCAAATGAGCTTGCAAATGTTCCAGAATTACATGTTCAAATTAATCCAAAGATATTTTTGAAAACAATGTGAACTGAAATTATGTACAATTTTTCTGGACCTATTAGGATATATAATAGGGTTTAGTAGTACATTATAGCCTAGCATAAGTCCTTTACATGTCTTGGGTAGTTTCATAATTTTCTATGTATAAAAGACCTTTGAGACAAACTTTTAGATTTTAGAATGTATTTTTATAAAATTCATTTTTTATAGATGGCTCCCTTGTATTCTCGGTGTCAATGTGCTGTGAATTATCTTTATGCTGTTCATGAACTGCCTGTATCCATTGGAGTATCGCCATAATACCTAAATGTTTGAATGTTCATTGTAACTAAATAGATTATTGCGATGTTGAAAATGTATTTTATTGCTAACAACTTACAAACAGAATAACAAACTTGTTTGTTCCTACATTACTGTACAGTCTGCACAAATTACTCTATTAGCAAAATAAGGGTTGAACATAAGACCTATTTTGCAGTTGCTTAGTGATTATGATTTTCCACTTTCTAATGTATCCTTTGCTTCATTTATTTTTGCTGCAATCAATGGTGAACCTCCTCTGTCTGGGTGATTGAGTAACATTATTTTTCGATGGGCATCTCTAATCTGTAAAAACAAAACATAATCTTACTATGCATATAATTATAGTAAATCTTTCCATTTGGACAAAATAAAATGATCAATTAAAATGGATCAAGTGCCTTTTTTACCAAAGACAGGACAAGACTATCAAGCAGGGCTTGATATCAGCACCAAATTCTCCATATAAACTCCCGAAAAGTACTGGTACTTTATATGAGAAATCGGTGTCAGGTTCAGAATGTGCCATGGGTTAATGAGCAGAAGATGCATTGAATGTTACACATTGTGATGTGTAAAATTGTAATGTGTGAATAGCTTACCTTTGCTTTACTTGCTGTGGGACTGACGCCCAAGATTAATGAAGCTTCCCGCTTTGTCATTTTGGGTTCAAATCCCCCTTTATAGTACTTTGAATTGGCTAAGGTTTCGCTGTCAAATTTGGGTAAGTTTTTTATAGCCTCTGCAAATTTCATTGAAGCATTTGGTACTTGTCTTAAGATATAGCGACCTGCAAAACCAACTGCTGCCATTCCTAGCCCAGCTAATATGACAGAACTGGCCTGGTAAACAAAAACAAATGTATGAGAATTTACGCTTGACATACATTGAAAGTAAGTGTTTAAAAATATATATACCTATTACCATTATAGACTATGCCCAACCATTGCTAACAGGGAAAACAATATTTTCACGTGCTTATTTTTATGTTGGTCAGTAATTAATCCCAATCAAACTGCATCACATCTTTTATCGGATATAATCCCCAGAAATTTGTGCTATCTCTGGAGCCAGCCCGCAAAACCCCACGAGAGCTAAGCCCCAGGACGCTGCTAGTAAAAATAACACGTAAGCGCACAAAAAATATATTAAATCAGGGATGTTTATTTGATAAAATACAAATGATGAAATTTTCAGGTTAGGATAGGACATGAAAGTATACAAACCATTTTAGCAAGATTTTTTTACGTGGTATGGAACTGGACACAATTTTTTTATAAATTACATAAAATAATAAGCATTCTTAATTTTTTGCGAAGTTAAACATGAATTAATTTCTATTTTGTTTGAACGAAATTCTAATGAGTAGGATAGGAAATCAGTGTTTTCAAGGTTATTCAAACTATCATGACATGACAAGGGAAGTGATTTTGGGCATCTGACATTGACGGACTACGTCACTGAGGCCCATAGACATTTTTTTTTTTGTTTATTCCCTCGTTTGAGTCACCCATAGACAAAAGTGAAAAAGCTGTGCTGTCTAAAAAGGAAATCTAACTAGCTGGTAAAATATTTTCAAAAATACCTACCTTTCTATAAACAGTGCTGATTCGAACTAGTGATGTGCCTTTTCGGGAATTTTTGGAAACGTTCTCGGAAATATTCCCTAAAACGGAAATTGTTGGAAAAGTACCTGAAATATTTAAAAAAAGGGAATTTTCTTTTTGCAGCTGTCTTTAAAATAAGAAGATTGACAATCACTAAAATTTTCAAAAAAAAACGGATGAAGGGAAATGCATATTTTCCATATTCCGGGGAAATTTTTCTAAGAAATTTCGAGAAATTCCCAAGAAATTTCTTGAGAATTTCATTCCCAGAAATTTTCCAAGAAATTTCTTGAGAAATTTCATTCCCATTTGGGAAATTTTCCAAGACATTTCTGAGAATTTTTCAGAGAAAAATATTTTAGTACTAGCTGTTGCCCGCGGTTCCATTCGCGGCAAAAAGTCTTATGTTTTTCATAAAAACATTGATACATCGTGAAATAGTGACAGACAGACTTTCGCAAAAAATTGGGAGAAAACGTTCCCGAAAATTTCTGGAAAGTTTCGGAAATTTTTCCATGAAAGAAATTTATGGAAACCGAAAGAAAACCGCTCAACACTAATTCCGAACTGAATCCTGTATGGAAAATTGTATGTCCATGAGAAAAAACATAGAAAAATAAGAACATCGTTGAAAAAAATCGGTAACTACCGATCTTCTTTGTTCATACAAAACTATAAAAATACTGGCAACACGATCGAACAATGACGGCCAACGACAAAATTTATGAAAAAATTATGCCTTTTTTGAAGAAGTTCAACATGGCAGGAGATCAGGCGCAATTTTACCAATTATTAAATACTTTATTATCTCCAGATAACGACATCAGATCCCAAGCAGAAGTAAGTACTCTTTATTTTATTTCCTTTATTATTTGAAAAGACAATCTAGGCCTTGCCGATACTTTAATTATTGTAAAAGTCATTAGCTGTGGCCTCGTGCTAAAACGTGGTCATGGAGGAGCTTATGTGTAAATTCAGAAATAACATCCTATTCTTTGTTCAGGAGCGTTAAAAATAAACCAATTTTAATCCTTATACTTTTACATTCATATCCAATATGTTTTTTCGTTTTGGATGGTTTTCGAGCATTTTCATGTAACCATAATCATTGCCGCTAATTGTGCCGATCGCCGCATCAATTAGATAGGTAGGTAGGTACCTGTGCAGGTTTATCTTGTTCCAAGTTTTTCTAAAATAAATGTTTATGTATTTTGATTTGATATGAGGCCATTTATTTCTTGGTATGTTTCTTTGTTTCCTGCTGTTGTGCAAAGGTTTTAAAAAAAAAATTTTTAAAAAAACCATTATAATATAAATTAGCTTACATAGATATACCATACTCATGTGTAAGTTGTCAAAATATTTCAATATTGCATTATTTTCTACCAGGAGGCATATAACAACATCCCAACTGAGACAAAAGTAGCACACCTGGTGGGAGCTATCCAAAATGCAGACCTTGGTGAAGATGGCAGGCAGTCAGCAGCTGTGTTTCTGCGGCGGCTTTTCAGTGCGGAGTTCTTTGAGTTCTTCCCCAAAATGCCATTTGAGCAGCAGAGAGTGCTACGAGAACAGCTACTCTTAACTCTCCAAATGAATGTCAGCCAACAGTTGAGAAGAAAGGTAATATGATTTTCAATTATTATTATTTTTTAAGATTTTGTATTAAATAATTTTTCATATTACTGATATTTTTTTGTAGAAATATAGCCAAAATAAAAAATCCATTGACACTGTGGGTAGGTACTAAATCAAATCATTTATTTGCAATAAATAGGGTTACACAAGATGTTAAAGATAGATTGTCCTTATACCTATTTAACTATAATTAGCATGCAAATACTGCTGTGTAAATATTACTGTTTTTTGTTATTTTTACTGTTTTATCATATGTATTGATTTATTCATCATCTTCACAGCCACAAATGTACTTACTACACATTACTTCCTTCAAAATACATAATCTTAAATTAATAGATATTCATTTCTATAGTCCCAATCTAAACAATGATGAGGATATGAGTCACATTTTATTTTGGGCACACTTTATACTAGTTGGAATACATTTATGGAAAAAATTTACAAAGCTATTACAATCCTATTTATCTATATACTAATAATAAAGCTATTTGCTTGTTTAAACATGCAGATGTTTTCTACAACCTCCAGGGATGTACCTGTAAAATTGGACAACAATACTGGTGATTATCCATATCATCCTAAACCTAATATTATAAATTATTATTTGTTTATGTACTGAACCAATCTTCCTGAAATTTCGGAAACACATAGAGGTGCTAAGAAGGACATATGGTACCTTTCATCCTGTGAAAAAGCAATCATTGTTCCCGTGGGAAATTCACGCGGGCGAAGTCGCGGGCAAAAACTAGTTAACTATATTTTGGATGCTGACTAACATATGGATATATCAATGCATAGATGAAACTGCTGAATGCAGAAACATTTTTCAGTGGTTCTTTGTAAGCTTAAGTGAGTAGTAAGAAAGTTTCATCCCTTAGGGGATGACATAGGTGAAAAATTAAATTTACGCGGGCGAAGCCGAGGGCAAACACTACTAGACTATATAGCTCTCCTTAAAGTCAGGCACACTTGGTGTGATGTGAGTTCAAGTAAAAAAGTTCAACAGTACTAAAGAAAACATCATGTACACAATAATCCTGTTTATAGGTATGGCATGTTGTAACAGGGCATTGTTATCACAACCTTGTAAGTCTAGCCTTGTTCAAGATGCTCAATTGGTACATTGTGATTTGATTTGTTATGGGTAGTAAGTTGGTATAGGTAGTAGTAAGTTGGTAGGTAGTATATTGGCAAACTACAATAACAAAAAGTTTTGAAGTAAAAAATTTGGACACCATTGTTGCTGTAGCCAGAAGTCTTGCACACAAACTCCTACGTGCACATGTTCATTATGAAATGTGTTACTGCCAAGGTGTGCTAAAGTAAATTGGGAATTTCGCTAACACCACCCTCTGTAGAGTGGAGTTTGATAGTAACTCTCAAGACATCACATCATTTTTATCTATGCAGATTCTAGTGATTTAGATAAAGATAAAAGATGTACCTAAATGATTTTTCTTTAGGAAGGCAGGTATATGTTATTATTTAAAAATTCAAGATATTGTGTGGGCTACTTTTTGATTATAGCGTATTTTATCAATTTTATGTTTAAATTTGATGCATCAAAAAACTGACATTTAAGATTTTGTGTACCAAAAGATCCGAATAGCGCAACTATTCACAGTTTGATAATATGCATTCATCATACAGGTTCCACTAGAACCTTGAATTTAATTTGATACCAATTTGATCAATAATTTTTGAATGATTTGAACATTTTTCTCCTTGAACTTCATATGCAATAATGAATTTCTTAAATGATTTATCATTACCGTTGTGATACTGAATGTAAATATGTGATTGAATGTTTTATGTGATTTAGAAGGAATCATAGTATAAATAAATTGGTTATCTGTGTCTAAACAATATTTGGCAGGGTTTTCCTTTTGTGTGATTCATTTTGCTTTAATAAAATGAATCTTAATTTGGTTTGATAATATGGCCAACTACATGACTAATCAAATCATCCTAATGTATGTTGATAAATTTAAAACAGTATGTGTCTTTGTTCAAGTACCTACTTGATCTATTTTTATTTTAAAAGCACTTTAAAATGAAATGCATTGTTATTGATTTTGAGTCATACATTCCTACTAATTTTGTCTTCTCCTCGAAGAACAAGTGGAGCATGCTTATTTTCGACATTGTAATAATGTTACCTAAGCCAGCCTAGTCATAAGGGTAGATGCAGCAATAATAAAAAATAGGTTTGAATGCAATCTCAATGCAATGATAAACAGGTTTGGAAGTTAAAGGTATTTTACTTAGCTGTCATGTGAAATGAACCAATATTGACTGTACATAAGTCCATATTTGTAAACAAGTTCTTCCTAAATGTATACAGAACATTTTTTGTTACAGATTTGCGATGTAGTTTCTGAGCTTGCAAGAAATCACATAGATGACGATGGTGTTAACCAATGGCCAGAGTTCTTGCAGTTCATGTTCAATTGTGCCAACTCTCAGGATTCCAACATCAAGGAGGCTGGCATCAGGATGTTCACGTAAGTAACACCCGTATTCACAAACGTTACTTGGAAGTTTCATAGTGCCTGTCAGCTCACAGGGACTCAAAAACCTATTCATAAACAATACTTGAGGTACAAACGTCACTGCGCGTCCAATAGAAAGGCTTGCCATCGGTAACGCACTGAAAAATGCCTCACTTAGCATGGCATTCCTTTCGACTTACGCAAGTATTGTTTGTGAATTCGGGTGTAAGACTATTATCCCTTGGCGCCTGCTGCTTTTGAAATAAGGTAGAGGGCAAATAAGTCTGTAACTAATCAGCATTACAGAAAATGTTACATATGAAACTACAACTGCCGCCAATCCGCGCGATTATTATTGCAATTTCCAACATGAGTCACATACACTGTCCATCTGGAAGGGGCCTAGCAATGGACTGCAAAAATAACATTAATTAACCCTAATGTGGTTTCTAAATTGTAATATTGATATTATTACTCAGATCTGTGCCTGGTGTATTTGGCAACCTTCAGAATGAAAATTTGGACCTTATAAAGCGCATGTTGTTGTCCGCGCTGGCTCCTACAGAGTCCGAAGCCCTCCGCATTCAGACTGTGAAGGCAGTCGGTGCATTCATACTGCTCCATGAAAAGGAACCAGCCATCCAGAAACATTTCGGTGACTTGCTTCTGCCAGTTATGCAGGTGAGTTGTAAATACAATTTTTTTTTTTAAACTACACTAGCTTTTGCCCGCGATCGTCCCTGTGAATTTAATATCTAATTGGCGTATTCATATGAAAACTGCGAGTTTTTATGTTAGACCTTCAGCAATACAACTTGGTGTGTTCTGCACACAAACTCCTACGTGCACATGTTCTTTATGAAATGTGTTACTGCCAAGGTGTGCTAAACTAAATTGGGAATTTCGCTAACACCACCCTCTGTAGAGTGGAGTTTGATAGTAACTCTCAAGACAAATTTGCAAAATGTCAAGTGAAATAATCCTGTTTTTTAATATAAACAAAGGGATTGGACAGATATTAGTTAAAAATCCAATTTTGCATTTCTTTTTTAGGTGATCGCCCTAAGCATTGAGCAAGGTGTGGATGATTCTGCTCTTAAAGTGCTCATTGAATTAGCTGAGTCAGCTCCCAAGTTCCTGCGCCCCCAACTAGAAAACATTTTCCAAGTTTGCATCAAGGTAAATAACAATTATGTGTTGAACTCTAAAATGAGCCATTTTTAACTTTTTGTGATGACCTTGTTATCATATGCCAAAGTTTCCATATCATCTGATATTCTTATTACTTGTTTCAAGGTTAAATTTTAAAATAATCAATGTTCTGTAATTTAAAAACATTTTTAATAAGAATATTTTCTTATTAATTGCAAATACAGTTATGTCTACCATATTCATGTCTGAGATGAACTAATCCGCATAGGGCCCGACGCAGACGACTTTTTAGTCAGAAAATATAACTGCAAAGGTTCTCAATCATACCACAGATGCGCTGTAACGCACTCTACGCGCAGACCATAACCATAGTTACCGGCAGACCCGATCGGACGAAAAGTGCGTCGTCTGCGTCGGGCCTATCTGTTATTCAATAGTCACTAACTAGAATACATGTTAGGTGGTGGGCGATAAGAACCAAGAGGACACATGGCGTCAGCTGGCACTGGAGGCCATGGTGACGTTGTGCGAGACAGCACCGGCCATGGTGCGCAAGCAGGTGCCCGACGGCATCCGCATGCTGACGCCGCTCGTGCTCGAGATGATGTGCGAGCTGGACGATGAGGACGACTGGGCGCTGCAGGACGACGTCGCTGATGACGACAACGAGAAGTCAGTACTGATAAAATATCAGATGTGTTGCAACCCTTCAAAACAATAATTTTAATCACTTGATCAGTTTAAACATAAAGTATAGTGAGAAGGCTGCTAGGTGGATCGATGATGAAAGGAGTATTGATTATTGATGATTAAGGAGCTGGCAAGAACTGGATTCCGATGGCCCAGGAACTATCAGTCTTTGAATATTTTAGACTTGAGCCCTAATGTTTCTGTAAAGGTTCTTTGATTGGCTTCATTCTATATAATGAAGATTGCAGAACGTTTACAATAGTGAACAACAAGACAATTAGCATCCGATGTTCCTTATACATTTGGATGTCAGTCCCTTGGTGACATTAGATTTCAAACTTGTAGTTACCGCAAAAAGATAATTTAGAAATCACACTATCACATCACACTAATATTATAAAGAGGAAGTGTTTGTAAGTTTATGAGTTTGTTTGTAAGGGGTAATCTTCGGAACTACTGAACTGATTTCAAAAAATATTTCACCAATAGAAAGCTACATTTTACCTGAGTGACATAGGCTACAATTTATGTATGTTTGAAATGAAATAAAAATTATTAAAATGGGTTTAAAAAATAGCACTTTTAAATCGTCGTATATTTATTTTTTAGTTAGTTGACGTCATAAAATTACTTAAAGCTAAGATTACTACCGCCTTCAAAGCGCAAGTGGAGAAGAGGCGGCGCAACTCCACTGCTGCATTTTCTCCAAATATATCGAGCAAAGCCGGGTCGAGGCGCTAGTGTTAAACATAGTTTAATCTTGTTCCAGCAATTACGTGGCAGCGGAGTCGGCCCTGGACCGCATGTGTTGCGGTCTGAGCGGCAAGATAATGCTGAACCTGATCGTGGGGCAGGTGCCCAGCATGCTGGCGGCCGAGGACTGGCGCCGGCGACACGCGGCGCTGATGGCCGTGTCGTCGGCCGGCGAGGGCTGCCACAAGCAGATGGAGCAGCTGCTCGACCAAGTTGTGTCCGCTGTGCTCAACTATCTCACTGACCCTGTAAGAATGGTTTCTCAATTTAGTTTTGTGATTTCCGTTTCACTTACGCTTGAAAAACTTTTGAAAACCGTATGCATATTCATACGATTGTATGAAATGCATACGGTTTTTGAAAGATTCAGATCTGATTATTTTTTGATTGAGTCTCATAATGAAACTAGCTTTTGCTCGCGGCTTCGCCCTCGTGATTTTCCCACAGGAGCAGTGCTTTTCCCGGAATGTCCTTCTCAGTAATTCTAACTATGTGTATGCGATGTTTTAGTAGATTGGTTTAGTAGATAAAGCGTGAAAAGGTAACAAATAACCAAACTGACTTTCGCATTTATAATACTAGTTAGGATAAGACCTATAAATATTCTCTAATGCTAAGTGCAAGATGTCACCAATAAATTTAAGTTTATCCAATGTTCGTTAGTGATATATCTATTTCAGTGGATGCATCACTTCCATAGCATTGGGATATAAAAAGTGGCAATTGCTCCGTTTCTTTCTGTGATAGAAAGTCGGGGATCTCAGTTCACTAACAATTTTAACTCGCATCACACCATTTTTACCCAATGACCATTAGTAATAAAAAAACTTCGCCAGAGATGGGGAGTTTATTAATTCTTTGATTCAGGGAACTGGGTAATGTCTTAAGAACGTAATCCCATCTCAGTAAATAAATTCTGTTGTATTGTGGCCCTACCGATTTGTACTACGAATAATAAAACGCCTGCCTTGAACTTTTTGTTGAAAAAGGAATTTGACGGTTGTGTCCTTTTTCAGAATCCCGTTTTAGTCAAAAAAAAAACTATATTTTTTTTCGGACGAAAAAAGAGTCTGATAAATGTGTCCTTTTTCAAATGGTCCCAACATTAGAGGACCGATCACTCCTCTGGTGCTTGCACTGGCGGCTTCCCCTACCAGTAAATAATGATAACTTTTTGATTATTTGTTCCCAGCACCCTCGGGTCCGCTACGCTGCGTGCAACGCTATCGGACAGATGTCGACGGACTTCGCGCCCATCTTTGAAAAGAAATTCCATGACAAAGTGGTGCCTGGGCTCTTGTTGGTGCTTGACGACAACGCCAATCCACGAGTACAGGTGAAGAGTGTGAACTTAAACAAGATTATAGTCATTTAATTATTGATGGTACTTGAGACACCTGGAACTTGGGTTGATTGATTGTGGTACAAGGTTCTCATTACCAGAAAAATAATTTTAGCTAACTTTTAGCTAAAATTATTTTTTTACTGACGAAATCGTCACTAAATACCTAGTGGTTCGCCGCGAACTTAGACCTCGCAATTATTATTTTAAAAATATGAGAATCATAAAAATACGTATATCTCAAAAGCGGCTAAACCGATTATAGTTGCTTAACGTATTCTATATCATCGAAATTAATTCAACGGTTGGAGAGTTATCGCGGTACAAACATTATACATACAATGTGTTTTCGCCCCAACTTGAATTATAGCCCTTCGCTCGCTCGGTCAAATAATGGTAAATATAATTAATAGAACTGTTTGAACATTTTAGGCACACGCGGCTGCTGCTTTGGTTAACTTCAGTGAAGACTGTCCTAAGCCAATTTATCTTCTGAGACCCCTTGATGAAAAAACTTGAAGAAATATTGACAGCTAAATTCAAAGAGGTAAATATACTTTTTATATCATGTTTTGAAGTATCCAATGTTCGTTAGTGATATATCTAATTCGCTGGATGCATCACTTCCATAGCATTGGAATATAAAAAGTGGCATTTGCTCCATTTCTTTCTGTGATAGAAAGTTAGGGATCTCAGTTCACTAACATTTTTTTCTAAAAAATTTAATTATGAATAGTGAAATCCTGTGAATTTATTGATGGACAAAAATAATACAGAAAAATCACAAATTATTTTCAGCTTGTAGAACGCGGTACGAAACTCGTACTCGAACAAATTGTGACCACCATCGCATCGGTGGCCGACACTGTAGAGAAAGACTTCACCCAGTACTACGACCGGCTGATGCCGTGCCTCAAGTACATCATCGCCAACGCCACCACGCAGGAGCTCAAGATGCTGCGCGGCAAGACCATCGAGTGTGTCAGTCTCATCGGTGATTGTCATACTGTTGTGAAGATAAACAAGAGATACTTCACCAGTACTACGACCGGCTGATGCCGTGCCTCAAGTACATCATCGCCAACGCCACCACGCAGGAGCTCAAGATGCTGCGCGGCAAGACCATAGAGTGTGTCAGTCTCATCGGTGAGTATACATACTGTTGTGAAGATAAACAAGAGATACTTCACCAGTACTACGACCGGCTGATGCCGTGCCTCAAGTACATCATCGCCAACGCCACCACGCAGGAGCTCAAGATGCTGCGCGGCAAGACCATCGAGTGTGTCAGTCTCATCGGTGAGTATACATACTGTTGTGAAGATAAACAAGAGATACTTCATCTAGTACTACGACCGGCTGATGCCGTGCCTCAAGTACATCATCGCCAACACTTCTTTATTCACATAAAAAACTATAGGGAGGCGAATTTTGAATCCACGCAGAATACAATATATTTTTTGTTAAAAAACTAAAACAAGAATCAGAGGGGTTTAGCCTCTGATTTGTGTCGTTTTTTTAATTGTTTTTTTTCTATTCTATGTCTGTATTCTATCTAACCTTTTTGGATAGCACTGCAGCCTTCATTAGAAGTATTTTATAATTTCAGGCCTGGCCGTTGGTGAAGAGAAATTCATGTCGGATGCGTCAGAAGTGATGGATCTGCTGTTGAAGACGCACACTGAAGGCGAGCAGCTGCCCGCCGACGACCCACAGACTTCATACCTTATATCCGCATGGTCGCGCATCTGCAGGATTATGGGTTAGTATTATCTATCAATTCATAGTCTATTCAGATTCGCTTTGATGTTGGCACTTTCAATTTAAGCATATTTTAGAGTGGAAAATATGCTTTTGCGTTGAGCTAAGGTTTTTAGTATTAGCTAAATTAAAATAATCTGGCTGATACTGGCCTACATTAACGAAATTTCGTCCAGGATTCATTTCATTAGGGTACAACCACACTGATCGACTGCATTCAATTAGCGTCCTTATTCCGTTGAGATAAGATTCGGCTGATCGGCTTAATTCCGCATCGATCACTTATTCGCACCCATAGCATGTGTACTTGTGTAGGGATTACACATTCACACATTTCCTATCTGGTCAAATGTAGACCTTGTAAATGTTTTATGTTCCTTACCTCTTCACGCTTTATCTACTAAACCAATCTTCCTGAAATTTTGCATACGCCTAGATAGAAGTACTGAAAAGGACATAGGGTACCTTTCATTTTGGGAAAAAGTACTGTTCCCGTGGGAAATTCATGCAGATAACATATGAACATTTGTTAACAGGCAAGAAGTTCGCCCAGTACCTCCCGATGGTGATGGACCCGGTGATGCGCACGGCTGCGATGAAGCCGGAAGTGGCTCTGTTGGATAACGAGGACCTCGAGAACATTGATGGTGATGTCGATTGGCACTTCGTTACGCTCGGCGAGCAACAGAACTTTGGCATCAAAACTGCCGGTAGGTCCTCCATCATTTAGCTAAATAAGATCTAGGTTCGAAAAGTCTGCGATACGAAATTGCTCTAGACAAATTGGTCTTTGTCCATTGAAATTGAAAAGTCGCTGTTTTCATATGAAAAAGCAAGCATATGCTTATGCTTGCTTTATTTGATGAATGTTCTTCATGGTTGTTAAATGCTCACGATACATGACGTGAAATCCAATACAACAGCGGTAGAGTTTTTATAGTATTTGGTGAAATTACGGGACTCGCAAAATAAAAGATTATATAACGAAAGAGTACATACTTTAGATAATAATTAGTATTTCGATTATAAAAGTACAATTTTATGTAAACGCCCCGAAACGAAATAATAAAGAGGATTTTTTGGTTAGCTCAGTCTCTCTCTGGGAAGTGACGTTAGCCCGTCTGGTTAGCTGTCTCGCTTGCAACGCAACCGGCGCTCACGCATCACAAACCAAGCTCGCCGATGTTGCTCTAACAAAATATTTATTTCCAGGTTTGGAAGATAAAGCGTCCGCGTGCGATATGCTGGTGTGTTACGCTCGCGAACTGAAGGAAGCGTTTGCGGAGTACGCTGAGGACGTGGTGAAGCTGATGGTGCCGATGCTGAAGTTCTACTTCCACGACAACGTGCGCACCGCCGCGGCCGAGTCGCTGCCCTACCTGCTGGAGTGCGGCCGCATCCGGGGCCCGCAGTACATACAGGTCTGTCTCAGCTTCAATGCTGCCAGTTTTATCAGGTTTTCACACCAATATAGATCATAAACTAGTACTTTTATTAATTTTTATTCAGGTGATATGTCCCACAGCTAGAAAAATTTGCCTCTTTTATAAGCGTCTAGATCTATCTCTCGCCAGCTGTTGCCATCGCTTATCGAAGGCTGACAATTCATCAGAACCCCTAATTTTTTATTTTTCTCGCTTAAAATCGAGCTGGCCAAACCTACACTGTATTGCTATATTGAGTATAAAAGCCAGTAATATCTAATAAATTCTAATTCTATGCAGGGCATGTGGGCATACATCCTACCAGAGCTGCTGAAGGCCATCGACTCTGAGCCTGAGCTGGAGGTGCAGGTGGAGCTTCTCAACAGTCTTGCTCAGGTGAGTTTAATAATCAAATATTCAGTCAGCTCTTGCTGTGTTTTCATTCTACCATGACTATAAATTTCACGGGAATTTGTTGAGAAATTCGACCTATAAAGGAGAACAAAGCATTTAAGGCCAAGCTGTAACGGAGACTAAAATGTTTTTTTTTTTTTTTAAGAATTGCTGCATTGAAAATATAAAATATGTATGTGCAACCTACAAGTATTAAAAATCTACTATTTTATCATTTCAGTGCATTGAACTGCTGGGCACAGGCTGCCTGTCTGACGAGTCCATGGCAGAGGTCCTGCGCATTCTAAACAAACTACTGACAGAGCACTTCGAGCGTGCCACCGAACGCCGACAGAAGAGATCCGACGAAGATTACGATGAAGTAAGCATTGTTCTATTTAAGTATTTCTGTTCCGGACTCTAGACTGTTTAAAAATAATTATGATGCTGCAGATGACTGATAAACTGTATGACTTAAGAGCCTGTGTGCTATTTTAGGTTCATCTACCAAAATCCGTCTAGTCTTTTCAACATTACTGAAACCAATAAAATATCCTCACATTTATGATATTATTATAATTTTGGAAGTTGACGAATTAAGCAACGCGCGTTAGATGAATTTTTAGCATAACTTTTAAGCAGTAGGCATCAGGGAATCCGAATCAGCGCCTGCGTCTATGACTCTTCAATAATATTAACTCTTCTTCTTCCGTGCCTTGTCCCATTATTTGTGGTCGGCCCTCTTACGTCGGCGCCAGGACGTTCTATCCTGGGTTGTCAGAGTGTCCCACTCGAGCCTGTCCCAAATCTTTGGTTTTCAATAATATTAAGTAATAATGTATTTCCAAGGTGGTAGAAGAGCAGCTGGCAGACGAGGACAACGAGGACGTGTACGGGCTGTCCCGCGTGGCGGACGTGCTGCACGCGCTGCTGTCCGCCTACCGCGAGCACTTCTTCCCGCAGCTCGATACTCTACTGCCGCATCTCGTGCAGCTGCTGGCGCCAGGGCGGCCCTACGCCGACCGCCAGTGGGCGCTGTGCATCTTCGATGACGTCATCGAGTTTGGAGGTAAGCGAGCACTTCTTCCCGCAGCTCGATACTCTACTGCCGCATCTCGTGCAGCTGCTGGCGCCAGGGCGGCCCTACGCCGACCGCCAGTGGGCGCTCTGCATCTTCGATGACGTCATCGAGTTTGGAGGTAAGCGAGCACTTCTTCCCGCAGCTCGATACTCTACTGCCGCATCTCGTGCAGCTGCTGGCGCCAGGGCGGCCCTACGCCGACCGCCAGTGGGCGCTGTGCATCTTCGATGACGTCATCGAGTTTGGAGGTAAGCGAGCACTTCTTCCACCAGCTCTATACTCTACTGCCGCATCTCGTGCAGCTGCTGGCGCCAGGGCGGCCCTACGCCGACCGCCAGTGGGCGCTGTGCATCTTCGATGACGTCATCGAGTTTGGAGGTAAGCGAGCACTTCTTCCCGCAGCTCGATACTCTACTGCCGCATCTCGTGCAGCTGCTGGCGCCAGGGCGGCCCTACGCCGACCGCCAGTGGGCGCTCTGCATCTTCGATGACGTCATCGAGTTTGGAGGTAAGCGAGCACTTCTTCCCGCAGCTCGATACTCTACTGCCGCATCTCGTGCAGCTGCTGGCGCCAGGGCGGCCCTACGCCGACCGCCAGTGGGCGCTGTGCATCTTCGATGACGTCATCGAGTTTGGAGGTAAGCGAGCACTTCTTCCCGCAGCTCGATACTCTACTGCCGCATCTCGTGCAGCTGCTGGCGCCAGGGCGGCCCTACGCCGACCGCCAGTGGGCGCTCTGCATCTTCGATGACGTCATCGAGTTTGGAGGTAAGCGAGCACTTCTTCCCGCAGCTCGATACTCTGCCGCATCTCGTGCAGCTGCTGGCGCCAGGGCGGCCCTACGCCGACCGCCAGTGGGCGCTCTGCATCTTCGATGACGTCATCGAGTTTGGAGGTAACTACTAGCGATAGCAATTTACACATTGATATACTGAACAATTTATCTACGCCCAGACTCTTTACTCGACAGTAAAGATAAATTTATCTTTACTGTCGAGTAAAGAGTCTTGCTAGATTTATTTAATTGCTCGCTTGAGTTCGGCCCGACGAAAATCTGGCGCTTAGCCAACTGAGCTTCAACCGCGTCTAGCTTATGTACGACTAGCTGCGCCCCGGGGCTTCGTGCCCGTAGGAATTTGGGTCAAAAAGTACCCTATGTGCTATTCCTGGTATTCTACCCGTGTACCAAATTTCATCAAAATCAGTCCAGTGGTGTGATGTGAGTGGTTGCATGATTGAGCAATAAACTTCCTCACAAATTCACATCGCAAACGTTCGCATTTATAATAGTAGTATGATAATTTATTTATTATTTAAAACTTTATTTAAAAAAAAATGTACAAATAGCGAGGATAGTAGGATAATGTCGTAGTGATCACACTAACAAACACGACGTTCCAGGGCCGGCGTGCATCAAATACCAAAACATATTCCTGGAGCCGATGCTGAGCGGGCTGCAGTCGGGCGAGGCGGAGGTGCGGCAAGCGGCGGCGTACGGCTGCGGCGTGCTCGCGCAGTTCGGCGGCGAACAGTTCGCGAGCGCGTGCGCGCGCGCAGTGCCGCTGCTCGCCGCTCTCATCGCCGAACCCGACGCCCGCTCTGTAGAGAACCTCAACGCCACTGAGAACGCCATCTCCGCCGTCACCAAGATCATCAAATACAACCACTCGCAAATCAATAGGGATGAAATCATCAGGCATTGGTGAGTCTCACCAATATATACACTGTTACAACAAAATAAATTCGCAGGCGCGGAATGAAATTCGACAGAAAAGGCGCTAGTGTCGCATATGTTGCCAATTTCTAGCCGGAGCTGCGCGTATTGACTAGCTAGAACTTATATAGTATTTGGTTTCACTTCATACGTACTTTTTGCCGGGAGACTGAAGCGATGGTGGTCGCCTTCTAAGGCGGCAGCATGGTGGTTGCCCCTAAAGCGCAGCGCACCACAAGCTTAACTACCTATTTGAAAATGAATTATATTCATAGGTTGTCTATCAGAGTAGGGTGCAAACTTTAATTACGAAAACAAATTACAGCATGCTTACAGTACCGAAACGTAGACCATAAGAAAGGTACATGCGCGTTTAAAACCTGTATGTTATTTACTTCTAATGCGCAAATTTCTGACAGCTCAAATTAAGAAAAAAAATCTCAATAGATGGCGTTATATGAAAGCCGAACCGCAATAAAGGCTGTGCCCATATTGTGCCTTTTTACCTTGTTAACCAGAATCAGAATTGCCTAACGGTTTGACAGTTGTACAAATCACAATATTGATATTTTAAACACCTGTTTTATTTATAAACACCTAAGTGTTTGTTTTATTTCAAAGAAATGCCAAATATGCCAATCCCGTGCATTTTTGCTTTCTGTATTGAGTCGCCTTTTACTAAGCGCCATCTATGAAGTCAACATTTGGGTCTCGGAAAATCGCCTATTGTGCAACGCGAAAATTTAAAAATAGTTAATTAAAGCGTGCGTGGTATTATGATAATTTTGAAATACAAATAAATACTGTATTCCAGGCTGACATGGCTGCCAGTGGTGGAGGACACAGAGGAGGCGCCGCACGTGTTCTCGCTGCTGTGCGAGCTGGCGGCCGGCGGGCACGCGGCGCTGGCCACGCCGGACGCACCGCAGCGCGTCATCGCGATCCTGGCCGAGGGCTTCCTCAGGGACGCCGTGCCCAACGACAACCCCGTCTACGCACAAATGGTCGCGCTCGTCAGGCAAATACAGGTTGGATTTATTGATAGATAGATAGATCAACACTTTATTGCACCATTTACAGAAAAGAAATACATAGTAACAAAAACATTTTAATTGAGCGCAAAGGCGGGCTTATAGCAAATGCAATTTCTTCCAGCCAACCTTTGGATTTATTGATATTGACTGAAATAAAAAAAAATTAAGAAATTTTGTAAAAACCTCTTGGCTGAAGAATCTTAGAGACTTGAGTACCCGGACGCTTTTTCGTGCAGCAGTTTAAAAAGTCCGGATAGCCATGATGGTCGCCAATCTTCGATGAGAAGCGACACTATAAGAAGAGAAGTAATTTTTAGTTCAACATGCAATCTATTCTGTTTTTCTATTTCTTTTATTGATTAACTAGCTTTTGCCCGCGGTTTCGCCCGCGTGATTTTCCCACGGGAACAGTGCTTTTTCCCGGGATGAAAGGTACCCTGTGTCCTTCTCCGTACTTTTAACTATGTGTATGCAAAATTTCAGGAAGATTGGTTCAGTAGATGAAGCGTGAAGAGGTCAAACAAACTCACTTTCGCATTTATAAATCCTATGCTAATAAGCATAGGATTTGGATAATTGTTTACAAACGAGTATGTACAATTTTCATAATATAATATACACAATGCATAATTGTGCAATGCAATTAAAAATTCACTTTCCTTTTTTTGTGAATGACAATCAAGACTATTTTGCATCCTAATGTCAGTATGATTCATTTAGATTAGTAAAATGTTGTTCAAATTTTAATACAATAAATGTTTTAATTGTTACAGAGCAACACGGAATTATTCAACTCGTGCCTCATGCAGCTGAGCGGTGAACACAAGGAGGCGTTAGAGATCGCTCTCTCCACCTAAAATGTCCGCCACATGCCTCACTCATCAGATTCACTCCACTCCCTAAGCGAAGGCTGGAAATGGTGTTACGCTGACGTTGGTTTAAATGTTCACTACGACAGTATCGTCCAATTTGACGCTTTTCTTGTGCCGATGTGAAAACATCAGGAATTTAATGTATAATTAGTGTAACTCTTGCTACGAATTCCAGTCGCATCTAATGGAGAGTCATTTTATGACAAAAGACTGTCCAGTGTAGTGTATCAATGTATATATTGTAGTGCTGGCGACAAACAACGCATTTAAATATACTAAGTAGACGTCAGGCCACTGACATCAGCGTAGCACTCGGCCCGAATCTTGCTCATCCGTTGCCAGGCTCCACCCTCATCACATCAAGATAAATACATACTCCCGCGTCAAACGCCTGCCACTACTTGTATAACTATTATTATGTAATAAAATACATATTGTAATGTTTAGTGTTCCGAATGGATAAAATGACTGATGATTCTCTACATAAATTGTTGTAATTATTACTGATTCTGAGCATTTTCTTTCCTTTCCAAGGATTGTTTCTCTTCGATCTCACTGATCCATGATGGTCTATCTGTTGGGGCTTATAAAATTGCTGTGATATATTTTTGTAATAATTTTTGATATTTTCACGCTTGAGACGTAAATTCTATAGCAACTTCATTGGCGCGCTAGATGTCGCTTTCGAGACATTTTTATATTTATTCTTTGAACATAGTGTTTTATAGTAAAAAAAAATGCGAGGAGGTCCAATTTTTCATCAAGTACCTATTTTTCCTTTGCATAACAGCCATAAATATAATCATTGAATACATAATAAACGTCTCCGCTTCATACATTTAGTTTGTATAGTTATTAAACTTATTTTCAAGAATTGGACCATACGCATTAACTGAAAGTTTGCCATATTTCGGCTACGATGGGAACTTGGTGGCTGTCTCTCGCAATGGACGAGATGTCATGTCTGTTTATAAGATATAATTTTATTCAATAAAAATATATAATATTATATATACACATTTTTTGTTTAACTAAAATAAAAGTTATTGACATTTTAATGGCTTTTCTATTGGGATTTTACTCATTGTTTATTTGATTTTTCCTGATACGACCACGGTGGTTCTTCAAATTTGTTTTTATGGTACACTTATGAGAAAATGAGACTTAGAACTTGTTATGGGTATGGGTGTGCGTAACCCTAGCAGGAAAGTGTCTCCTAGAGTTAAGCGAATGGGACCAAAACGTTGTGCGTAGTCTAGTGTAGATGTGCCGCGAATAAAACTTGTGCGTCTTGTAGTTTAGGAAAAAAACGGAAATCTAGGATTCTGCTAGGGTAACGTCGTTCTAGCAGGAAAGTTCTAAACGAATGGTCGGAGAGGTGTGCATAACACTGGCAGGAAAGTGTCTCCTGGAGTTAGTGAATGGAACCAAAACGTTGTGCGTAGTCTAGTGTAGATGTGCCGCGAATAAAACTTTTGTGCGTCTTGTAGTTTAGGAAGAAAACGGAAATCTAGGATTCTGATAGGGTAACGTCGTTCTAGCAGGAAAGTTCTAAACGAATGATCGGAGAGAGAAATATTCTGGGGGGGCAGAGAGCTTATCTCTCCCCTCGTTGTGCACGCAAAAGAGATGGAGGATTAGGATAGCGGGAAATTCAAATTAAGCGGCGCGAACAAATATTTTTTAATTATTCCCACTATTTCCCAAAACTAACGACTGTACGAACAGCTTAGGTGTAATACGTTCAATAGAGAAGGTCATCGATATCTATGAAACCGTCGCTTTTTTGTAGTCGTTCCAATTTGGTCGGATAACGTGCCGTTGTTCATATATTTTTGAATTTGATTTTATTTACATATATATTCTAAACATTTCAAGCTGAAAACTTTCACGATAATATATGACTAAATGCACAAAAGAGAGAAATATCCATTGGGGGGCAGAGAGCTTCGAGCTGTGCATTGATCTGGGCCGAAAAGATCATTTGTGCGTCTTCAGGTTTTCGGGTTTTATTTTGTCTTTTAGTAATATTATTCAATAATGAATACATGTGCACTTCAGAAACTTTTTGTGGTTATTATAGTACTGTTAGCCCGGGAAGTAGTGTCATCCAATGTATGGAACCTGCAAATTTTGGTATCGGAAGAATTCACTTGGCACAGGTGTTATATACATGAAGTTAAGCTAATTTAGCTCGGTAGCCATCCACCCCCCCCTGGTGGGTAGGTAGGGGGGCATTCAAAGGTACACGCCGCCGCGCTTTAGTTAAAAAATCATATCAGCTTCTATTTACTTACCACCTCGAGTTTGGTGTCATTTTCTAGTAAATCAGACATGAGGAATTCATTTTTGAGACATTTAGTATATAGTTTGATAGAAAAAAAGGAAAATATTGACGAAAATATCAAAATCGGTTTATTATTTTTTTATTCAACTGTCAATATTTTTGAAAATGATGAATTTTGTGCAAATAAAAAAATACTATATTAAAGAATATTTATCTAGCTTTTAAAAAATATATACTTTAATATATAAAGTTATCATAGATCTTTCTGAAAAAAATCGGACATGGTACGCGGCGGTGGCTAGCAACTTTTCCAATCGTCTATTTTCTCACCCTTTTGTTGATATATCAATATGGTTTTATATGCAAAATATACAGATTAAGTACTTTACTTAGTTATTGACTGTCTCTTATGGTCTGATGAATTAATAATAGTATTTTTAGAGTTCCGAAGTAAACATGGAACACTTATATAGTTTCGTCATGTCTGTCCGTTTGGCTGTCCGTCCGTCTTTCCGAGGCTTAGCTCAGAGATTAGTAATGCTATCAAGTTGTAATTTGGTATAGATATACATATTAATTACGCGGATAGAAATGTAGAATAAAATCATGAAAAAAAATTTTTTAGGGCGGTTCCCCTACGGCTAAAGTGGGAATATTTTTTTTATCTCGATTATACCATTGTGTGGGGTATTATTTGATTGTCTTTCAAAAATATTATGAGTGTGTAAACATCATATTTTGTTTAACGGATGCCCGTTTGTGAAATATTTGACTTTAAAGTGCAAAATTTTGTTAGACTCGAGTGTCCCCCCTCTCGAATAGGAAAATAGTTGTCGGTGGATACGGGAAAAAGTCATAATACGTAGTAAAGATAATGAATTTAAAAGGAAAACTATCACTATTATGTAGGCTTTACCCTTTAACTAGTAATAGACGATAAACTTACAAAATCGATTTTAGTATGAAAAATATTTGTAGGAACATTTTTCACTGAATATGATGGTATGGTATATACATTGTATTATAGTCATTAGTTAAATAAAGCTGGGAGTTAATTTGAGTTGATGTGTCCACATTTGTACAGGGTAGGCAGGCAGGCACCTTCGGAACTCTACAATGGTGGCCCGATACGGACTTAACCAATTATTTTATTATATTATCGACATTTTCCACCACAGTGGCATAATTTGGTTCATTTTAATTGAATTTTGACAGCTGCACCTAACACCGCACCGTGGCTTGCACCGAATCAATTCAGACAAGCGGTAGCAGCAACTGGTGCAATAGTCCACTTTGGTTTCCATTTATTTAATTCCATTTCCCATCCCAAATCAGCAAGTGCGCTGTTCTCCAAAAAAGACAGTCAGCTAGAGAATGTTCCGACGATGGAAGCTAGTTCTCGGCTGCTTCTCCTAAGCGCTGTTTACTAGGGTGTGCATGTAGAGTGTGCATTGTGGACTCCTACTTGTCAGAAAGGCACGTCGACTACCCAGGGAAAGACGGATGGCAATGCTGGGAAATGTCATGTGGCGTTCCGCATCCCAAGCCCTATGTTTTTATCGTCCTAGACATGCACCGCCAGAAAGAACGAGCATAGTGGTAGGTGGGGTCAATATCGCTATTTGTGGAACTATGAAGTACCTTGGCCTAATCCTAGATGCCAAAAGGAAGTTCTCCGATCGTTTCAAGAATATGGCTCCGAAACTCTTGAAATCGGCATTTGCGTCGTCCAGGATACTGCCTAATATCGGAGGACCCAATGCACCCGAGCGACGCCTCTATACTGGTGTCGTACGGTCGATGGCAATATATAGAGCCCCAGTATGCGCAGATGATTTAAAAAAGGAGAGCATAATGTTGTTGCGTAGACCCCAAAGGGCTATCTGTACAATACAAGGATATCGCACAGTTTCTGCAGACGCTGCTTGTATTCTTGTTGGGTCCTTGCCATGGGATCTAGAAGCAAAAATTCTTTCTGGGGCTTTTTTATGGCGTGAAGAAAATCGCGCCCTAGGTTACAATAAAGCACCGAGGGAAGTGGCTACATATAAAGCGGGTCTCCACTTGGAAGCTGTAAATGAATGGGAAGAAAGATTGAGGCAGCCAAGTGGAGGTCAAAGAACAGTAGATGCTATCCGACCAGTTCTTTCCCAGTGGTTCGATCGGCAGCATGGCTGTTTGACTTTCCGGTTGACGCAAATTCTTACAGGACATGGCTGTTTTGGCAGGTTCCTGTATCTGATACCCGGAAGAGAGCCGACCACTGAATGTCATTATTGCAACTGCCTCGAAGACAGCTCAGCACACGCTTGAGGAGTGTCCGGTCTGGGAGCGAGAACGTCATGATTTACGCGCGGTTGTGGGAAGCGACCTTTCGCTGCCCTCTGTAGTACAGGCTATGATTAGCAGCGGAAGGTGTTGGAAGGCAGCATAGATATTCAGCGAGACTGTAAAGCGCACTACACACCAAAGCCGCCGACCCGCCGACACAGCCCGCCGACACAACCCGGCGGCCTATATGAATAGAATTTTATCGGCAACACAAACAAAAAAAAAAGTTGCCGACATAGGTCGGCGGTTCGGCGACTTTGGTGTGTAGTGCGCTTAATGTCAAAGAAAGAAGAGGCAGAGCGACAACGAGAAGCTCTGTCTGAAGAAGGGATACGCAGTCGGAGGCCGGGCCGGAGGAGAAGGGCCTATGCCCATCTTATGCCCCTCTGATAATGGCTGGCGATGGACCTGGTAATCGGTCCATCGTCTGCGTTTATAAGAGGCTATTATCTGTGCTATTATTTAAGGCAGGCGGAGTAATTATACTCGATGCAGGGTGACCTTTGAAGGTCACTGCCGTGGCTGGAGAGTGTGAAAGATTGGTGGTAACTCCACCGTTCCCACCTCTTCAGTATTGGTATGTAGAGGCACCGGGGTGTTTTTAGTGGCCCAAGTCGCACATACCGCTTCACTGCTCGACTGTCGAGAAGTGAAGCGGTATGCGAAGGCATTTTCTGAACATTAACAAAATTTTGCACTTTAAAGTCAAATATTTCACAAACGGATCCCTGAATCAAAATATGATGTTTACACACTCATAATATTTTGAATAACCTATCAAATGATGCCCCACACGATGGTATAATCGAGATAAAAAAAATCATCCCCACTTTAGCTGTAGGGGAGCCGCCCTAAAAAAACTTTTTTTTTTTCATGATTTTGTTCTCCATTTCTATCCGCGTAATTAATATGTATATCTATACCAAATTACAACTTGATAGCATTAATAATCTCTGAGCAAAGCCTCGGACAGACGGACGGACAGCCAAACGGACAGACATGACGAAACTATAAGGGTTCCAATATGTTTACTTCGGAACCCTAAAAAAACTATTATTTATTCATCAGACCACAAGAGTCAATAACTAAGTTAAGTACATATTCTGTATATTTTGCATATAAAACCAAATTAATATGGTTCCAAAAAGGATGAGAGACTAGACGATTGGAAAAGATCCTAGCCACCGCCGCGTACCATGTCCGATTTTTTTCAGAAATATCTATGATAACTATATATTTTTTAAAAGCTAGATAAATATCCTTTAATATAGTATTTTTTTATTTGCACAAAATTCAGAATTTTTAAAAATATTGACAGTTATATCAAAAAAATAAAAAACCGATTTTGATATTGTCGTCAATATTTTCTTTTTTTTCTATCAAACTATATACTAAATGTCTCAAAAATGAATTCCTCATGCCTGATTTACTAGAAAATGACACCAAACTCGAGGTGGTAGGTAAATAGAAGCTGATATGATTTTTTAACTAAAGCGCGGCGGCGTGTACCTTTGACGGCGCCCCCTACCTACCCACCAGGGGGGGGTGGATGGCTACCAGGCTAAATTAGCTTAACTTCATGTATATAACACCTGTGCCAAGTGAATTCTTCCGATACCAAAATTTGCACGTCATGACACTACTTCCCGGGCTACTGTATAGAAGAATCAAATACAGTTTTACACAGCGAACAGAACGAGACGTGTAAGTTTTACAGCGAACTTACACGTCTTCTCATTTAGGCGCTGTGATTTTTTTCGTGATTTCAAATACAACGCGATTACTTAAAAATTATCAATATTTTCTTAAATCTAATTATGGCACAGATGGGCACAAATGAATAGCTACTCATGTATATTTATCCTACAGGCGCACATACAATGGATCTAGGAGATCCACGATTTTGCAAAACGTTACTCCAGCAGGAAATGCAATATCCCGAAAACCTGAAGACGCACAAATGATCTTTTCGGCCCAGATCAATGCACTACTATAAACTCTCTGCCCCCCAGAATATTTCTCTCTCCAATCATTCGTTTAGAACTTTCCTGCTAGAACGTCGTTACCCTAGCAGAATCCTAGATTTCCGTTTTTTTTCCTAAACTACATGACGCACAAAAGTTTTATTCGCGGCACATCTACACTAGACTACGCACAACGTTTTGGTCCAATTCGCTTAACTCCAGGAGACACTTTCCTGCTGGGGTTACGCACACTGGGTATGGCCATCGATAAAATATTAACAAGTTATAGATGGCTATTCACGTACATTGAATCTGTACCTCACCAAATTTGTATTATATTTAGATGGCGCCACTGAGAAGTACATTATCTCGGTTTTCATGAAAATTCCGTGTGTCGCTGCAGTCGTAGTTCGAATACCATGCGAGTTAGTTTATATTGAGAGGCAATAGATGGCACCCATCTCTACAACTACAGTAGGTACCTACCTATGGCAATAGATGGCACCACCATCTCTACAACTAACAGTAGGTACCTACATAGACGAATAATAATCGCCGTCTACACACACGCAACGACTATAAAATTATTTATTTATATGTAGGTACAAGATGACATATAGCCTGGGTTAAATCCTTTGATAGAGCGATATAGTAGTATTGCGATTTCTAAATGAAAAAAGAAAAGAGTGGCGTGTTTTATCCTTATCACAAATTGCCTCACAGATTGCATACTCTTACCCCCGGTCGCTCAGTGGCAAAACTGGCAAATCTACGCTAGGTACTTTGTATAGTCTGACATTAGGGCTCATGCAGCGTGCCGGCGATATCGCGCGACTTCGGTTGCTCCGACTCGCGGCGACTCGATTGACAGTATATAATATAACTAAACTAGCGACCCGCCCCGGCTTCGCTCGGGTTGTCAATATATTTGTTTTTAGGGTTCCGTACCTCATGGGCAAAAACGGAACCCTTAGAAGATCACTTTGTTGTCCGTCTGTCTGTCAAACTTTTTTTTCTCAGGAACGCTTTAAGTATCAAATTGAATATGTACTCGGATCCACGGTCATTTTGAGCAAAAAAATAATCAAAATTATACGTCAACGCGATCAGGAGTTATTGCATATTTTGTGATTTCAGACAGCAATCAAAACCTATGGGGTTCCCGTTGACCTATAATTATGAAATTTGTCAAAAAGCAAAGTCTAACAGTACTTATACAGGAATAAATCTGAAAGTTGTAAATATATTGAAGGAAGTTAAAAAAAAAGTTTTACAAACTTATTTTTGCGCTCGATGCAGTATGAATCCTAGGGAGCGAACAGCAAAGTTAAGTTTGTTTTGCGTGTACGGAACCCTCGGTGCGCGAGTTTGAATCGCACTTGGCCGGTTTTTAGGGTTCCGTACCTCAAAAGTAAAAAAACGGAACCCTTATAAGATCACTTTTTTGCCCGTCTGTCCGTCTGTCTGTCAAACTTTTTTTTCTCAGAAAAGCTTTAAGGCGCTACTCAAGGCTAATCAGAGGGGGTGAGGGGCGGTACGTAAGCTCCGCCTTAAAGCCGACACAATAAGGTTACTTTTCGAATTTTCTATAATTTGTGTTTTTGCTAGCGAGTTTTCGTCAGGCTCTTAGGGTAATTATTTTAGAGGTTTTTTTTTTAATTGTGATAAAACACTAAATATATTTAAAAAAATAAGCCGATATCGTTTTAAATAATTGTAGTCTATATTTAATTCTTTTAAAAAATCTACTGTTATCGCTTAAATTACGGTGATTTTCGACGATAAAGAAAAAAAAAACAGGATTATGTATAATTTTTTTTATCTACTCTTATTTATTTTATTTGTCATTTGATTCCATATAATTTTAGTATAGTATTTTTCTCTTTACGGGATATTTTTACTGCTTCAGTACTTCTAACCTATGGTACACACTTGACGTTTAAAGACAGTACGTTTTCGGAAAATCCTGATTGGGTATATCCTTAAGGTATCAATTTGAAATTAATATCGAATACTCGGATCCATGGTCTCTTACAGCAAAAAATAATCAAAATATACGTCAACGCGATCAAGAAATATTAGGTACCGTAAATGTGGCGAATTTTCGTATATTTTGTGATTTCAGGCAGCAATCAAAACCTACGGGGTACTTCCCGTTGACCTAAAATTAAGAAATTTGTCAAAAAGCAAGATCTAACAGTACATACACAGGAATTAATCTGAAAGTTGTAAATATGTTGTTGGAAGTTTGTTTTTGAAATTAGTAGGTCTTTTAGTGAGAGCTATAACGTAAGATGCTTTGCGTGTACGGAACCCTCGGTGCACGAATTTGACTCGCACTTGGCCGGTTTTTTTAATGATATTTACGTTAATACATACATCGTACTAAAATAAATACTGATAAAAACATACGAAAACGCGCCCGCTCAGAGATAGGTACCTAAACTCCATTTATTCTTACCAGTCCTATCATGTAAACAATCTTACCATATCGTTTTATGATTTTACAACAATATAAATTAAAATAGCCTTTTTAGGAAATTACTTTCGTGGTTAATAAATGTTTTACTTTAAAATGTTTAGGTTTGAACAAATATTTGATTTATTTTCAACAAAATTCAACAAAAAGTATACTGTGAAGATTGTTTACATGATAGGACTGGTAAGAATAAATGGAGTTTACCTATACTGCGCCTTGAGTCTTCGCTAGATGGTTTCGCGGCGCGTTGTCTCGATTGTCGTTCTTTAGATAACTCGTAGTATTTCGGAAACTATTGATCCAAATTACATGCAGTAAAAGGCCAATATTAAATATATTAAGTACTTGTGACGACAGACTTGTTTATTTGATAAAGATTAATAAATTGTGGTTAATATCACCAGTTAAAAAACACCTAACGATTTTAATTATTTTTAAAACATAAAAGTAGTTACTGTGGCTGAAATATAAAAGCTAGATATATGCTATCGCGGACTTTTTTGTAGACTTATTATAGATACATAATTCTTCCATATATGATTTTGATACATCTCTTAGGAATTGGACAGCGTTTTCGATGAAAGCTGCCGGGCGGCTAATTTTTTCCGACTATCTTATTATCGTCATATTTCAACTAATATACACAAAACCTAAACAAATTATACACTAAAACCTTCCTCATGAATCACCTTATTTATTAGTGAAAACCGCATGAAAATCCGTTCAGTAGTTTTTGAGTTTATTAATTTATATTGTTGTAAAATCAAAAAATGACATGGTAAGATTGTTTACATAATAGGACAATTATGAATAAACGGACTTTACTTGTTCGTCGCTGGCTCCAATGATATACTATATAAACAAGAGGCAGATATGTTATAGGCGCGCGCGCTGTGAAGACTCGAATACGACCCAATTGGAACGTCTTGTAATCAGTCTGCGCCAAGCGCCTCGTCGAGCGTACCGCGTCGTAAGTTCCTGTGTCCTTACCAAGATATATTAAAAATGCCATCGTGTGTGTTTCGAAAGTGTACCAATTATGATTCTAAAGTTAATAAAGTACAAGGGATCTCTTATCACATGTGAGTATGCAAAAATAGTTTGATTGTTTAGTATATTTCAATTATTTTTCACTCACTGACGCCATGTTCAGACAAAGAAAGAGAGATTCTAGTTTTGACGTGAGAGCGACAAGGATGCGTGCGCTGCGGACATAGATTAGTTAGTGCAGAATCGAATACTGATGGTGACTTCAATGCCTAAAATTAATGTTCAGTTGTTTTTTATTATTGTTCGTTATTATAATAGCTATCTAATGTGTGTAATGGACTAATTTAATAAAGGCTTGGGCAAACCAAACGCAGGACAGTAGCAGCGCTGTTTGAATGCGGGCCCGCGCAAGTTGTGATACAAGAAACTCTTTGAACTATGGTACACCAAATTTTAACGCGGGCCCGCGCTCAAACTGCTCCGCGCCGCGCCGCTCTGAAACTGCCGGACGACAAACCAGGCGGCGCGAGAGCGGGGCAGAGGCAGCGCACGCGCGGCGCAGCGCGGCTCGAGCGCGGGCCCGCGCTTCTGGATAACTATGGCGGCCATGTTAGTATGGCTCACCGGGGGCAGGGCGTTCGCAGTGCAGCGCGGCGCGTCAAAGGCAGTTGACGACTTTTGTATTTTTTTACAACTCCGTGATGGATTTCAGTGAAAAGTTAATCGAATTAGTGCGTAAAAATCAATGTTTGTGTGATTTTTGAGACAAATATTATATAAATATAACATACAAGGTGCTACATACGAAAATATGTGAAAATTTTATCCTAAAGACTTTCCAGGTTGAGACTTTCAGTATTGCATTGACAATGATATTCCCCATATTCTTCTCTTCTTGTATTGATATCATAAACCCAAATTATTTTGTTTCGCCTTAGAGCCAAATTGCAGTATGAATCTTCTTTATCCGACTCCGTGTCGTTCGACATCTTGTAGCGCTGCCTGCCTGACCCGTCATACTGAACGCAGTTTAAACGCGGTCCCGCGTTGCAACTGCTTTGAACCTGGCGCTGCGTTCAGTGTGCCCTCTCCCGCGCTTCTACTGACCTGCTCTGCTACTGTCCCGCGTTTGGTTTGCCCAAGCCTTAAACATTAAAATAGTTTCACTGAATTCGATTTTCTACTAGGTATTATAATACATTATACTGATAATTGAGGATTACTATTGTTTTTCTTTTTATCAATTAGGTTTCCGAGTTTTTTCCGACACTGAATTGTTAAATATTTCAATATATATGATTTACTTTTATAAGATGTTTTATTTTTTACCCATGTACTTTCTTTTCAAATAAGTGTCCTCTCTACAACAAAAAATGTTACTCTATGCATAAGAAACGTTTGACGAGGAATCATTGAAAACTATTGCTATCTCTTTCATTCGCATGCTCTTTTATATCTTTTGTCTTACTTATCAGTAAAACTTGTCGATGTGTGTAGTTTTGGATTGCTCGGAACAGAACTAAAACGCAAATTACTATGAACGTAACATATCTGTATTATAATATATCATTGGCTGGCTCTCATAGTACGCATACCTACGCAAGTTTCGAGTTCACAGTACCTTGTTAATAATAAAAATATTACGTAACTGAGAGTTACGTAAAGTTGGACTTCGATTAATATTTTTATCATTTATCATTATCACCCAATTTGATGGGTGAAAACAGTTTATAATAAAACTATTTATTATTTTAGAATAATAAGTAAGTATACCATGTTCTTTTCAGTACTCCTAACTATGTGTTTACGAAATTTTATGTAGATTGGTCCAGTACCTAGATAAAGCGTGAAGTGAAGAGGTAATAAACAATATCATTTCCACATTTATACTGTTAGTTAGGATGACGTCTTCTGAGCTTCTACCTAATCTGAGAAGAGACAATTTTTTTCCAATGAAGAATACCGAATCATATATTCGTGACGAAAATTACATTAATATGTTACTAGCTTTTGCCCGTGTCTTCGCCCGCGTGAATTTCCTACATGAAAAGTGCATGTCCCGGGATGAAAGGAAAAAAATAAAATTTATACCATGTGGTAGGTAATTTAATGCAGATTAATTTTGCCATTGACAGTTTTCTTCTAGATTAACAGTTTTTGTTCAAAACGGAGAAAACCGTGCAATGACATATTTTTAATGAAAAGGGGGGGAAGGGGGGGGGGAATTGGTCTGACACCGGGCAAAATCGTGCTCAGCAGGGTCGAATTAGTCTAAAATTATCCGGTGTCAAACTGTTACATTCCATGCCGTTCAAAGTCGTAATTTTCGAAAATTCTTTTGGTCTATATACCTAACGCGTGGAGATTAAATATTCAAAGCGCGTGGCCTTGAGCGAGTGATGGACGCCTGGCAGTGGCAGTGGTTGCTTGGCAACGGAGCCGTACCTCGCCCGTCGCCCCGCTTTCCCCGCCGTCAATAACTTATTAAATGTTGAGATTTTGAATGAAATCAGCGGGATTTTTAATTTGTTGAATATAAAAGCCGAGTTCGACACACGACATGAGTAGGTTGAGTTTGTAGGTCTACGAACTTTTGTTATACGAGTATAATAATGTACAGATAATCATTTTTCAAACAAATTTTTATTTGAATCACTAGCTGTTACCCGCGGCTTCGCCCGCGTGAGTTTCACTTAGATGAAAAATCTTTTTGTATTCCAAACTGTAGTATAACCTAAACTACAGTACTACTCAAAATTTCAGCCATTTGGTTATCCCGTGTCCCGTGGGAATATATTAGGTATTCGTAGTACAATCGCGGTGTAAGAATGAATCAAAAGTGATATTTCATTCAATAAACGATCTTCGTCTGCTCGTTATCTACAATTTTCAGTGTACCACTACCCTTTTAACTACTTTGTGGTACCACTACTCCCACCCCGAGTCCCTATTTGTCCTATCCCGTATCCTGTCTTTTTACACGTCAGCAGAGAATGCTCATCAGGTTGAACGACTTTTGCTAAGGCGCCATTTCCATATATGTAATAGCTAGTCTCTTGGAATTCTTCATCAGATGATCCTGATCTTAGATTTTTAAACGTCAACAGAAAATGCTCGTCAGATTGATAAACTTTTGCAAAGGTACCATTTCCATATTTCTTATAGTTTAGCTGTTCTGTTAAGGTTCTTCATCAGGTGTTCCAGTTTTCAAAATCAATTATAGCCTATATGTTGCCCAGGCTTAATAGCTATACAACAAAAAATGTTTCATTCAAATCCGTCCAGTAGTTTTTGCGTGAAACGCGTACGCGTTACATACATACAGACAATGATATATTATTGTTTATATAGTATATCATTGCATACAGACAAACAAACAGACAGACAGACAAGAAATTAAAAAAAAATTTTTTTGCTTTCTATTATTCTTTAGTGTCCCTCTATTCATTTCAGTCAAAAATACTAAATGTACAGACAAAATATTTTTACTGTTTTATTATATGTATGTATAGATTATTCGAATAAAAATTTTATTTGTGAAAATTATCCGCGGATTATTGATTTGTAGAAATAACAAACATAAATGAAGAAGAAGATGATGGTGAAGAGTCCACCAATAAACTAGGTACCTACTTAGGCAACATTTTTTTTTCTTTAATTTTTTAAACACATGTTGATTTATTTTGATTTTCATTTTTAAATAGGTGTTTCAAGTTTGTAGTAACATTTGACATTGCATGAAATGAAATATAGATAAGAATTGCGCCATCTATTGAATGTATGTGGTACTACTTTGTGGTAACACGAAGTTTGCTTTGATGATTATAATTTTTACGACAAATTGACAAGATTGATACTGGTAGCGACATCTAGTTAGTCAAGAAAAATAGTTATGTGAGGCACACTTTGATGTATGAAGAATATGCATCTATACTTTAGTAATATTTTATCGATGGTATGGCCCACAAGTCTGGGGCTGGGATACTAACTTGACCATACTATATTTTATTCTTCTTATCGAGTCGAAATGGCTATAATTATATCGTTTTGGACCAGTATGTGGCAACTTTAACCGCCCTATCGTTGGCGTCATTAAGGTCCTCTATTGTACAAAACCAAGGGCAGTTGGGACATGATAGGTGGGCTATGGACTGAACAGCTCCGCAATCACACAAATTATTAGCCGAGAAACCCCACCTAACTCTTCGCGACATCTCCCGACACAGCCCCCGGAGTCTGCAAAGTCCTCCAGACTGCCCAGGGGAGGTCACCTCCTGGTGGGAGTTTCTCGGCCCGTGCAAGGTCCGTTTATTGCGACGGAAATGAGTGCGTTCCCCCAGCAAAAAAGTACTGAATATCAAAACGTGATGTTACTAAATAATTAGAGTATGACGTCATGTAAATGTTTATATAAGTTTCTTTGTTCATCAATTAGTTTTTAAGATTTTAATTACAAACTGATTCTGCCAGGATGACATTTAGAACATTCCCACAGCAAAAAAAAGTTCTCGGATCGAAATGAAAGCAAGTACAATAATTTGAGCGTCGTGGAAGGTAAATGTGTATGAATAAATAAAATTTGTGTATCGAAAAACTTCGGAGAAATTCAAAATTCTGCTAGGGGAACGTTTGGCCGGAAGCTGGATCTCCTAAATGGCAAGGCTTAGAGATATGACTTTTTTACACAAGTTGTTATTCATTTGTGTATAATGTTTGTAAAAACAGAAAATTAAAAATTATTACCGTTCAGGTGCTAAAAATAAAAACGTGAATTTAGGTATTTTGGCGCTTGTACTATAAATATGGGCCCTAGAGACTAATTGGTGACGTGAGTTTATACCTTGAAGTTTCTTTAAATGTCTATGAAAGTATCAACATAGTATCATAAGTATTTAATAAGTTATGAGAAAAAATGCAATGATTCGGCCGCCAAGAATTTCGACAGTCCATTAGACGAGTTGGTCTATTATTTACGAAATTTACATGTTTTGCATTAATTGCTAAATACAGTTAACTATCCATTAACCAAAAATCAGATCAATACATGTAGTAGTTTAAGAAATATAATTATAAATCCAAGCCAAGGTGAAATACCATGACAAGCCGACCAAATTCGAGAGTAGCAAAAAGCGGCCGTACAGTATATATTACTAACTATCCGAAATTTGCAGTAGTATAACCGTAATTTAGTACAGGCGCGTACACAACTGAACTAATATAATTTTCAATGAAGATTTTTTGTCCAGGATTTCAAGATTTTTTTTTGTTAACTTACATACATATATTTTTTGCGTTTAGTTACAATACAATTTTAATTTGAAAACTCTGCGCTCGTTCTATCTTAGGCACCTAGGATAGGACCGACTTCTACTGGAATGGCTGCGGTGCGGCATTCACTATGATAGAATTATAAACCTTATCTTCATATACAAAATGTTAAGTATTATGCACCTGTGATTATTAGGTGAAGTAGTTTTTTATATGGGCATTCCAGCGAAGATCAAGCACGGGGCAAGTCACCTCAGGCAAAAAAAAAAATCTATAATTTGTTATTGTATTATTCAGTACATAGTTAGTTATTGGTATTTAATCTGAGAATAAAGCCAATGGACTAAATTATCATAAAACAGCAACAGTGTTTTTATTTTTCTATCAGATTTTATTTTTTTCGTGTTCTTCAACGCAGCCGTATCGGGGCTGTCTGTCTATGGTGTGATAAAAAACACATTTTGTATTTTTATAGTAAGTACCTAATCTACCTATTTCGACAAATACGGAACACGACCTTAACTTTTATACAAATCCCTATTTAACAACAATACATATTTTTTAATTATTCCCACTATTTCCCACAAATAAAGATACAGGTTGGCATTTGCTAATAAACGTTTGAATGCGACTGTACGAACGAGCTTAGGTATAATACCATAATGGTTATGGTTATCGATATGTATGAAACCGTCGCTTTTTTGTAGTCATTCTAATTTGGCCGGATAATCTGCCGTTGTTTATATGTTTTTGGATTTGTGTTTATTTACTTATATCCTTAACATTTTGAGCTGAAAATTTCCACGATAATATATAACTGAACACACTAATCTTTGATTCACACGCACATTTCTTGGGTTGAGCCGGTTTCTTGTATGTTGACGTCAAAGTTAAGTCACCTAATTTTGACTTTTAGTAATATTATTCAATAATTAATACATGTGCACTTCAGAAACTTTTTGTATAGAAGAATCGAATACAATTTTCAGCGAGCTTACACGTCTTTTCATTTAGGCGCTATGATTTTTTTTCGTGATTTCAAAGACAACGCGATTACTTAAAAATTATAAATATTTTCTTAAATCTAATTATGGCACAGATGGGCACAAATGAATAGCTACTCATGTATATTTATCTTACAGGCACACTTACGATGGATCTAGGAGATCCACGATTTTGCAAAACGTTACTCCAGCAGGAAATGCAATATCCCGAAAACCTGAAGACGCACAAATGATCTTTTCGGCCCAGATCAATGCACAGCTCTAAGCTCTCTGCCCCCCCAGAATATTTCTCTCTCCGATCATTCGTTTAGAACTTTCCTGCTAGAACGATGTTACCATAGCAGAATCCTAGATTTCCGTTTTTTTCCTAAACTACAAGACGCACAAAAGTTTTGTTCGCGGCACATGTACACTACTACGCACAACGTTTTGGTTCCATTCATTTAACTCCAGGACACACCTTCCTGCTAGGGTAACGCACACGAATTACTCCGAAGGTTTTCGATACACAAATTCATACACATTTACCTGCCACGACACTCAAATTATTGTACTTACTTTCATTTCGTTCCGAGAACTTTTTTGCTGTGGGAATGTTCTAAATATCATCCTGGCAGAATCAGTTTGTAATTAAAATCTCAAAAACAAATTGATGCACTTTGAAACTTATATAAACATCACAGACATATAATATAATAATAGTAAGCAGACTGAACATGTCATTTAAAATTGCATGGCAAAAACCACAGAACATGTAAAAGAGGTTAGAAAGGAGTTGTGGGCGGGGCCGGCGCGCCAAGCATGCGAGCGACCGCTCGTATCTTTACAAAAACACGTGACCGCGCCGTTTAGTCGCTCGCGAACTCTAGCGGAGTAAGTATTGCGAAGCGCTGCTACAAAATTGTACGAAAATGCCTTCATGTGCGGTAATTACTTGTCGAGCGAGAAGCCAAGAGCTTAATATAAACAAAGGATGCGTTTCTTATCATCGGTAAGTAAAAAAACCTCTAGTAAATACGATATTTTAGTCAAAATCTTTCAAAGGTCATTAAAATATTTCTCTTTCTCCAAAAATATACATTGCTGTCTGCATGCGTTCGTTATTTTTGCAACGTCAAACGTACCGCGTAGTGGAGTTCGCGGCAACAACGTGGCATTAGCTCTAGTGCTGGGCGTAGTGAGAGACGATATTTATCGATATCGTCTTTCAAAGTCATATATTTATAAATGTTATAAATTAATGTTAATGTGGAAAGACTAAATTAAGTAATGCGAATAATAATTATTATAATAAGCTTTTATTTAACTTGCAATATACGTATGTATGTATGTTTGTCCATGTAACGGATCTAACTAAAGTCGTTATTGAGAAATATTTAAAAATTCGCTTACACTTTTTACTAAAAAATTCTTTAGAAAAACAAACCAAGCGACAACTTCTTAATAAATATATCTTGTTCCAAGGTCAATAAATATAAGATTGTAAGAAATGTACTTTGTTTTATTTTCCATTTTACTATATCACTTTTGTATGTAACAGTATTATTGTTTGAATTATGTTATTGTTTAATAACAAAATTCAATATCGATAATTAAGTCATTTAAAGTTTAGTCAAGCACTAGCGTAGTTTACAAACATAATCACACTAATTGTACATCGATTGATTGGTTCAGCGTGCTTGCGTATGATTGGTTCAGTTTGAAATTGCGTGATGACGTTGCGCTATGATTGGCTAGATTGGAAATTGCAAGAATGTGCGAAGCTTCGTACTCATTATGGCAAATGTGTGGTAACGGTGAAAGGTGGGGCGGATTAGGCGACACTGGTTCTCATAGAAACGGCGCATTATAGCCATTCTAACCTCTTTTATATTTTCTGTGGCAAAAACACACACTAAGATTATTATTCACACAACGACAGAATACAGGGTCGGATCTAAGATAATTAATTATATTCGGTACAGTGTAGCAAAACCAAAAATTTTGAGACGCTGAATTTAAGCCGTGCGCGGTATGCGGACGGATCTGCATCAGCTTTTTACGATGGGAAATTCTATCCCTTTTGGGAAAAAATACTAGTCATTAAATCAATAAAATTTATTTTAAATTATTAAAAATCACGTGCAATGAAACATTGCAATGATGTTAATGGTTGCTGGCGTCCATTCACTGTCCTGGTACTCGTAGTACGTAAGAGAAATACTCCCCATAACAGTTCTCTTTCTTGTGGTATTATTTTCTGGCATATTTTCCTTGTCCTGAAATAAAATTCACTGTCAGTATTTTTACAAAATGTGCATTTTAATCTTCAAAAAAGAATTCCTTAAATTTTTATAGAATAGGTACTAAATTCGTATATTTTCCTTGATTCGGCCCAGCCATAGTAAACAAAACTGGATCTGTCAAATGATCTATGCTATTTACGAAATTATTAAATTACTTGTAGTATTTCTTATGAAATGGTTATAATTAATACACTACTTTATAAAAAAAATAATGATATTGCTGATAAATAGCATTCAAAAGTCTAATGATGGTTATTGTTTCAAAAATATCACGAAATTGTATATTATCATTGGGCACGTCAAAAAAACATGTATTGCTTACCGAAGGAACGATATTCCACGAATATTTTTTTATGAAACACTTCCACATATTGTACACGTTGCATTTTATCATTTCTATTGAGTTTAAAAGCACAAAACAATAAAAAATAATTTTAAATATTTATGACAACTGTGACAACACAACAAATATGACAGTTAAGGATCATTTCGCATGAAAAATCCGGCTTGGATGATAAATCTTTCAGTGTAGTGGTTCGTGTTGCAATACATTGCAATGCTAAGGAAGGAAAGGGACAGAGTTATGTGACAGTCCTTATCATGAACAGGATGCAAATATTGTCAAATATCATCAGAGTGTGTGTGAAATTTGTGTTCCTTCTGCTTATATTTAAAAAAAAATTTTACTTCTGTGATAAACATTTACATGACGTCATACTCTGATTATTTAGTAACATCACGTTTTGATATTCAGTACTTTTTTGCTGGGGGAACGCACTCGGCGGAAATCGACATTTCCACTGATCCATCCTTGTTGTGGGGGCTTGGACTATATTTTATAACTAGCCTCGTCCTGGGGCTTCGCTCCCGCGGGAATTACATACCTTAGGTGCTATTTCCGGTATTTTTCTTATACCATACCATTCTGTTTACCAAATTTAATCGAAATCCGTCCAGTAGATTTAAGTCCGGCGTGATGACCGTTAGACCATGGAATGCGAAAGTAAGTTAGGTTCACCTCTTCACGCTTTATCTTGAAATTTCGAATAGGTACACAGAGAGAAGAATACCTTTTATCCCGAGAAAAAGCACTGTTCCCGTGGGAAATTAGGCGGGCAAAAATTAGTTATCCATATTATTGAAAATATCGTCATACTTAAGTCCGGCGTGATGACCGTTAGACCATGGAATGCGAAAGTAAGTTTGTTAGGTTCACCCAGTGTTGCCATGTACAGAATTCAAAATATTCAAATTACGGTAGCATGATTTGAAAATTAAGGTGTCCGTCAAACTAAACTAAACGTCAAAATTAAAAAAAAATTACGGTGTTTGTATGAAAGTCCTAATGCTAGAATTACGGTGATTGTATGAAAATTGTCGAAATTATCAAAATTTATAACGGTAAACGGCACTAAAATACGGTGCATCTACGGTAATTACGGTGCACATGGCAACACTGGGTTCACCTCTTCACGCTTTATCTTGAAATTTCGAATAGGTACAGAAAGAGAAGAATTATTCCTTTTATCCCGAGAAAAAGCACTGTTCCCGTGGGAAATTATAGTCTAAGCGGTCACGGGAATTTTCGTAACGATCAGGGAAACGGATAGACTTGCTTTTATGGGTTGTAGAGTAGTCCCCTAATGTGAATGATGTCGGTCTGCCGGCTCTCAGTGGTAGCTTCTTCGAGCTATAGGGCCTGGAAGGTGCTTCATTGTTGCGAAAAAAAAAACGATCTGAGAAATGGTTAGTTTTAGTACATATTCAAAGTATGGCATCTCCGCATGTGAAACAAGTTGGTCTGCCGGCTGTCAGTGGTTGCCACCTTGAGCTATAAAGGCTAGAAGGAGCTTCATTGTTGCAAAAAATAGAAAACGATCTGAGGAATGGTAAGTTTTAGTACATATTCAAAGTATGGTATCTCCGCATGTGAAACAAGTTGGTCTGCTGGCTGTCGGTAGTTGCATTTCAGAGCTATGAGGCGCAAAAGTCACTGCATAGTTACGAAATAAAACGGTAAAAGAAATGGTCAGTTTTAGTTCTTATTGAAAGAATGGTGTCTCCACAGGTGAAACAAGTAGGTCTGCCGGCCTTCAGTGGTTGCCACTTCGAGCTATACCTAGGGCCTGGAAGGGGCTTCATTGTTGAAAAAAGCTATACTCAAAGTGACAACCACTGACAGCCGGCAGACCAACTTGTTTCACATACGGAGATGCCATACTTTGAATATGTACTAAAACTAACCATTTCTCTAAGCATTTTTTTTTCGCAACAATGAAGGCCCTAGGAAGAGCTCGAAGTGGCAACCACTGAAGGCCGGCAGACCAACTTGTCTCACCTGTGGAGACACCATTCTTTCAATAAGTACTAAAACTGACCATTTCTTTTACCGTTTTTTTTCGTAACTATGCAGTGACTTTCGCGCCTCATAGCTCTGAAATGCAACCACTGACACCCGGCAGACCAACTTGTTTCACATGCGGAGATACCATACTTTGAATATGTACTAAAACTAACCATTTCTCTGAGCATTTTTTTCGCAACAATGATTCCAGGCTCTAGAGCTCGAAGTGGTAACCACTGAAAGCCGGCAGACAGACTCGTTAACCTGTGGAGACACCATTCTTCCAATAGGTACTAAAACTGACCATTTCTCTTACGGTTTTTTTTTCGTAACTATGCAGTATGCAGTAACTTTCGCGCCTCATAGTTCTGTAATGCAACCACTGATAGCCGGCAGACCAACTTGTTTCACATGCGGAGATGCCATACTTTGAATATGTACTAAAACTAACCATTTCTCAGATCGTTTTCTATTTTTTGCAACAATGAAGCTCCTTCCAGGCCCTAGGTATAGCTCAAAGTGGCAACCACTGACAGCCGGCGGACCAACTTGTTTCACATGCGGAGATGCCATATTTTGAATGTGTACTAAAACTAACCATTTCTCTGATATTTTTTTTTAAAACAATGAAGCCCCTTCCAGGCCCTAGGTATAGCTCGAAGTGGCAATCACTGAAGGCCGGCAGACCAACTGGTTTCACCTGTTGAGACAACATTCTTTCAATAGGTACTAAAACTGACCATTTCTTTTACCGTTTTTTTTCGTAACTATGCAATGACTTTCGCGCCTCATAGCTCTGAAATGCAACCACTGACAGTCGGCAGACCAACTTGTTTCACATGCGGAGATGCCATACTTTGAATATATACTAAAACTAACCATTCTCTATCGTTTTTTTTTCGCAACAATGAAGCCCCTTCCAGCCCCTATAGCTCAAAGTGGCAACCACTAACAGCCGGCAGACCAACTCGTTTCACATGCGGAGATGCCATACTTTGAATAAGTAAAGGTGAAACGAGTTGGTCTGCCGGCTCTCAGTGGTTGCCACTTCGAGCTTGTTGCGAAAAAAAATGATCAGAGAAATTGTTAGATTTATTACATGTTCATGTATGGCATCTCCGCATGTGAAACAAGTTGGTCTGCCGGCTGTCAGTGGTTGTCACTTTGAGCTATAGGGGCTGAAAGGGGCTTCATTGTAGCGAAAAAAAAAACGATCAGAGAAATGGTTAGTTTTAGTATATATTCAAAGTATGGCATCTCCGCATGTGAAACAAGTTGGTCTGCCGGCTGTCAGTGGTTGCCACCTTGAGCTATAAAGGCTAGAAGGAGCTTCATTGTTGCAAAAAATAGAAAACGATCCCAAGAATGGTTAGTTTTAGTATATATTCAAAGTATGGCATCTCCGTATGTGAAACAAGTTGGTCTGCCGGCTATCAGTGGTTGCCACTTTGAGCTATTAAGGCTAGAATGAGCTTTATTGTTGCAAAAAATAGAAAATGATCTGAGGAATGGATATTTTTAGTATATATTCGTAGTATGGCATCTCCGCATGTGAAACAAGTTGGTCTGCCGGCTGTCAGTGGTTGCATTTCAGAGCTATGAGGCGCGAAAGTCACTGCTTAGTTACGAAAAAAAAAACGGTAAGAGAAATGGTCAGTTTTAGTACCTATTAAAAGAATGCAATGTTAGCAAAAATAGTATTATTAAAAAGTCTTCTTATTAAGATTTGATTATTTACTCTCTAGATATAGTCACGCCTTGTAATCGGCTGACAAAAAACAGGTCAACATTTTTATCCTCGTGTGCACGCGACGCACACAAGCAAACGTCATTACACTGTCTTACACTCGAAGAATCTGTCTCTGTGTGCGTGCGTAGGGTTACCAGCCTCCCATAGTTATTCCCAAGTGTAATAGCGACTCACCGAACACAGATAAACTCTGCGAGGTTTCCGCAGTTCGGTAAATGTTTGTATGAGTGTTTTTTTTTGTTATGTTGAAGAAATGATTAAAAAAAAAAAAATTAAGATGGGTAAAAATAAAAGGTGTTTTCGTTTGGTGAATTTGAAATTCGTTATCTATTATTTTCACATTTATATTTGATTTTTATTACTGAATAACCTTTCATAAAAATAATAGAAGGTCACTAAAGTGGAGAAAACATTATCAAGCGTGAGATTTGACAGTATGTAGTATTGCGAACTAAGTATAGTTGATTGCCGTGGTATTTGGGTTTGCTTTTAAGTAGCACTTAATTAGTTCTAATCGGACAAAGTTCTGGTTGTATGACGTTATAACTTCGGTAAGTTTATAGTTCTTAATTAAAATTCTTCATTATATAATAGATTAATCAATGTGTAAAACAGTAACGTAATTAAAAGAAAGATAATTTTACAAATCTATAACCTAATTTTTAAGAATAGGTTTTGTCACAGCATATTTTTGTTCCGTTGTATGACATTGTGTAACGTCATACAAAGGAAATGACGTTAGGGCCTATACACATATGATATTTGCTAGTGAAAAATAAAAACTTCTGAACTTGAAAAAAAAATGTAAGTATTTACTTAAAGTGTCAAACGGACGGACGCACGACGCACGTGCAAAATTGAAATGTTTGTCGGTTATTGTGAAATGACGATATTTTTATCCAACTACCAATGAAAGGAGGGTATAGTAAGTAGTGTCTGTGGTATATGAGATACTAGCTTTTGCAAGCGGCTTTGTATATGGATAGTGTCAATATGAACCCTGCTTTATGAATTCCTTTGTCTAACATAAACTCCTTTGTATAACAAAAAAAATATTCCTTTGTATATTTCTTTTGTATGACGTACTTTTTTTATGCAGTTGGCTCATATATGATTGAATTGAACAATAAAAAAATTCGCACATCCACAGATGTCTCCCAAATTTCAGCTTATATTTTCCCTAAAATTTTGCAAACAAAACAATGGCAACATTAAAAATCGGTCAAAATCGCGTTTGTAAACTGTTTGATTTTTTAGACGAAATATTTGCTTTAAATATAATAGAATTTGGATTACTTACTGATGGTAGCTGACTTTATGGGTTGTTTTTCGACGTCCTTTATAATTTCGGCAAACTTTTATCACGCAGCTCGACATTTTAACGCACTATTTCACTTCCGAAAATCAGTGACGAAGCGTACGTATCGCTTAGCCGCAAATTGGATACTGAGCGGCGGATCGCGAGTTACGGGCTAACATTCAGCCGATATTTTTTTGGACGTAAATTGCATTGCCGCGGTCCTTCTAGAGATTAAATATTCAAAGTTATTAAGATCAAAAATGAAATACATAATCAGTTTTTACCAAAATCGACGTAGATTTTCTGAAGAAAACCTTTTTTTTCTCTAGAGGCGATTTTTTTCCCCACAGTGCGCTCTGTATATTGTGGTGCGGTGGTGCACGGCGCAAGTTTGAGGTTGGGTCAAACATACGCAGATACGACAGCGGCTGGCATGAACTAGAAAAATTCGCCTATTTTCCCGCTTTTTAATGTTTTTTTATACTTTTTCCTTAAATAAGCGACTTACGTGAACGATGATAGCTCTGAAATACAACCACTGACAGCCGGCAGACCAACTCGTTTCATCTGTGGATACACCATTCTTCCAATTGGTACTAAAACTAACCATTTCTCTTATCGTTTTTTTTTTGTAACTATGTAGTGACTTGCGCGCCTCATAGCTCTGAAATGCAACCACTGACAGCCGGCAGACCAACTTGTTTCGCATGCGGAGATGCCATACTTTGAATATGTACTAAAACTAACCATTTCTCAGATCGTTTTTTTTTCGCAACAATGAAGCACCTTCCAGGCCCTATAGCTCGAAGAAGCTACCACTGAGAGCCGGTAGACCGACATCATTCACATTAGGGGACTACTCTACAACCCATAAAAGCAAGTCTATCCGTTTCCCTGATCGTTACGAAAATTCCCGTGACCTCTCGGTCTATTAGGCGGGCATAAATTAGTTATCCATATTATTGAAAATGTCGTCATACTTTGTATGATTAGGAGTTTGATGTTAATGTTGATCAACATTAACATCAAACTCCTAAACGTTGATGCGGCATGACATAACGCAGCCGCAGCACGTGCTGCATCATGCAGCATGACCGTAAATGGCCAGACGTCAAATCGTTCAGACTTTTTACGTCAGGTGGTACGTTATGTCAAAAACGTGTCGATGTCGTTGGCTGTCATTTGTCTCGTCTCGGCTGACTGACTGAAATCTTCTTTTTGTCCGAAGAAAAGAAAATTATTTCTCGAGTAAATTAAATAGTTCTAAAATATCCCAACACATCACGATTACCTTGACTTATAATTTATTAACAGGCTATTGGAAGAATTTGAGCCATTAGGTACCTACCTATATCAAATTCACAAATTATTAGTCACGCTTGCTTGCATGCAAGCCGATCCAAGTTCTCTTCAGAGATACCAGTTGAGCAATAACATAATCAAGTGTGGTTACTGTTACGCAAGAATAGTACAGTTTAAGAAGCTCTGAAAGAACGACTGGCATTGTCTGAAAGAAGTACTTACAAACTTTGAAATCGGCGGGCGATGTGATGTCTCGAAAAAGGAGTAGACTTAGTGGAGAAGAAATGAGCGCCAAATTGATAGGCGGCGGGGAGAGCCAGAATGGTAGTGAAACTAGCTTCCAAAGCAGCACCAGTGAAGTCTCACTTGAACCAGTTAAGGTAAGCTTATAATGTACTATTTACATGAACATAGATTATTTAATATTTTGGATAAAAGACCAAAGTTTACCTTGTCTTTTGACAAAATGAGTTTCTTCAGTCTGGTACTTTGTAGATTTATCTAAATTTATATATAATATAGCCCACCTCTGAAAGCAGGTACCTTCAGAGATGGCCATGCTTTTACCACCTTAAAAACAACAATTCGGCCTAATGGCAAAAGTTCAGAGATGCTATAATTGAGATGGTCTGACAAAGTATTAGTCTTTTAGTAGTAGTAGCTGGAACTAGGGAAACATTAGGATTTGTTATAAGAGAAGAGGAAACTTTTGCCCAGGAACAAAATGACAACAATAAACTTAACTTTTTTTAAAGCAAAAAAACTAATTCATTGATATATTTTTTTATTTCTTTTAGCAGATTTAAATAAAAATGGTCCATAACCTACATAATGAACTCTCTGCTCAGCCCAAGTTTGACTGTCAGACAATGCTTTTAGGATTAAGTCCACCTTTTGTACTGTACTTTTGTATGTGTGTACAATAAAGTTTAAATAAATAAATAAATAATGCCGTTCACTTTCTAAAAATCCATATTTCTAACTTCTTTCTAACTTTTATTTTTCAAAACAAAAAATGAATTCATTGATATATTTTTTATTTCTTTTAGCAGATTTAAATAAAAATGGTCCATAAACTACACAATGCCCTTCACTTTCTAAAAATCCATATTTTTAACTTCTAAACTAATATCCATATTAATATTATAAATGTGAAAGTGTGTTTATATGTTTGTCCTCCTTTCACATTGAAACAGAACAACGTATTGATGTGTTTTTTGTGTCAAGATAGTAGCAGGGTTGGAGAGTGACATGCCACTTTTGCCACAGGCAACAGCTTGTATTCTAATACACATATGCCACAATCTTTTTTAATTATTAACCCTACACTCGTCATACATCCTTCATGTAACAATTGTTTAACATAGATGCAATGCCCGGTATCTTCATTATTAAAGGATTAATATGAGTTTAGAGGAAATTATATTGTTACATAACACAATTAGATTGGTTACAAAATCTTCGCAGCATTTTAACTGTTTCATAGTTTTGCAACTCTAGTAACCAGTTCATTGCTCTAGTAACCTTATAAATGTCATTCACAGAGGAATCTAAGTAGTTCAATCCAATTTAGTATTTCACAATACTGAAGTACAGAAGAGAGTCTGGTTTTGCTGCTCTCTAAATTAAATAGGGATGTTGTCTTTTGTAAATTACATCAAATCAAGCACATATCTATTGCTCCTACGAAGTCCTATTATATTATTTTTTCTTAAATTTGTTCTTCATTTCATTTTTTAAAGATTACGTAAAAAATGTTTATATTTCATTAACTTGCTAAATCTAAAACTTAGTTGACTGAACACATCTATAAACAAAATATCAGTTGCAAATGAGGGTATTCATTTAAATATGATAGATTTTTTACTATGCCATTGTATGATCAAGTTTGCAGTTGCTTTGCATTTTAATAAAAACAACACAAATCAATGCAAAGAACTAGAATTTAATTAAAATAGATTGATTAGAATTTTAAATAATAGGACTAAGGGAAGGAACATTGTGAAACCAAAGTCCTTGAAGGAATAATAGCATCTCATAAGAAGAGGAATGTTATGATGTCTTAATTATAGATTTCCGCTCAGCCTAGAATTTGAAAGATATAAGATAATCTATACATATAATAAAACTAACTGATTTATGTCTGTACATAGGAGATATAAGAAACATAGTTATGGGGGTCTTTATAGGGCCGATAGATGCCGAAACGATTTTTATTTTAGGAATCTTTGTGTCTGTTTGTCTGTATGTTTGTATGCGCATCACGCGAAAACTATTACATTGATGAAATTTAAAGCGGTTTTTTGTTTTATTGCTGAAGGTCTAAATTAAAATTTGGCTTACCATCTTGATACGGCTGAGTAGAACCTGAGATATTAACTATAGTAAATGTAAATAGGAAATTACGCGTGGATGAAGCCGCGGGCGAAAGCTAATAAAGAATAAGTATAAGATACGCGCGTAAATCATAACCCCTTCCTTGCAGTCGGGTAAAAATATAGCAACTTCGAAGACTGGGACCACAAATTACTAAAAACTATATACCCTTTTAACTACTCATGTGCCGGGGCGTAATTCTTTTTTGCCGCCCCCTTACATTTTTTTGTTTGTTTTTGCTGATCACGAACACAATGAATATATTAATTATGTAAAATAAACATGTTGATCTGCTTCATTTTATACTACGTGATATTATGAAAAGGAAAGCCAATCAATAGTTTGGTTGGACTAGCGCCAACGATGTGGCGTGATCACTAACCGTGCTGTAAAATATATGTACGTGTATGAGTACGTAGACAACAACGTAGGGTTATTTGTGCAGACAAAACTAACCTGTTATGTCTTGCACACCCACCTATGCTTCGAATGATTACACTTAAAATAAATAAATAACTTGTTATGTTAAACGACTCTGAACTTCACAATTGTATCATCTTTCAAGATGTTAAATGTTACGAAATATTTTCAATTTTTAAGATATATTTTCAGTCAGTCCTAAAAATGCGACTTTCTCATCTATCCCCGTAAAAACTCAATAAAAAACAAATTCTGGTATTTGGATCGGATCGTACCGTTTTCAGGAGACCGCAGTCCCGTTTTCCCCGCGTAGAAAAATGTAATGATTAACTCGTCGAAAATTAAGTCTACTTGAAGGTCTTCACTTGATTGGGGGTGCAAAAAAGGAAGTTCCCGTAATTACGTTTTAACGCTGTTTGTTATTTTTACATTTTCTTTTTATTAAATAGTCAATCCAAGAAACATGTTGTGCTTTTGACATAGTTGTTAAGTTACAACACAATGTCTCGTTTAGTCTGGATGTAACCACAATTTAGTATTTAAACTTTTCCGGCCAGTATCAGATATTCACACATTTTTCTGGCTCCGATGTGAGCATGCGCGGTCTCACCTCATGTACTAGGCGAATTGGCGCATATCTCTGGGCCTGATAGTTTCTTGGCGCCTAAATGTCGGTCAGTGTGCCGGTCGTTGCCTTCCTTTTGGACATGATGGGACAAACGTTTACGTAAGAATCGATTACGTAATAGGCCTTTATCTCATCTATACAAACCCAGGTAGATTCCCGGCTCCCGGCACAAATGTGACTAATTCCGAAATCATTCTAACCATGGCAATTAACATTTAACGATATTTAGTATTAAGCTACGTGTCATTATGATAAGCTAGGTTTGAACTAATTCTATATCAGACCTTATATAGTAAGTATAACGTATAACTTATGTTTACACAGTTAGTAAGTAAACTCCATTTATCCTTACCAGTCCTATCATGTAAACAATCTTCACAGTACTTTTTAAGAATTTTGTTGAAAATAAATCAAATATTAGTTCAAACCTAAACATTCTAAAGTAAAACATTTATTAACCACGAAAGTAATTTCCTAAAAAGTCTATTTTAATTTATATTGTTGTAAAATCATAAAAAGACATGGTAAGATTGTTCACATGATAGGACTGGTAAGAATAAATGGAGTTTATATATATTTTGGATTTTAAGCATTTCTTTTTATAAGTTATCCTTTTAATTCTCCGCATACTTATTATTGTCTATATATCTAGTCCAACGGATTCGGTTTCACAGACAAGTATAAAAAGAGCATCATTTAAAAACGTCGTCGTCAACCTGACATTGAACTTTAATTTCACGTGCACAATACGTGCACGAATAGGTTTTCAGTGTCTGGTTATAGAAAACATAGAAGTACAAAAAATTGACCTGAAGAAAAATTTTGATTTGTCAGCGCACGCACAGATCTGATATCCTTATGCCGTCAATTACACTCTTATACTTTAGCAAAGAAACACTAAGTAGAGCCGCTATATATTCATAACATTATAGTAGGTAACATACAACAAAGAGCATTTCATTAATTATCATTAATGACAATTCATATGAACTACGTCAACATGCGTCACATCACGCCACATGTGAAATATTTATAAGTTTTATGTAAATGTGTGACAACATGCAGACGCAATGCCCCTCTCAATAATGTGTACATACATATTATCACGCCTTTTTCCCGTGGGGGTAGGCAGAGACTAGCGATTTCCACTTGCTACGATCCTTACAAATCTCTTTTGCTTTCTCTACACTCATCGTTCACTTCATACATGCTCTCCGGTTATGGGTGCTCCCTAATATCTCCCTTTTTAAGGAGGTCCGCAATCTGGTCGAAGTGCGTTCTTCGGGGTCGACCCTGACCAACTCTTCCATTCACCTCAGCTTTATAAATCCTTTCGTCAATCTATTTTCATCCATCCTCTCAACATGCCCAAACCATCTTAACATTCCTTTTTCAATTTTGGTCACTACATCCTCTTTCATTCCACACATTTCTCTGACATCAATATTTCTCATTCGAGCTTTCAAACTTACACCACACAATAATGTGTATTTACCCAAATAAATAATCAATAGACAATAATAGTCAATGCTTAGACCTCTCAAAGCATAAGCATTCATATCTATTTTAATTTAGTGTATTCTTGATTTTTATGTGATTTTATCTAAGGCAGTCTGGTTCTATAGGACAGAATTGAGACAATGCCGAAACTTGATTACTTAGATGATGTATAAATGATTGCAGCTATGGATAACTTGTAATATTCAATAAGTTGGTGCTTGTTTGTTTGTAATGACATTTCATGTACTGTAGAAATTAGTTCCATGTATGCAATTTCAGGTTAATAATTATTTACACTTGATTTGGTCTGAAATGTGAAATGGAGTTTTTTGATGCCTCCTGCCCTGTGACTTATTTATCAAACGCCTTCTAACGAGCACTAAGAATATTGTGAGCTCATTGCATTACTCATCCTACCGTCACTATTCGTCTTAGCTTCTTACTGATAAATTATCAAATCAACATCGTAAATAAGAGCATTTTGTGTTAATATGTTATTATGATTTTCCTTCCTTGGACAAATGTGCCCATACCATACCCATTCCCATTCTGCACCTCTTTTCAACTACCTATATTAAAATTATCGCTTTAGTAATTGATTTGTTTATTATTACTTTATTTTAGTTTATAATAAAAACCCAAAAAACAAAATCAGCAAAAGCTAGTCATATAATATTTTTGATGGAAAGATTAAAATAATATATGAACAATATCTCAAAGAAAACAAACTTCACAAAACTATTTTTCTGATTTCTTTATGGCAATTCAAGACGTAGGTAAATAAATAGTAAAAGTGTCCTCTAACTATTGGTCGCACATACAGAATGGAAGGCCGAAGTGCGGAGCATGTTAGCGTGTGATTAGCATTTTACAGTCCGCTCACCCGACTGACGCTCGGGCTCCGTCGCGGCCAGGAGTCCCCTTCGGCTTCGGAGGATTTCGTGGCGGGTCGCGTGTCAGACAAGCCTCCACGTCGGCGTCGCGCCACCTCCGTCGACCCTCCCGCACTCCGCGCACGCACCCGCTCAAACCCGCGCCGCTATGTACGCTATGCAAGTTATATCACCTACATTCCGCACAGTGACTGTATGGTTAGTCGCGGGTAAATACTAGTCGAGTTCACGCGTGTAACTGATTATTTAGAATAAATTTACCGCTCGATAAACAGTAGTGAACGCAACTAGATATATAATTCCACTAAGTCGTGATTATCAAATTTACCTTGCTATTTTTGACGTGTTTTAAGACTATTAATTTAATTAATTATCCAAATGAGAATTCGTGGCATTTCGTGATAAAAATAAAACAATTTTATTAATTAATTTAATTATAATTGAGGAAACTCTAAAATACAATGTCTGCGTTAACATTGACCACAACACTCACAAATGGGCACATTCCAAACGGAAAACTGGACACAAGTTTGAACGGCTACAGAAAAAATGGATATACAAAACAAGAATTAACAGAATCAGTGGTAAGTAAACTAAAGCAAAGCATGATTTTTGATATAAAAAGAACTAAAATCAATATTTCTTATTTTTACTTACCGGCAGAATTCTAAACAAACATTATATTTTGTGCCGTGCTAACCAGGAGTGAAAGTATGATTTCGTTTAGTCATTGTTGACTGTAGAAAGTTGTCTATTAATCCATACTTCAATATACTAATATTATTTTCTATGTACATAGTATAGAATAATTGCCTAAGTACCTACTTAAACAAAATCGGCATACCTTCTGATATCTTTCAAATCCGTGCTTATTCCGTGATGATTAGGTCGACACCTACCTTCATAGGCCAATTTGTTACATTTTTATATTTTACTAGGTAATTTGGATCCAAACTCTTTATATCCAACAAATTATAACTATCTACCTTATAATCGATAGTTATAATTTGTTAATGTGATTAATTTGTTTAATCTATTATTGTATGTACGCTTGACGGCTCCTTTAAATTTATGATGTTCCTTGTTTGGCAATTTTACCTATCAATTATTACCAGAGGTTCAGCTCACTAGCATACTTATTGATTCTTAGTACTGACTTTTGCGTACAACGTTAATATAGTTATAACGCTTACATTTGTAAAGTAACATGCTTTCGAAATTATCACATCGTGAAAATAGATTTCCACATAGTTTATCGACTAGGGCCTAGTCACTAGTTACTAGTCTACTTGACCGTTATTTTATTACGGATGTAATGTGAGGTGTCCATGAATCAGTCTGCAGCGCCTACAATGGATGCATCACGATTCCTTGCGATGAGCATATAAAATCACGTGTTTTATCGCATCTATCTTTTGTCGTGTGATCTGTTACGTGGGATTTTGTAGTTGTATCTGGCAGTAAACAAATATCACGTACAAAAATCAGCAATTAAAACCCAATTAAATTAAAAGCTCACATTCTAATGGGTATTATGAAAGTATTTATCACATATAATCATTTTTAATTATATAATCAATCAAGCTAATTTTTATTGATTTGAATATCGATATCGATTTTACTGACGAGGATAATGTGTACCGAAAAGTAAATGCAAGGCAGAAATTACAAAAATATAGTTAATAATGTAAAACTTATTCAGTCTTGGGTGGTAAAGCGGTAATTAACGTAAATGCTTTATTACATTTTATCACATTTTATGCTGTATTTTCGAGATAAGTCTGAAGCAAAAAAACTCCAGTCATTCCAACACCACATTAACATTTTCAATGAGACTATTGTCCAGTAGTATTCATTTCATGCGGTGCCAGTTTTGCGACGCTTCATTCAGGTCACGTAGACTATTTTCAGTTCCTTTCAACAGAAACACTGGCAGTTTTATCGCAATAGTATAGTTAAAACCAAATGAAAGTTCAAGTTTGATAGGGTCACATGGGAGATAACAAGTAGATACTGTTGGATAAATTATCGCTAAATTGAATGGGCCCGTTGTAAATTTACAACACAATTTATAAATAAACGTTAAATTAACATATGCATATAAATTTCGTACTTTGGTAAGAAAATATCAAAATGTATCTCCGACTGCAAATTACTTTTATTACTTTAAAAAAAAAAGGGCGCCGCCGATTCAACTTTGCACCGAGGATGTCAAAATTGCTAGGGCCGGCGTTGTTTGAGTAACGTATTTTAAAATTTCGACGCCAAGGTCTTATGGACGTAGTATCAAGTATTTAAAAAATAAATATGAATGCGATGTGTTAGCCTGGCTAGAAAGTAAGATTTCAAAATGCTAAGGTCAAATACGGAGGTTTCAAATCGAACTCGTATGTACATGCAGGATGTAATGCACGTGTATTTTTCCACACAGGACACCATTCCTCTGGTGTTTACTGTGTGTAACCACGATAAACGATAACGCAATAAATCTTGACCCCTCATACCTGGGTTATCTGTTCCGATGCGCTGAGAACACGAGGAGAATTCGACTGAGTACTCATAAGCGAATGTCCGCAATCTCATACATTTATTTTTAAATAATCTTTACCTGGGAATCTGGCCTTGCTATATTTGAGAAGTCGATAATATTGACGATTTATTTAATATTTTTAGACCTGAATACCGGCTGGTACAGATAACACCATGTCAAGAGCTCACTCGGTCCGTGTGTGTTGTCACAGCCAGCTGTAATAAATAGTTGATAAATTATCATGATGTTAGTTAGCTAGTTATATTATTCTGTCTTTACAGAAATCATGACAATAGTAAACAAGCTAGTTATTAAAAAATAAAAAAACACGACTGACAACTCACATAGCCTATGTCATTCGGGCTAATGCAAGGAATCTACAAAAACCTCTCACATCAAAATCTGTTAAGCCATTCAGGACTTATGGTGGAATAAAGAAATTACATACATACATACATGAACCCTGAAAACATAACACTCCTTTTTTGGTCAGTCGTGTAAAAAAGGGTAAAAGGCGTGATGTATGTATGTATGACAATAGTATAGATCACAGACCTTCTAAATATATAGATTCTTTGAGATAGGAGATCAGGTTTTTCTGCATCTGACTATACATATAGATATGAAAAACCAAAATAATTTAAAAACAAGCTAAAACAATTACTAATTTCTAAATGTTATTATACAGTAAAGGACTTTTTAAACGATAGTAATTTGATATAATGATACCAATTAATGATAATTTCAAATTGACATACTTTTCTGACGTAAGTATTTGTTTTAGTTTTAATTATTTTCTATTTTTAATGATTTTTTTATTTAAAGACTAGCTGTCGCCCGCGGCTTCGCCCGCGTGAGTTTCGCTTAGATGAAAAATCTCTCTTGGAGCTTTTCATCAGATGTTCCAGATCTTCAATTTTTATACGTCAGCAGAAAATGCTCATCAGGTTGAACGATTTTTTGCTAAGGCGCCATTTCCATATATGTTATAGTGTAGCTGGTCTCTTGGAGCTTTTCATCAGATGTTCCAGATCTTCAATTTTTATACGTCGGCAGAAAATGCTCATCAGGTTGAACGATTTTTGTTAAGGCACCATTTCCATATTACTTATAGTTTAGCTGTTCCGTTATGGTTCTTCATCAGGCGTTCCAGTTTTCAAAATGAATTATAGCCTATATGTTGCCCAGGCTTAATAGCTATACAACAAAAAAAGTTTCATTTAAATCCGTCCAGTAGTTTTTGCGTGAAACGCGTACATACATACAGACAGACAGACAGACAGACAGACAGACAGACAAGAAATTCCAAAAAAATTTTTTTGCTTTCTATTGTTCTTTTTAGATCTCCCTCTATCCATTTCAGTCAAAAATATTAAATGTACAGACAAAATATTTTTACTGTTTTATTATATGTATAGATTTTACATTATTAGTTAAAATTTAATTGACCGAGCGAGCGAAGCGAGCGAAGGTCTCTAAATCGAGTTGGGGGCGAAACACATTGTTTGTATGTATGTATGTATGTTTGTACCGCGATAACTGCCGAACCGATGGTCCGATTTTGATGAAATTTGGTAGGCATGTAGGAAATATCAATAGAATTTTCAAGTTCGTTGGGCATCAAAATCGGTTCAGTAGTTTTTGAAATATTAATAAAAACGTCCGCGATTATCTAGTAAACGAAACCATAGCGTGTTCTAACTTTGGATAACGCCATCTAGATTTTATTTAGGGAACTGAATTATGATAGAGAAGTCGAAATCAGAGTATGGAGTATATCAATAAAAACGCGAGTAATAATCGCGAGGTCTAAGTTCGCGGCGAACTACTAGTATTTATTGACCGAGCGAGCGAGGGCTATAATTCAAGTTGGAGCGAAAAACACATTGTTTGTATGTATGTATGTTTGTTCCGCGATAACTCTCGAACCGTTGTTCCGATTTTGATGAAAGTTGGAATATATGTAGGGATGGTAAATAGAATTTTCAAGTTCGTTGGGCATCAAAATCGGTCCAGCCGTTTTTGAGATATTAAATTTTTTGTGAAAATAAATATTGTATTTTAATAGTCGCGAGGTCTACGTTCGCAGCGAACGACTAGTATTATTAAAATATTGTACGTTCTGCTAAGAACAGGACACAGTGAAACTTTACTAAACCTTAACACCTTTGTACTTGTGTTTCCACAAAAAAGATTATTGATTGATTGATTGAAAATTTCATTAATCATTTCTACTGATTATACCTATAAAAGTCATTTTCAAAAAGGTTATTGATATTTAATAATGTTAATTTAGTTGTGAGACCTTGATGGCTGGTGTTCAACCACCGCTCGTTTTTCGCGCAGCTTTTTACTGCGCTGTACTAAAGTGTGAAATAAACTTCCCTCAGCAGTGTTCCCGAATAGGTTCGACATTGGGGCCTTCAAGAAAAGAGCCTATCGCTTTCTCAAAAAGTCGGCAACGCATCAGTGACCTTCTTAGGGTCGTTGGTGTCTATGGACTGCGGTGATTGCTTACCATCAGGCAACCCGCATGCTCGTTTGCATACAAAAAAAAAATCTTTAAAAAAAAAAAACTCAATCTAAAGTTTGTGAAGAGAAAGCGTAGTGGATTGTATTTGTATATTTCAAATCACAAAGCAAATATAGGCGTATCACAAATCGAATACGTGAAACGCATAAAACGCAGCATTTGCAAGTAAATTCCATTGTTTCTTATCAAAATATCGTTACACCTATAAACATTTACCTTATTTACTATATCGGTGGCATATTCCACATCCAATTTCCTTATATAACCCTTGTTATTTTTTATACTGACCTAATTAATAAAATAAAATTATTCACCCAGATTTTAACAATATCGTTGTTTCAATTTTAAACAATCTCAACGAGATCTTAATACTTAGGACTCTGAATCTCTAGTCTAGGGTATGCCACGAGTCGCGACGATGCCTTAATGACGACGGGTGTCAGTGTCAGTCAATGCACAGCTAATGATTGGTCGATCAAATGCTAGCTTTCGATTGTCTGCAATATTTGGACAAGGCGGTGAAACTTGTTGCATGACTAGAGTGACAATCACTAGCGCGCTATAAGTACGATCAAATGATATTATTTGAAATTAACTAACAATACAATGTATCACCGGAAAGGCTCGGTATTGTTATGATCATGGTAATGACAATGTCGGAAAATCTGTTTTAGAAAACTGATAGCATTTTATGTAACATCATGAGCAAAGTGGTATAATATATTTTGTTCAAGATCGTAAGCCAAATTGAACCCATAATCTTGGAGCGATGGTCAATATTGATTTAGCAAGCTAGAGTTGTCGTGTTGACGCATACAGTAATATTATAACATTCCGGAAATTCACTATTTGTCGCGTTGCATTTCCTTCCTGTAAGTTGGAACTTGAGATTTGAAAGTACAAGACTAATCACTACTGTTACTACTTTATTATTTGATGACTACTTAAGTGCTTACCTATCAGATAAGTCGGGATTATTGGATACATAGCCAGCACTCAAAGTGCATGCCAACTTGATAAAAATATTAATGAGTGAATGTCCCGAAGCGGACATTGATAAGCCGGTGCTGGTTACGCGAATCCCGACGTCACATCACGCCACCATATTATCAGCTGGTTGAACCTTGACACGCTGACAATACCTCTAAATATAGCAACGTCTCACGCTAGTCAATAACCGCTGGGTTTTCAAGCGTGGACTTGCGGAATCGACCTTCACTCGCCTTGAATCAAAGTGAAGGTCCCGAGAGAAAGGTGTCTGTCGGTGGTGCAGTAAACGGTAAACCTGCTGGCTGAAGTTGTTTTTTTCCGGTCTTTTATTTTACCAGATGTAGTAGATTAGTAGACAAGACTCGGACGCCAGCAGGGCCGATGGACGCAATAAATAACAGACCCAAATCCAAATATCTGTCGTCAAGTTTCTCACAAATATTTGTCAACAAGTCAAAATATTTCCTCTTTTTCTGACTAGTGTTTTTTTTTTTATGGGAATGGAAAGATGGACAAAAATAGTTACATCTTGGGTCCCGACTGATGGCAAAAGAGCGAGAGGCAAGCCGAAAATGAGGTGGTCTGACGAATTGTCGGCCTTTGATAGGCAGTGGCAGCAGACAGCGAGCGATAGAGGTAGTTGGAGAGATAAGGGGGAGGCTTTTGCCCAGCAGTGGGACCTATCAGCTAAATAGAAAAAAAATAAAAAATATCATACATATTATACCGATAGTTCCTTATGACACTGTAAGGTAAATGAGATCTGATTCCTACAGACTGGCAATCTGCAAAAGACTCTTTCAAATTAGGTAATAGGCACTTATAGGTAATAAGCACAATAGGTACCTACCTAAACAATTGGTTTCAAAGTTAAGAAGATCAAAAAAGCTGTAGTGTTGACGCAATTTCAGTGCATGAATCATCACTGCGTCATTGTTGTATGCCAGTCAGTCATACGATGTTTTTTTTATATTATCTTGATTTTTTTTATAAGTTCTTTTATAATATAACCTGTACGTTTCACGCATATCCGCGTACATACAGTACGATGTACAATATTGATTTATTTTATGGTTTGTACCTACTTTGATATGTAGCTTATGCGGAAATTTATTTTTGACCAAGGCTTACTTTGAGAATTTAGAAAAATCTGTGCGAATGCTTACATTGTCGCATATAAATACTAAAACCAACATTTACTACGTTATAATTTTTTTTTAATTCGTCCTTTTTGGACTTTAAAGTAACTGGTTATGTGGGAATATCCGAACAAAAAGTGAAAGATATTAGATTGTGAATATGTCATGTCTTATGATAAAATTAAGAACTTATATATATTTTTAAATATTGTACCACCAAAATCTGTGATTGTTACAGTCTCTCCGGCTAGCGGCGCCGTTTAGTACGGAGCCAGCAGCGGTGGCGGAGCGCGAGCGGTGCCACTACGGGCGCATCCCGCGGGCCGTGGCGGCGGCGGGCGCGGCGCCGCGGCGGGTGCGCGTCTACGCGGACGGCATCTACGACATGTTCCACCAGGGACACGCGCGGCAGCTGCAGCAGGCCAAAAACGTGTTCCCCAACGTCTACCTTATTGTTGGAGGTCAGTCTAATTATCATACTGACGAAAATCTTAATAAGTTACGCGCGCATCCCGCGAGCCGTAGTAGCGGTCGGCGTGCGTCTACGTAGACGGCATCTACGACATGTTCCACCAGGGGCACGCGCGGCAGCTGCAGTAAGCCAAGAACGTGTTTCCCAATGTCTATATTATTGTTGGAGGTCAGTCTAGTCAGATTATCATATTGGCAAAAATCTTTAAGTTACGGGCGCATCCCGCGAGCCGTAGTGGCGGCCAGCGTACGTCTACGCGAAAGGTATCTACGACATGTTCCACCAGGGGCACGCGCGGCAGCTGCAGCAGGCCAAAAACGTGTTACCCAACGTCTACCGTATTGTTGGAGGTCAGTGTAATTATCATACTGACGAAAATCTTAATAAGTTACGGGCGCATCCCGCGAGCCGTAGTGAAGGCGTGCGTCTACGCGGATGGCATCTACGACTTGTTCCACCAGGGGCACGCGCAGCAGCTGCAGCAGGCCAAGAACGTGTTCCGCAATGTCTACCTTATTGTTGGAGGTCAGTGTAATTATCATACTGACGAAAATTTTAATAAGTTACGGGCGCATCCCGCGAGCCGTAGTGGCGGCCGGCTTGCGTGCGTCTACTCGGATGGCATCTACGACATGTTCTACCAGGGGCACGCGAAGCAGGCCAAGAACATATTTCCCAACGTCTATCTTATTGTTAGAGGTCAGCCTCATTATAATACTGATGAAAATCTTCTAAAGCTTGGACCATGTCCACATAACCACATTTGATCGAAGACATTCTAGCCATCACTGCCATGCAAATCTTTAGCTCTTTGACCTTTCATTGCTTTGCTGGTAAAAATTAACATGATTTCTACAGTAAACGAGACCAGTCTATCTAACTATGTATTAAATTAGGCAGGAAATCTTCATAAAACATTTCGAAGAATGGTAGTTAGCTAAAGAAAGTATATTAGCACATTCAGCACTAAATAGTTATCATATTAGCCTTGATTACTAGTAGCTTTATTTCTAAGTAGAAGACTAGGTCTTGTTCAAGATCATTAGAAAATCTTCCATCAATGTTATACATAGGTCACCTCAACACAAGACACTCCATGAACTGAGTGGCTTTAGTCATGCATAGTCTACAATCATTATCAGTTTGTAAACAAAGATTATATCATGAATGCGATTAAATTCTTTTAAACGTGTAGGAATCTTCGATACGAAATTAATTTCTATTGGCCTGGCTGGCTCGTACGATTCCATATCGTATGAGATTAGTCATGCATCATGGCAAGAATCATAAACGTAAGAACCTAATTAGGTTCTTCAGTTCTTATCGCTCAATCTAGCTAGATATAATGCAATACACGTTATCTATCCTTGAAATTTATTTTTGATATCAGGACCGCCTGTTTGCACAGTTACATAAAGTAAGTAATGGCAATTTAGAGCGTTATTTATAACCATGAAGGCATATCCTTTAGCTTAAAAAGCTGGAATCTAAGGTGACATTTTGTTGATCCATACTTACCTTATAATACGTAATGTACCTCAATTGATAATTCTGTATTATCATCCATCTGTTTATATCATGCGCGGGTGTGGCGTATTGCACTCTTTTAGATTTTGTTTTGTGTAATCAGTAAGTCAATTATTCATTGACGTCATATCAAAAAATCAGGCCATGTTAGATTAACCGCATTTGGAGTTTTCCGAAATCTATTGGTACAAGGTCACCATCAGCAGGTCGCGTGCCTTCGGTATGAAGTATAGTGAATGACAATAAATCGGCACTTTGAATGCAATTTATTGATTGTTGTAGTTATTTTTACGATCTCATTGGTAGGCAAAAATATTTCCAAGTCAGCCCGCATTCACGTGCAACTTGAAAAAAATAGCCAACGATGCATTGAACTTTGATCGCTTTATTAATGCCAGTGGCTACTCTGTCCTCATTTATTATGAAGTAGTAAGTAGTGCTACGTAACTTGCTCCATATTAAATAAAAAGGAACTGTGTGATGTCCTGGTGACACTAAAATGCAAAGCTTTATGAATAAACTTATTTGGAAAATTCCTTTGGTGCATTTTTTTATTAAATCAATAATACTGAATATTCAACGGGTCACTCACGTGCTGCACTATGTCAGGAATTGCCGTCCAGTTTTGGACATCAGCACTCCTACGGTCCTGCACTCTCCTTGAAAATGGTCCCTTGGTCTATATCTCTCGTGTCAGTTAATCAATAATTTAATTTTGTTTTGTTTCAGTGTCCAACGACCAGCTGACACACAGCCGCAAAGGACGAACGGTCATGACCGAGGAGGAGAGGTACGAAGCCGTCCGACATTGCAGATACGTCGACGAGGTAATTTATGGATCTTTTTCACTCTTATTTTATACTAGTCGCGCCCAGGGTTTCGCTCCCGCGGTAATTTCGAGAGAAAAAGTACCTTATGTTCCCGGTATTTTTTTACCCGTGTAAATTTCATCGAAATCCGTCCAGTAGATTTTGCGTGGTAAAGTTACGATTCAAACTCACATCCAAACTTTCATTAGTACGATGTAGGATTAGTATCCAATGCAATCGAATTGAGTTGCTAAGTTACGTAAAATCCATTTATTATTACCAGTCCTATCATGTAAACAATCTTCACAGTACTTTTTGTTGAAAATAAATCAAATATTAGTTCAAACCTAAACATTACGAAAGTATTTTCCTAAAAAGTCTATTTTAATTTATATTGTTGTAAAATCATAACAAGCTAATTATTTAAAAATAAAAAACACGACTGACAACTTACATAGCCTATGTCATTCGGGCTTATGCAAGGAATCTAACAATACCTCTCACATCAAAATCTGTTAAGCCGTTCAGGACTTATGGTGGAATAAAGAAATTACATACATACATACATACATACATGAACCCTGAAAACATAACACTCCTTTTTTGGTCAGTCGTGTAAAAAGACATGGTAAGATTGTTTACATGATAGGACTGGAGTTTAGCTACATGGCTGGCTGCGATTATCATCACATATATAAATATTTCATCACTTTAAAATATTATACCTAGTAAGTATATTACTGCTATTTAAATATTTATGGTATGGAAATAAAAAAAAATCACACGTCGATTGAAATTCTGAATAATAACGAAGACAGATGAGCTGACTTTTTGTTTCCAAAGAGGCATTTTGTCGTTGACTGACGTCGTCGTCTGTCTGTGTTGGACATGAAAAAAATAAGAACTTCGTGTGTTGGATACATAGTTGGATATGTCTAAAATGATGAACGGATTTTGAAAGTAGTTGAGCAAATTATCATTCCCGGCCTTATGGTGGACTTAACGTTGAGCCCCGTGACCCCGTGGCACTTGAAAAAAAAACCTTTAAAAGTTAGCATACAGGGGATTTTATAATAGTTATGAGAGTTTGTTGATTATACTAGGAAAAATATTTTTGAAACTTATAAACGTATCTTTAGTGGGTATATTGGGTATCTTCAATGATCTTCACCAACGTGTATGGCATAGGAAAAAAAAAATTGAAACTTATAAAACGTATCTTGATGTGGGTATCTTTACCAACGTGTTTGGCATCGGATGTAAATCATGACGATACGAACCGTAATCAGATCCCGTGTCAGGTCTTATTTGTTATTGCCACGAGTGGAATAAACAAACAATATTTACTTATAAAACTGCCATTTCTTGAGACGGATGCGGATATATTCTGAACAAACTAAATTGGCCAGTGAGTTAATCAAACTACGTCAATACTTTTAGTGTTCGGATTCGGATAATTCCAAAATAGATGCCTAAAAATAGATAGTCAAAGGTTTCCGTTCAACAGGCCGCTGTTGTTTAATGTATTTTGATGCATTCGACATGTTTGTTGTTTTGTTAGTTTGTTTAGCAGCTGGGATGATCAAAAGAATAGTGGTAGTTTTTTTTTAATTTTATACTCGAAAACGGAATACCGTTATTGTAATAGAATTATAAATATAACTAGGGTTTTCCAATTGCGTTATGACTTGATATTTGTGCTTGATATCCTCTAATTAAAATAGATAACCTAATGTATAAGAGTATCCAAGTACGTCCAATGTCATAATTGCCATAGCATTGGACGTACTTAGGACATTTTTTAATGGAGAGAAAGCGTTCTAGGCACCTTTGCACCAGAAACGCTAAGAGTATGGTTGTAATTTTATTTTAGGCTTCTTTATTTTCATGCCTATTTTTATATTTGTAAGATTTTTGACCTACAATACAGTACAAGAATACTTTATTGGCACACAAGTAATAACATGGTTGGTATAGATTATATATATAAGGGAACTTAAAACTAAAAAAAAGAAAGGAAGTTTTGCAAAAAGCGGCCTATCGCTGTAAGCAATTAATATTTTATTGTGACGTTTATTGAATTAAATAAATAACATATAACAATGTCTGTTTCAGGTAATAAAAGACGCGCCGTGGGAGTACGGCGACGAGTTCCTGGAGAAGCACAAGATCGACTTCGTGGCGCACGACGACATCCCCTACACCACGGAGGACTCGGAGGACCTGTACGCCTCCATCAAGGCCAAAGATATGTTCGTCGCAACGGAAAGGACTGAAGGTACGTTGTTACCATAGAGTCAAAAAATAAAATTTTGCAGCTGAGGAAGCGGGATGTCAGATATGGTTTTTGCCTATGTTGGTGAAGGACAGGTTATATCTTCTGTGAGATTCATTTTTGTTCAAGTTTGACATTTTTGGTGTGTTTTGGTTCGCTAGAATTTGCCAACAATCTGTAATTTTTTTAATTTGGAGTTCCCAAAAACGTTCTTATTGGTATATAAGAACGTTTTTGGGCTTCATTTGACAATCAAGTTTGTAAGTCTATTAAATAATGAAATTTTGTTTTCTATGTCTGTGGTTGTTATATCATCATTCACAGCCTTCAGTGGCCCACTGCTGTATATAGGCCTCCTTCCGTCTAAGCCCACCTTCTCTGACCTGGGCCATCCTACTCCAGTTGTTGCCAGCAATATTCTTAACATTATCGACCCTTTACGTATGTTTTTATATAGACTTCATTACTAGCATGAGCTCGGGACTTTATTCCTGTGGAAATTTCGGGAAATCCTCTCTTACTGCTCCCCTACACTCCCCAAGGAACCTACATGCCAAATTTTAATAAAAGCAATATGGCCATGGCATTTGCCTTACTTTGGGACACGACTGATATTAATTTTTATGGATTAAAAAGATATTTTTACACGACTGACCAAAAAGGAGTGTTATGTTTTCAGGGTTCATGTATGTATGTATGTATGTAAGTTTCTTTATTCCACCATAAGTCCTGAACGGCTTAACAGATTTTGATGGGAGAGGTATTTTAAGATTCCTTGCATTCCTCCGAGTGACATAGGCTATATGACGTCATCATAAAAACAAAATGGCGAATTATATATGCGATAAATAGCAGACCAAAAAAATAAAATTTTATCAATCTTATCGAGTGGGGTATCAAATTGAAGGGCTTTAAAAGGCGATTACGAAAATGTATATAACATAACTTATATGTTTGAGTAAAAACTTGTCAGTCGTGTTTTTTATTTTTAATAATTAGCTTGTTTATAATGCGTCCACCGTCTTCCTACGAATATGTTTATTATATGATAGAGCGATGGGTATGCACAAATGCAAATCTGTTTCTTTTTTAAAGAAATCCTTTTCTCATAGCTATTGTGAAATTAATATATTTTTCCTTCTCCCATAAATTTGAAATGTTCGTGGCACGCACAGTTTGCGTGATCGAGTTGAAATCTAACATTTATAAGGAAAAATATGCAGCAGCCCAACTGGTATAAATTTAATTCACCATTCACTTCATGATTGCTCATTTTGTATTTTAGAATATATTATTCAATAACGCAACTTGTAAATATATGTTGACTTCATCAGTCTTGCTTGCGAGAACAATAATTAGTTTTATTTTTTGCCTTACATGCTAGTTGCGAGTTGAGTATGTTAATTGGGGCGTTTTGAGGAACTTGCCACCTTGACCGGTGCGGCGGCCAATTATTAAACAACCTATCGATTTCCGTCTCGGAATGGGAAATACCAAAAAAAAGCAAACTTACCTACGTTATGGTTATGACATCTCTCTACGTGCATTGTTTAGTAAATTTCTGTTACATGTACTGTTTAGTAAACTGTACAACTTCCTACGTGAAGTAGAAATTCAACTATTCCATTTTTGCAGAGTAACTAATTATCTAACGCTTTATAATATTTCGGTGTAATTACTACTATTAGGCCGTAATATTTACGAATACGTACGTAGAGTGCTCTAATGGTTTCATCAAGCCGAGAATATAATTTAGTAATACAACATGATAATGATACTATAGAACAACGCAACGTTTCTTGCCCCTGAACTCTAATTAACTCACATATCCTCATAGCAGCTGTGAAATGAATAGTTCCTTTGTACCTACTTCCATTTACAATGTAGCATTTAATTCCTCTAAAATAATACCTATATGGTTATCATAATGGTAAAACTATTCTAACAAAAGTAATTTATCTTCACTACGCCCATCTACATCCTGTCATGCATGTGTACATTATAAATCTGTATTAGGGCCACATAGGTATATCCGCTATCAGTACTGTTGATCAGACCACACCACACGCTATGTGTCGAACGTTACAACACATGGCCCCTGATAAAATCGTTGTTGAGATTATTACAAGCTAAAACGATGAGTTATTTATCGATAACAATATACATAAGTATAATTATTATATGTTTTTAATTGTATTGACACGTCATGTTGTCCTCGAACCAGAATCGTGACTTAATTACTAAAAAGAGTAGGTATATAATAATGTATTTGTTTGTATGTGTGTCATGTGTTTAGCAAGGATAAAATAAAGTTTAAAACTATGTTTTCAAATGTTTGAAGAGGATAAATAAAGCTTTTTATATTTTATTTATGTGTTTAGCCCAATAAACATATCCGGGTCCAATTATATGCACTTATGTATATTCCATCCATGTAAAACTGATTGAAGTAAGACAAGCCAAGAACATTTATGTCAATAGTTATTCCAAAGCTGTAATATTCTCCAAATAAAATCCTAACTAATATTATAAATGCGAAAGTGAGTTTTTTTGTTTGTTACCTCTTCACGCTTTATCTACTGAACCAATCTTCCTGAAATTTCGCATACACATAGCTGGAAGTACGGAGAAGGACATAGGGTACCTTTCATCCCGGGAAAAAGCACTGTTCCCGTGGGAAATTCACGCGAGCGAAGCCGCGGGCGTAAGCTAGTAAATATATAAAAATTTGTTTAATAAAACTGAAACGGGTCTGTGTCTGTATATAGGAGACTTTATAATCTGAAGACTGTAAATATGTGTACGGAATCTGTGCGCGAGTACGACTCGCACTTGGCCGGTTTATTTTTTAAATTAGCTTGTTTTCAGGTGTGTCAACGTCGGATATAGTGGCGCGAATAGTCCGCGACTACGACATCTACGTGAGAAGGAACCTGGCGCGCGGCTACTCTGCCAAGGAGCTGAATGTCTCCTTCCTCAAGGAGAAGAAGTTCCGATTGCAGAACAAGATAGACGACCTCAAGGATAAAGGCAAGAAGGTAACCGACCGCCATTGTACGCCTCTCTATATGTGCAATAAAGAGTTTACAAACAAACAACCATTATACTACTAATATTGTAAACCACAAAGTTTAAGAATGGATGTTTGTTACTGTTTTTATGTAAGAATTACTGGACGGATTTCGATGAAATTTCCCGCCCCGTGGCGCTGCTAGTATACTTACATAAATCACAGTTTAATTTACTGTTATTTAAATAATTAAAAAAAACTTCCTGATATGACGCTTTGTCGTCATTCAATATCAAACCTTATATAATTGGGTACTAGAGTGCGTATTGCATAAATAGACAGGGTAAGACAATAAGCCTTCAAGTAGTCGTAAATATTGATAATTGTTATTGAAATAAGTTCTTGAAAGTATTGAGGACATGCAAACAAAAGGTAATTGTTATGATGACCTTTACCGCCCATAAACCTAGACTATCTTAGACGTAAATATTTAAGTTACTGCTACCGTTTGAAATTTCTTATTGAGTGCGGCCATGAGTATTTTTATTTTTACATTGTTGTTGCAATGCACGCATATTTTTGTTTCTAAAATCTGTTCCGGTCATTTTAAATCTACGTTTTCACCTCGATCTGAAATGACATTAATTTACTTCAGAAACAAATATTTTTCTTCTGATAAATTCTTTTGATAAATTTTCTCTTCTTTTGGCTCTTTCTTTTGATAAATTCTCAAGGTGTAATAATAACTATAAAAAAATCTTCGACGTTTCGTTATCTATAGCATACCTACCAGTAATGAAAATAAATTGACGGGAGCCGCTGTTTTTCACTGTAAACATAATAACATGAGTGAACTCATGACATTACTGGAGTTATCAGTTCGCTGATTCATTTTTATTGAGTTAATAATATCTGTGTCATTTTTTGTTCCTTTGACCCTGTCTGTGTACACAAGTTTATATTTAGCACAGGGTTTCATTCTAGCACTTGTATGTACCTTAACGTCTTGGAGAATAAATGATTTTAAGTCAAAATATGATCTTTACATATAATGTTATAGTTCTCAAAGCTACAAAGTACTAGCATTTTGGAACGGCCACTGCCGAGAACTAATACCGAAAAAAACTCATACATTCAGTATTGATCATGCCAAAAGGACTTTTTATATATATTTTTTTTATGTTAATCGCTAACCTTCATTAGTTGGAAAGGCACCTAATGAAGAAGAATATATTTTGAATGATGACATATTACAGGTGATGACAAACATAGGCGAGAAACGCGTGGACATCCTCACGAAGTGGGAGGAGAAGTCTCGCGATCTGATCGACGCGTTCCTGCTGCTGTTCGGGCCGGACGGGCGGCTGTCCAACATCTGGAACGAGTCCAAGGGCCGCCTCATGCAGGCGCTCAGCCAGCCGCCCTCGCCCGAGCCCAGCGAGGACGGGGACTCCAACGATGACCAGCGGTATGTGGCCTCATGATGACATATTGTATGTGTGGACAACCTCACGAAGTGGGATATGTCTCGCGATCTGATCGATGCGTTCCTGCTGCTGTTCGGGCCGGACGGGCGACTGTCCAACATCTGGAACGAGTCCAAGGGCCGCCTCATGCAGGCGCTCAGCCAGCCGCCCTCGCCCGAGCCCAGCGAGGACGGGGACTCCAACGATGACCAGCGGTATGTGGCCTCATGATGACATATTGTAGGTGTGGACAACCTCACGAAGTGGGATATGTCTCGCGATCTGATCGATGCGTTCCTGTTGCTGTTCGGGCCGGATGCCAATGATGACCAGCGGTATGTGGCCTGATTTTTTTTACACGACTGACCAAAAAAGGAGTGTTATGTTTTTAGGGTTCATGATGTTTGTAAGTTTCTTTGTTGTACCATAAGTCTTGAACGGCTTAACAGATTTTTGGTGTATTATTAGATTCCTTGCATCCTCCGAGTGACATAGGCTATGTGAGTTGTCATGTCAGTCATGTTTTTTTATTTTTTAATAATTAGTTTGTTTTATTATTACTGTTGGGTGATCAGTCCTCTCATGATGGTCCCAGTATGAGAGGACTGATCACCCGTTCGACCCTTAGATTTACCATACAAAAGAAACCCTAAGTGTTGTCGATAAAAAACATCCGAACATGATGACTGTCACACTGGAGGTCTCAGGTTTGACGGTCAAGTCAAGATGGAAAATGATCTTTTTCAGATTGACCTGTGGATGTTTGTTTTTTAACCTTATACTACCATATATAAGGTTCAGTTTTAAATATTTAGGAAATGAGAAATGGATCGTATTCCGATTCATCAAAGTCGCACTTTTAAACCCCCCTGTCCACAGAGGGATATTCCCAAAATCTGATGTATTTCAATGCACCTTTTGTTCGCAGAGGGTCGGCGTCGCCCCCGCCGCCCAAGTCGCGCCGCTACGAGACCCTGTGGGAGCCACATGCAGGTAACTGGGTAATTATTTTGCGCTTGTATTTAGATTAATAGTAACGAGTTGAATAGCCGAGTCGGTTTTTGGAAAATACTATTTTGCGCATCACAATTTTATTTCAGAAAAAAGGTTTTTTTAAATAGATGCTCAAGTGATGTAACATAAAAAAAAGATTCTGTAGCTGATTTATTGCCTACTTTTAAAATTGTGTGGAACTGTTTTCGAATTCATGTCATGTTGTGTGTACACGTTTTAGGGTCACAGTCTGGCTCAAAACTTATATAAAATATGTACTGTGTGAATTTTTATAGATTGTGTTCTAAATAAATAAAATAAAAATTAAAGATTATAAAGTCCATTTACTTGATTCTCCTAATCAACTCGAGCAATGCTAAATAGACTGAATAGTAAATGATTGTTTATAAAATAGATACATTATTTATATTACATGTTTTGTAATCGCAATTGCACTGTAGTTTGGATTTGTTTCCTCACAACACTTGTCTTGACTGTTTTAACCACAAATTTAATGCTTGGCTATTGTTGAGTCATTAAATTCACATTGGCCTTCAGTTTTGCATGGCTGTAGAATTTAGAATGATTAGTTCAGTGTTTGTTTCTGCAAGTAATTTTAGTGTTTGTTTATTGTTATGGTTTAAAAAATGTGATTATTTCTAAAGACATGTAAATCAGGAATATTAAAAATAATTATCTCCGATTTATGAAACAATTGAATATAAAGTTAAAAAAATTAGCTGTATGGAACAGCTGATTATTTTAACTTTAAAAAATTAGCTGTTCCATAAATTACAGGAGAGTACCTAAAATGTATGGCACAGCTGAGTTTTTTTTTTGAGCTTTCAGAGTTGGTCCCATATAAAAAGTTACGTATATTCATCAGTACTTTCATCCGAGAGGTTTCTAGTATTTTTCAAATCATCCTGTAAACAAACAGCACCAAACCGAAAAGAAAAGTTCACAAGGCATAGGTACTTAGGTACTCCCATTGTGATTGTGTCACAACAAGACTAATGGTATACATTTGTTCTCAGATGCATCGAGCTCTGAGCGCGCTGTCGACGCGCAAGCGCCGGCACAGCGACAGCTGACGGACGACGGTTCCGACAGCGACGACGACTTCCAGGACACGCAGCCCTAACTCCCGGGGCCTCACCGCGTTACGGAGTCTCTTGAACCCGCGACACAGCTTTCGTCCGCCCCGCGTGCAGATCGGTTGACTTTCCCAACACTTGGATAATTAAAAGTGTTTCCACACCTGTCTTCGTCCGTCTAACATCGAAGCACGCTGCACTGTGAAATGACGTTTGAGTTTCGGTCGTGTTAAATTATTTGTATAATAATGATTGATGTCTTTCTGCTGAGTACAATGGAGTGAATGGTTATCCTACTAGTTTTATTAATTATATTATTTATGTTTAATCTTAAATTAGAGAAATCCCCCTTCGCGTTTTTATAGTTGCAGTGCCTGCAATGTTTAGCACCTTGAAATCAATGTGTAAGATTATATAGGTGCAAAGAAACTGTTTACATAGATATTATTGTATAGATAATATTTTTGACAGTTGATTAAAAAGGTGCTTATTATTTATAAAATTTGTGTTATTATTCAAATCATCTACTTACTAACCCAAACTCAGTTATGTTTAATTGCTGCTTCGTCAGTGGTGCTTTTTACCCGACTGCGCGACGCAAAGCGCATAGGAGGGTAATGTGTTTATCAGAGAATGTATGTTTGTTTTTAACATGCTGTTGAGGTCAAATGCGTGGGTCGATTTTGATAAATTCTACACAATAGTAACAAGAACTGCAAAAAGCAAACCCAGAAAACCACATTGATTTACAATAATGATTTTTCTTTAGCAGAATTGACACCAAGTAATGAACTACTAATGCAATGCAATGTTGAATTTCTGTGTGTGGATTTTTATTGAAATAATACAATCACATATATTGGACAATATTTTACTCAGTCATAAATACAGCCATTTGTTCATATTATGTAGTTGGAGGAAACAAATGAGGAGCTCTGATTGAGATCCAATCTATCAAATACAAAAATAATTATTAGACTAAAATTTGTTTTATCTAAACTGGTTACATTGTTTCTACTAACTGCATTCTGACAGTCAGATATGATTCAGAGCTTTACAGACAAAATATATGACAATATTGATCATATTATATATGAGGAAGATTTATTGGCAACTTACATACTATTATTATTTATTTTTTATTACGAAAAAGTTAATTAATCCTTCAAAGACAACGAGGCTGCATCAGGCATTGTCTATTGTTAAACAATCTATACTAATATTATAAATGCGAAAGTTTGGATGTGAGTTTGTGAATTTGTGAGGATGTTTGTTACTCAATCACGCAAAATCTACTGGACGGATTTCGATGAAATTTGGTACACAGGTAGATAATGACCTGGAATCCTTTTTCCTGAATCCTGGACCTTTTTATCCCGGGAAAAAGCACTGTTCCCGTGGGAAATTCACGCGGGCGAAGCCGCGGGAAAAAGCTAGTTGTTATATAAAATGCTGTGATTGAAGGATTAAAATAAATGCATTAAGGCTTCTTATAAAATAACCCATTTAAACATATTAAATCTAATAATAATTAAGCTTTGATATTGTGAATAAAGACACATCTTATAACTGATATAAAGTTAAAATATGACAAGATTTTTGTACTTCTAACACCGTAGGAACATATGAACAAGTAATTTCAGAGGCATTTCCTATTCTTGGGCTGTTTTATTGACTATATGATAATTTTATAAATACAGATGACATACCTATAGCCGAACCACATGGCTTAGGCTTAAAATTGTTTCTAATAAACAAGCATAAGACTTAAAAAAATTCTCACTGTACAAAATATATGCTAGGTACCAAATCCTGTTATAAAATCCATGTCAGAGCTCAGTTTTCTCAGATTGGCCATTCTCACCTTTAGATTTTAGTTCTTCAAACAAACATGAATCATCTGTGCCCTGTAAGGCATGTTTTGTACAAAGATGGTCCTTTAAGTCCACCTTGCCCTGGTGGTTCCAGTACCAGTTCTCCACTGCCTCTTCATTTTCTTCCAGTAAGCTCTCACATTGTGTCTTCATGTGAGTTATTTCCGCTGAAGGCTTGTCCCACAGTTCATAGGGAATGCCCAAATCTACCTTCACTCCTTTATCTACCAATCCATGTAAAGTTTTGAAAGTCTGACTCATCCCTTTAGCAAATCTCGTACTATCTTGCCTTTCTTTGTGTATGTTGTATTGTAATATTTTGTCACATACACCATCTAGTGACTCGATGAGTCTTAATTCCGATTTTTGATACTTGGTCTTCTTTTTTGGTTGAATATCATCAAGTGAATAGCCTATTTCAATGACATCGTGCACTTTGCCGGTTTCTTCGAGCCTGCCTTGTAGTTCGGTGGCCAGGATTTTGCAGACTTCGCATCTATTGGCGTATTTAACTCCAACATCTTCCTCCGATCTGATTTCGTCATCGTGGGTACATAGAGAATTTGTAATGCACAAAAGTAAAAAAAATACGCTTAAAAACATGATTTCGCGAAATAATACAAGAACATAAAAATAAATTTTAGTTTACGATTTTCGTCTCGTTCGTCGACGACAAGGAAGTTATATCCCATGGAAGCGAAATAACGTTCAAGTTTGCGTGGCAATTCCCCCACTCTTTCGGCGCTTAAAATGGCTGCCGCTAGTGACGGGCACTGGCGATAAACTTTATTATCGTTGAAAACTTTCGGGCAACTTATTGCATAAAAAAAAATCGTTCATTGTCCCCGACTCCAAAAACACGTAACACTGTATATTGATGCTAGTTATTTATTTTTTAAGCAACAATAGGTAACAATAGGTTCTTTATATACATAAATTTAGTATTACAATTTCAATATCACACTAATATTGTAAAGAGAAAGTGTTTGTATTTTTTTTTTGTAGGGGGTAATTCGGAACTACTAAACCTACTACCTAAATAAGAGAGTAGTTCGTATTCGTAGTAGTTCTTATTCTTTATAGTTGAGTAAACTACTCGCCTTGTACATACTGGTATCTGTGGTTGGTACAAGTTTGGGCAACAGTTTGGGGTAATCTTCGGAACTACTAAATCTACTACCTAAATAAGCGAGTAGTTCGTATTTGTAGTAGTTCTTATTCTTTATATATATATATATTCTCCAAAGATTTAAATATATTCTCTAATTTCGGAATAAACAATATCCTATATGCTATTCCCTTTATATTGGTATTCCTATATTATTGGTATGTATTTTTCTACCCGTGTACCAAATTTCAGTCCAAAACCGTCCAGTAGATTTTGCGTGTTTGAGTAACAAACTCTTCTTCTTCTTCTCTCAGCCGAAAGACGTCCACTGCTGGACAAAGGCCTCCCCCAATGGGGGGTTTTGCCGTAATCGCCACGCTTGGCAGGCGGGTTGGCGATCGCAGTGTGATGGCATAGTACGCGGAAAGATGCTGCTGCCCATCCTCCGGTATTTTAAATCCCTTAGTCGCCTCTTACGACACCCACGGGAAGAGATGGGTTGGTGCTATTCTAGGGCCACACCACAGGCCGTAACAAACTCACAAACATACAAACGTCGTAAATTTCGCATTAATATATCTACAACCAAATGTTTATCGATATAAGAAAATACACATCACTATAACGAAAATGACTTGGGTGAAATAATGAAAAATACAACAAACTAAGCTACCATGATACAAAAAGTTTGTTTTATTATTTCAGAAGCATCAATTTACGTTGTGACAATCGTTAATTTCGAAGTAAAAACCGTGTAAAAACTAAAAATTGTTTGCTAACCTAAAAATGGTTATTTGAGGCTGATTTTGAGCACGACATTGCATTATTGAGCATCTAGGCATTTTGTAACGTAATTGCCCTATCACACTATATAAAAAAGATATTTATCAGTCTTTATCTTCAATAAACTCAATATAAATAAGAAAAATAATTCAAATCACAAGAACACTTGACAGGTTATGTACTACTGTATTTACGTTCGCTGGCTCTAACAATGGCGATTTTTTTCCACGCGTCCTAGAAACGGTGACGTCATCGCGAAATGTTGCCAAAAATAAGAAAAGTTAAACATCCCACTATCCTTTTTTACTTATGGCGTGATACTGAGGTTAAAAAGAGACAAACCTATTTTTTTTGATTTGGCGTCGAAAAGCTTCATATTTGTATAATGAACAGTTTATATATGTTGAATGGACCACTTCCATAGATATAACTTCCTTGGTCGACGAAAAATTATATAGTCAAATCAATTTGACATTGACAATTGAAAACGTCTTAAACGTCAAAGGTGTTTTGTAAACGTAAAGAAATAGACTTTCACACAGCCATATTATTGCCCGATTTTAAACGTGAGAATGGATGATCGTTTTTTTACGAAAACTACTAAACATATTTCGATGGAATTTGGTACACAAGTAGAATAAAACCTGAAATAACACAGAACATAATTTTATCCATAAAATTACCATAGGATGGCTGAGCCCCTGCTGGGGCTTTGCTACTGGTAATAAATAAATTTATTTCAAAAAGGGAAATAATTAAATTAGCGGCTTGCCGGGTTATCAACAATAATATCAGCTACATATCATCTTAATATTTCGGGAGAACAGATTCAGATAGGAAAATAATGCTCAAGAAAACAGCCTAAATATAAATTTATCTGCTGTGTCCCCAAATAGGTAATATCATCAGTGCACAGTTGCTGGTCACTTCACTAGTACCTACCTACTAAGTATGTATATAATTATAATTCCAGTCTCACTGATTACCTATACTATGATTATGTAGTACTTATATTAATTCTGTGCTACGATGTTGTTATATAAGTATCATAGTAGGTACAACAATATTACATTCATTTAATATCCTTCACATAAAAATTACATTGGTTTTTTAACCATTCTGTCCAATCTGTGCTTACATTTTTTTCAAATGTGATTTCTTGAAATACTTCACTTTTAGATTTTTCTTCAAAACCAAGTTTCTTGAACATTTGAATACTTTTATGATTAGTTAATGAAATTTTGGCTTCATAAACCTTTAATCCAATATAATTAATTCCATATAATAACATTAAAATGACTGCCTCCCATCCAAGTCGTCTGCCCTGTGCTGATTTTTCTGCTATCATGATTTCTATTTCTCCTATTTTATTTTCTTTATCTGTTATAAATATATTTGTATCACCAATCATAGTTTCTGAAAATAAAAAGATTAAGTATAGTTCGCTTAATACACAAATGGCTTTCATAAAATATTAATCACAAAAAATTATGTACAACTCAATCCCACACTAACCTATTTCATTCATTTCACTTCCCTCTGTTTCTTTAATTAAAATTATGAAAGTGCACTCTGCAAAAACAATGATAATATTTAGTGTTTATCTTTAATAACAAGAATAAACTGATCATAATTAAACATTATTACTGTCTTCATCATCTCGCCAAGATTTTTGCATATTGTATTCTTCTTCTAAGGTTAACGGTTCTGAAGCAGTTAATTTTAGTAATTCTTCAGACTTCATCCACATATGATACCTAGAAATGGAAAACAGTTGGTACTATTGTTGGTTATTTTAGCACCTATAACAATAATATATGTAGAAGAGAAGAATAGAGAATTCTTCACCTACAAGAGCTTACTCTTAAGTTAAAGAAATTGAATCCTGGGAAATATGTAAATAAGCCAAACATACTTTGGAACGTGATGTTTTCTGTATGGCACTAAAACAATGTTAGTGCCAACAATTTCTGTATTACTATTTAACTTCATATTTATCCACTTTTTAGCTATTTGCACCCAGCAGTGATATGAATGACGATAAGCAAAAGAGAGATCGTCAAAATAAACGAAATAAATTGAAAACAAACACAAACAATAAACTCATTCAAAAAACTGCAAAAAAAAACCTCCATCCATCAATCAAAATATCAGTCATGTTGACATGCATGTTACACACTAATTTACTGACATTGACATACGGAATGTCAGCCAGCAGGCAAGGAAGGGAAGTCAGACAGACTGTCAGGCAGAGGCTAGAACTTGACTTGTTCCTAGGTAGGGCAGCAGACAGAGATAGATTCTTTTTGACTCCAAATAGAGAACGAGAAAAGGGAAGTTCTCTCAAGGTTCCCTGCCTTTTCTCTCGTTCTCCTCTATTTGAGGTTTTATTTTTATTTATAAAAAAATTAGTCAATTTTAAAATAGTCCAGTCTGTCAATGTCAATCAGACGTTGACAGAAAACGAACATTGATTGATGTGATTTGTGAAACTTTACTTTCACTTTCACGACTAAGTTCAGTCAGACTTTGTTTGGTTGCTTGAGTTGTTTTCAAATAATTGTTTTCTTTTAAAGTTTTCTCTTTTACTTAACATTTTATTGTGTATTTGAATTATATTTCGTTGAACAAGTTAAAAGGGTTTTTTCTGTTCAAACCTTTACAATTTGACAGGTGTAAGGTGGGGCAGTCAGTGCACGACGCGAAGCAACTTTATCTTGAATTTTGGAAGATAACAAATTCAGATTTTCGAAATGAATCAATACCAAACAGAACGTAGGCTTTGTTGGTGCTATGGTATGCTGGCAATATTACTCAGTGTATCTGTAATATGCATTGCAATTCCATATAATCATTGGCGCCCAACCCTAGATGTTTGCCTCAGTTCTTGGTTAGAGAACGCAAACTGTGGCTGCGTATTTTATGGTGTCAGCACGTCGCAATACTTCAACGGGGGACACAATTCATATTGTTTATATGCTGTATTTGCTCCATTGCCACTGATTGTGTATGCAATAGTGATGGTGTTGTTCCATATGTATAGAGTATGTATTAACAATGTAGGACAATATGAAGATGAAAAAAGTACTGCCATGGAAGAAATGTAAGTATGCATCAGTCAGTTTATGATGATATACAAACCAAAAGATTTTTTTTTAATGCTCTTGAGTTGTAACTGTTGACAAAATGGTATTAGCCATCCTATTAGTCATCTGCAATCAGTGAATATTTGAAATATACTTTTACTGTGTATCTGTGCATTTGTTCTTATGCTTTTGAAAATCGACTGATGTTCAGGAATTTCATAAATTTGCCCATGACAAGGTTTTACCAGTTTTTTGCTCAAAAAATCCTCAAATATTTTTTTTATCAAGTAAAGGAGTTTATAAAGTTGTCATTTATATTTCAGAGAAGGTGAAGCAATTGTTGTTACAACAAGAACACGAGTGAGTCAGAGGAATGATTCGGTTATATACTGCTGGATTCCTACAGCCTGTATTGCAGCCGTGTTTTGTTTGTACAACCTCATACATGCTTCCATCATCACTGATGGTTTCTTGAAAACATGCAACCAATACCGATCACATCTAGGCAGGGTAAGTGACAATGCAGAACATTGTATTGAAGCTTTAATTCTTCAACAGCGAAAATTTAACATACAGTGTAATTATTCCAGGAGATACATGCCTCTGGGGACCAAATAACAGCAATCCACTTTAGGTTAACATGCCAAGCGATTTTCGACTTTATGGACTATTTGCTGAGGAATCCACTTCAGTCTGCAGCAAGTCGAGCGGAATTCATTAACACAGGTCTGTCACTGCAACTGGCCTTGATATCTTCTTGGGTATCTGTCGTATTTTGGGTGGCTATTGTCGTGTATACATCTACCAGGGCATACAAAGAAAGAGAGGTTCTCACATGCTGTGGAAACTGATAAATGGCCATCTTAAAATGTATTAATTGCTGTTATGAAGATATGTAAGACTATATTTTAATTTAGATCAGTTAAAATTAAGCTCAAATAACTATGTTCAATTTTGTGTAGGAAATTCTCCTACTATTTGCTCCTAGGAAAAAGTTCATTACATCAAATACCTAGTCACTATTATCAATCACACTTGTAAGTTTTACTAATCTTGACCTTAATTTATAAAAATACTTTCACAAAATATGCAGATGCACTTGTATAATGTAACTGTGTCATAATTGTAATAATTAAGTAATAAGTTATTGTGTTCATAAATGTAATTCTTAGTATTTTGGATATGTAACAAACTAAAAAGTATTTCTGTCACTTCTTTTGATCTATGACTTAAAGCTTAGGCCTGCTACAGGTCTGCACTGTATTACAATTACAATTTGTATTATTTTAGGGTTTAAAGATTGACTCTGGAGTCCAGTTTTTGGAAACAATTGTCAAAAAGTGACCTTATTATTTTTAAAATATCTCCCCCTATATAGGGGAAGGATACAGTTATTTAGTATTAATTTCTCTTCAGTCTTCTTTTACTCTATGAAAATCATTCATCAATTTATAATTCTTACTCTAGTTAAATAGATTTAAGTATATACACTTAGAGAACTGCTATAGTAGTTATACTACTAAAGAATTATATTTTAAGTCAGTCAAATATTTTATTCATCTTTGGCTTTTGCCCTTTTGACAGTCTATTTTGAATTACTATTTTTGCTAGGCTGCTAATTCTTATTTACAGTAGTCACTTAAATATGGATAGACCTTTTTTTAGACTTTTTTGACATTAAAGGAAAATCAAGGAAATTATCTATTTTTATATTTAGCAATATTTAAAGCAACGAAATACGTACCAATAATGACCAAAAATAAAGACTGACAAATAGCACTGAAACAATATTGTAGAACACTCAATTAGAATTTGTATTATAATGATCGAAAATGTGCGAAATGAACGGCATTTGTTCATTGATCACCCATGCCAAGTTTTAATTCCACCGACGTATTTTATAGTCATTTACTTAGGTATATTAAGAGCATTTAATTTTATAAATGATTGAACACAGATATATGGTCCGTTTATTCATAATTGTCCTATTATGTAAACAATCTTCACAGTACTTTTTGTTGAATTTTGTTGTAAACACATCAAATATTAGTTCAAACCTAAACATTCTAAAGTAAAACATTTATTAACCACTAATGTGATTTCCTAAAAAGTTTTAATTTATATTGTTTGTTGTAAAATCATAAAAAGACATGATAAGATTGTTTTCATAATAGGACAATTATGAATAAATGGACTTTATATATTTTATTTTTAAGATTTTGAATGTAACTGTGCCGTCCACAAAAACTAATTCCATTATTATTATAAAGTAGGCAATTTTATATGTAGTATTTGGATTAGTATTTTAAATATAAATGCCTTGTGTCCTTATCTACATTAGTGTTAGAATTTTATATACCTATTATTTATAGTTTTTTAAATTTCAATATTGACAAAATATAGCTATATTTTTTCTTGAAAATTTTATTTTACTTTATGCATGTCTATCTATTCTGATTGCAGAATCTCTCAGTGAGAGATCACTAGGCTTAGACCAGCGACTTCGCCCGTGTGATTTAACGTTGTTTTTCACTTTCTTTGGCGCAGCGCACATCTGCAGGTGCAAATTTTAACTTACTGTACTAATTAAAATTAGTGAACAACACGGAAATATGAATAAGAGTGGAAGTGTTAAGTAGGCGTGGCGCGGTCGCCACAAGTAAGCAATGCATTGCTAACAAACACGGCTCGTCATTCTAGTTGTGTTCTGACTTCGCGCTGAGTAGTTTGTTCGTGACATTGAATTCTCGTCGAAATTCCCTCGTCAAAATGCCATTTTGTTCTATTTTAGAGTGCAAAAATAACAGTAGCAAAATTAATCTTAAAAATGGAGGTGTTTCGTACCACAGGTGAGTAATATTTCGTTTGTTTTCTTTAAAATAAAAGTTCAATAATGATAATAAAAACTTTAAAATATTATTTGTTAAAAGTTACCTTAATGTCATTTATATAAGGTCGATTTTGTCATTAACGCGTGCTCCTCTGTTCTTCCCGAAACGTCTATGCTACTCGATTAGTGATGTACCTAGTAAGGTAATGTTTTGGATTTTATCGATATATTTTGTTTACATTGTATGAAATATTAATTTTAAGGTTTCCCAAAGATCCTGATTTTAAAGAAAAATGGATAGATGCAACTGGCAGAGTTGTTTGGATGACAACTAATTCGAACCAACCAAGCTGGAAGCGAGGCCGAAGGCCGAGCTTCCAGCTGGTTGGTTCCCCTATATATTCGAACCAACCAAGCTGGAAGCGAGGCCGAAGGCCGAGCTTCCAGCTGGTTGGTTCCCCTATATATATATAGCTGCATTACCACTGACTGACTGACTGACTGATTGACATAATTAGTTTGTTCTACGGAACTCACAACTGGGAAAAAGTAATGATGGGGAAGTGTGGAGGGGGGTGAGGAGGCACCGGGAAAAATACGAAAGTGGAACTTGGAGCAGTTCCGGACTGATAGGGGGTACTGCCCGCGGAAACTATAATAGATAGGTGGGGGGTGCTCGACCAAATGTCATAAAGGACCCTGGGCAACGACCACAGCCGGCGGTAGTCTATGGTTTTTTTGACTTTTTTTTTTTTTTCCATACTAAATTTTATTTTTCCATACAAACTTGACAGGGGTTTTAGGGGGGAAAACGGACTCGTAGACTTTTACCGTCATAGACAATTTTTTATGTTGAAACCGTGGGACCCCCAAACTGACAGGTTTTTTTTTTTTTTTGAAATTTTTTTTGAAGAGTTTTGTATGGGCCAGCCAAGTCACCAGTCGGGGAGCCGAGGCCGAAGGCCGAGGCTCCGCGGCAAGCGAGGCCGGAGGCCGAGCTGCGTTTAAATCGAGGGCTGGGGGGGGGCAGGAGCGAGGCCGAAGGCCGAGCTCCCCTCCCCAGCCGCGCAAGCGAGGCTGGAGGCCGAAACTTGCGCCTGCGAGGCCGCAGGCCGAGCTGCGTCCAGGCGAGGCCGAAGGCCGAGCTCCGTCTCGTGCGAAAAGAATTGGGCGAGGCCGCAGGCCGAGCCATCCGTCTTTATGGATGACTTATTCATTTCATCCGGAACCCCCAGTAACCAGGCGGGGAGCCGAGGCCGAAGGCCGAGGCTCCGCGGCAAGCGAGGCCGGAGGCCGAGCTGCGTCCAGGCGAGGCCGAAGGCCGAGCTCCGTCTCGTGCGAAAAGAATTGGGCGAGGCCGAAGGCCGAGCCATTCATGTATGACGTGATGATGACAACTCATACCTCGAGTCACCAGCCGGGAAGCCGAGGCCGAAGGCCGAGGCTCTCGCGGCAAGCGAGGCCGCAGGCCGAGCTCCGTCTCGTGCGAAAAGAATTGGGCGAGGCCGAAGGCCGAGCCATTCATGGATGACGTGATGATTACAACTCATACCTCGAGTCACCAGCCGGGAAGCCGAGGCCGAAGGCCGAGGCTCTCGCGGCAAGCGAGGCCGCAGGCCGAGCTGCGTATATGAATCCGAGAGGCGAGGCGAGGCCGGAGGCCGAGCCCCTCCTCCAGCCGGGGCAAGCGAGGCCGTAGGCCGAGCTGCGTTTTAACAGCAAAGAGCATAAGGCAAAGTACTCTTTCGGCTCTTTACCTAATCCCTACCGACAACATTTCTTTGTAGATGACTTTTTCATAATTTCCCTAAAATTTTTTATGCAATCGGAACTGCAAAAAAAAAACTTCCATGCACAGCACGCGAGGTGCTTGCACCTCGCGCAGCCACGCAAAACTAGTTCGAACCAACCAAGCTGGTAGCGAGGCCGAAGGCCGAGCTTCCAGCTGGTTGGTTCCCCTATATATTGGTTCCCCTATATATATATAGCTGCATTACCACTGACTCACTCACTCATTGACATAAATTGTTTGTTCTACGGAACTCGGAACTGGGAAAAAGTAATGATGGGGAAGTGTGGAGGGGGGTTATGAGGCACCGGGAAAAATACGAAAGTGGAACTTGGAGCAGTTCCCGACTGATAGGGGGTACTGCCCGCGGAAACCATAATAGATAGGTAGGGGGTGCTCGACCAAATGTCATAGAGGACCCTGGGCAACGACCACAGCCGGCGGCAGTTATTGGTTTTTTTTACTTTTTTTTTTTTCTCCATACTAAATTTTGTTTCTTCATACAAACTGTCTTGGGGATTTTGGGGGGGAAAACGGACTCGTGGAGTTTTACCGTCATAGACAATATTTTATGTTGTGACCGTGGGACCCCCGACTGACAGGTTTTTTTTTTTTTCGAAATTTTTTTCGATGCGTTTTGTATGGGCCAGCCAAGTCACCAGCCGGGGAGCCGAGGCCGAAGGCCGAGGCTCCGCGGCAAGCGAGGCCGAAGGCCGAGCTCCGTCTCGTGCGAAAAGAGCGAGGCGAGGCCGTAGGCCGAGCCCCTCCCCCCCCACTATCTCCTTGACCAATGAAGCGGCCATACAAAGTAGCGAGGCCGCAGGCCGAGCCCTTCCCCCTTCCCATTTTTTTTTATTAAAAAGAGAGGTGTGAGGCCGTAGGCCGAGCTAAGTGGCGAGGCCGCAGGCCGAGCCCTTCACCCTTTTCCTTTTTTTTTTAATTAAAATGGTGGTGTGAGGCCAAAGGCCGAGCCCTTCCTCCCCTTCCTTTTTTTTAAATAAAATAAGGGATGTGAGGCCGTAGGCCGAACTTAATGGCGAGGCCGAAGGCCGAGCCCTTCGCCCCCTTCCTTTTTTTTAAATAAAATAAGAGTTGTGAGGCCATAGGCCGAGCTAAGCGGCGAGGCCGCAGGCCGAGCACTTCACCCCTTCCCTTTTTTTATTAAAATGGTTGTGTGAGGCCGAAGGCCGAACTAATTGGCGAGGCCGTAGGCCGAGCCCTTCCTCCCCTTCCTTTTTTTAAAATAAAATAAGGGATGTGAGGCCGTAGGCCGAACTTAATGGCGAGGCCGTAGGCCGAGCCCTTCCTCCCCTTCCTTTTTTAAAAATAAAATAAGGGATGTGAGGCCGCAGGCCGAACTTAATGGCGAGGCCGAAGGCCGAGCCCTTCGCCCCCTTCCATTTTTTTAAATAAAATAAGAGTTGTGAGGCCATAGGCCGAGCTAAGCGGCGAGGCCGCAGGCCGAGCCCTTCACCCCTTCCCTTTTTTTATTAAAATGGTTGTGTGAGGCCGAAGGCCGAACTAATTGGCGAGGCCGTAGGCCGAGCCCTTCCTCCCCTTCCTTTTTGTAAAATAAAATAAGGGATGCGAGGCCGCAGGCCGAGCTGCGTCCAGGCGAGGCCGAAGGCCGAGCTCCGTCTCGTTCGAAAAGAATTGGGCGAGGCCGAAGGCCGAGCCCTTCATGGATGACGTGATGATGACAACTCATACCTCAAGTCACCAGCCGGGGAGCTGAGGCCGAAGGCCGAGGCTCCGCGGCAAGCGAGGCCGCAGGCCGAGCTGCGTATATGAATCCGAGAGGCGAGGCGAGGCCGGAGGCCGAGCCCCTCCTCCAGCCGGGGCAAGCGAGGCCGAAGGGCGAGCTTGCGCCGCCAGCGAGGCCGTAGGCCGAGCTGCGTTTTAACAGCAAAGAGCATAAGGCAAAGTACTCTTTCGGCTCTTCACCTAATCCCAACCGACAACATTTCTTTGTAGATGACTTTTTCATAATTTCCCTAAAGATTTTCAACCTTTCGGAACTGCTTTTTTATAATTGCCCTGCACAGCACGCGAGGTGCTTGCACCTCGCGCAGCACGCGACATCTAGTTTAGTACTATATGTTCCGAGCATTTCGAGGAAAATAATTTCTTGATTTCGACACATTTTTTTTTTATAACAAAATATTACGTTAATTTTTGATTAAAATAATAACACTATAAATCCGCGAAACAATATAGAAGAAAGAAAATCTATTTTATTATTCTGAGTTTGTATGAAAATTTGATCTATCGATATCGATATTGTGTTGCAATAATCAATCCGCTACTGCACTAATCGAGTAGCACTAGGAATACTTTCATTTGACGCTAATTTAAACCCTATTCTCTTTGATTTATGGGTCATAGTTGCTCAAAAGTTTTGAAACGCCATCTATTGTCGAGTGGCGGAATTTTTTCTTCAGTCGACGTTGGACTTTAAAACGTCTTATGTACGTTCTTGTACAGTACAAATTAAGCCATATGTCGAAGACTTAAGGTACTTGTTTGTCCGATATAGTCGCATTGACTTAATACACTTTGATAAAATAAAAATGACCAATAAAGCTCATTGTTCATCTGTAGTGTAGTGTATGATTTATAACTTAAATGTGTGAGTTTGGCGACCACGGTTCACTTACTAATTTTATCAAGTAACACTTCCACTCTTATTCATATTTCCGTGGTGAACAATAGGTGAATTCTTTACCAGTCGGACCTATGGACCAAATAAAAATAATAAAATACAACCAATTTATTTCAGGTAACTTAACCCATATCATTAAAAACAAAAATAAATTAAGTCGCTAGAAAAAATAATCATTATTAAATTACAAAATCAAATTAAAATAAATATGTCACATTTTTAAATGCTCGACCAGTTTGTGTCTCTCTTGCACACTACTCTAAACTTAAACTACTTTGTAAATATGGTACATTTTCATCTGCTCGAGTATATTGCAGCTTGGTGTGCGCTTACTCTTAAGGGTAGATTTTTTTAAAATTCCTATCTTAGTGCTAATCTATGGTATATCGATCTATTCGATTTTAGAAAGAGAGAGATTTAAGATTTTAGAAGTTTCTTCGTTCAGCGGTTTTGGCTCTGCAGTGTTTGACAATCAGTCGACAGCCTCTTTTAAATATATACTAGCGCCCGCCCAGGCTTCACATGAGAGGTACACACATAAATTGTAGCTTATGTCACTCAGGCAAAATAGGCAGGCTTTCTATTGGTGAAAGATTTTTTGAAATCGGTTCAGGCCCTTGATTCTACAAGGTATATTCCACTCTGTTCACCTGGGTGAAAAGAGTAGACTTTTTAGTATCTTCGTTTCACCTTGGACTCATTTCACCTAGGTGATATCACCCAGGTGAATTATTCGACAAAATTGGTGTCATTTGTTCACTTTCGCATTTATTCACCCAGGTGATAATGGGCCACTTTTTTAGTAGATTTAGTATACTTTTATCACCTGCATACAAAATCTCAAAAACAACTTTGAGAGAACATAAAATGTATGTGGAGAATGGATGTTTGGATATAATGAAGTTTTCTTTCACTAGAAAATGTTGAGTAAGTGTTGGCAACACCGCGGTGCACGTCCGCGTTGGAGCGGACGGCGAGCGGCCGACGCCCTATCGGGCGAAAACTCTCTTCTATTCCAGCTGCGGAACGCGACGGTCGTTTATTGGGACTGTGCTTGCTCTCCCCTTTGTGTAACATATATTTAACTTTCATAGTACATACATTTATGATTTACTGTTATAATTTAAATAAAAACTGTTAACGAGTGTTTTATCTATTTTAATGTGAAATAAAAATAGTACCAGTTGTCTTATATTTAACTTTACCACGCCCACATTATATTCCGTTAAACTTCTAGCACAGAATTAATATTAGTACTACGTACAGAAAGGAAACTCCCTGCCCCTCCCGCAATATGGCACCCCCCCGCTCCTTCCGCACTTCTCCCCCGTTCTTGTGTAACTGTGGGACGTTCGACTATGAAAACGCACACATTGACGTGTTACTGACGTGTTCACGGATATACAGTTTCATTTGTAGTAGTAGTAGGCATATTTGACGCGCCGTTTCTATGAAGCGCCCGCCCTGTGCTTCTAGTTAGCATAAGGGGATGGTAGAAAAATGTAAAATCATTTTCGCGGGCTTTTTCTGGAGAAGGTTTTTATCCTGTTTATCCCACGAATCAGAACGCTGCTATATAAGGTGGACACAAATTAACTACAAATATTTTCAGGGCTAATTACTGATATTATTTAGAAAGTATATCAGTGGTTTTTTCAATTTTCTACACGCTAGTTTTCGAGAAAAATTAACGTTTATGTTGTTTGAAAACCGTAACATTATAACATCCAGTACACAGCTTTGCGTAAAATGACACACACAAACAAAAGCCGCCCCGCCCACCGGTCGGTCGCTGTCGTTTACGTATAATAAATCGCTTGACATCTCTGTCTTTCACGCACTTTTCATAAAGAGGAATACAGCAAATCAATTTCATTCAACTATTAATTGGTGGGAGGAGCTTAAAGAGGAATGAAGTCTACACATTTAACTACAGTATGATACTAAATATCATCATTTAATAATATTTTTTTTGTTAGAAAAAACAAAAAAAAACTAGCGTATCGATTTTTAAAATTGTATCTCCAATACGTTTATTTAGCCCCCTGGAGTCAGCCCTTTTTTGTAGTTAATTTGAGTCCACCTTATATAGTTAGTGATTTATAACTATAAGGGTAGAGTAATTAAAACTATTTTGTCTCACATAAAATATATTTTAACCACATTGTTAAAAAAACAACAGCATTATATTCATACATCATACATAGCTTACATCTCATTTGACTAAGATTCGATTAATGTGGGGCGAGCATGAATATTTGCGAGAACAATCGTCATGTCAAAGAATTATATGTAAAATGAACAGCACCTATATATCGTACGTTCAAGTAACTATAAAGCTGATACAGAGTTCCATAACAACCCTGGAAAAAGTACATTTCTGAGTAAACATAGTTACTGTAAAATTTGAGTGTTTTAGGTCAACAATTAAAAAATAAAATGCATTTCGACAATCACCTATCCACATTAGAGAAAGATTCAAAAAGAGTACCTACTTATATAAAACAATTTATTATTAATTCTTATACACTCTGCTAATAACATTAATATATTTCTTGGACTCAAATGGTCAATGGAGTAACCATTTTTTCCGTGACAATAGCTACTATGACATTGGTGTGTATTTTATATAATAAAATGTAAAAATAAAATAAAGGCGGCATCAATAGCAGGCAGCATGTTTTATTTTTTTAAAGTACAGTCACGAGCATTAATATGTAAACACATCGATCCTTAAGACAATGTGAATGTAAACAGATAAACCTGACCCCCTTAGATAGGATTCGGAAGCTGGTATCTGCCCGTGACCTGACCTGACACATGCCATAAGTAAAATATTTTTTTTTTTTTTTTTCTCTTTATTTGGGTGAACAAACAATGACATAATAAGGCTAGGTACTTATCTAAATATCTTACTAATACTTATTAATTATGCCACCAACAACATTCACCACATATTAGCTAATTAATATACTGGGTTTTCAACGAGGTAGCAATATTACCAATCAGAAATTTATACTAAACCAAAAAATAATAATTTATACAAACAAAAGATACATAATTGACTTCCGGAAGTTAATAACTTTGTAACATTAGTACCCAACAAATACAGTAGAACTGACTCATGAAATAAAAAAACTAAAAAGTACACAGTGTGGGTATGTCTATTATTAAGTAGTGAGATGTGAAAGCAGTAGTTTTTTAAATTTACCAGGACAAGTTGCAGATATATCAATATTATTGAAATTATCGTTATATGATTGAGTTAAATAATAAAAAGGCGATCGCTTGCCAGCGTTCGTGCGACAATGGTGAGTAGCAAACAATTTATGTTCTTTACGTGCATTACGTTTATAAGCTCGAGTAGGAATGTTATAATAGATTTTGTTTGTAATTGGAATACAATCATACCGACCATGGCAAATGTCATACAGTAACATAGCTCCAAGATACAGACGTCTCTGTTTAAGTTTAATATATTTATATTTTACAAGCAAATCGTCATATGCGGATTGAGTACGATAACACCTATAGTGCATGCAGCGGAAAAACTTTTTTGTACGGCTTCGAGTGCATCTGTATATTTAGCGTACAGAGGGTTCCAGATAGACGCAGCATACTCAAGCTGCGAGCGGACCAGTGTGTTATATAACAAAAGATAGGTTGTAGGTCGTTTAAAATCAGTGCTAGAGCGCATAACAAACCCATACATTCTATAAGCTTTATTAATAATATTGTCAATATGTATATCTAAATGTAGTTTGCTATCCAGTGTAATTCCTAAATCTTTGATTGTGCTTACCTTGTCTAGTTGAATACCATTTAATTTATAATTATATTCACTAATGTTTTTCTTTTTTGTAAAAGTAATTGTTTTGCATTTATTAGTATTAAGAGTAAGTTTATTTCTATTACAGTACTCAGAAAACCTATCAAGGTCCTGCTGAAATTTTGTGTGATCATTACTAGATTCAATTTTATGAAAAATTTTGAGGTCATCAGCGTACAGTAGAAAGTCGCAAAACTTAAAGCAGTCCTTGATATCGTTAATGAAGATGATAAAAAGTAAGGGGCCTAATATTGAGCCTTGCGGCACTCCAGAACTGATTGGAACAAGCTCAGATTCATGGCCATTCAACACAACCTTCTGCGTGCGATTAGTAATGTAGGATTTAAACCAACGCCAAAGATTACCGCGTATTCCGTTGTAAGCTAACTTCTCTAATAAAATTCTATGATCCACTCTGTCAAAGGCCTTCTGGAAGTCTGTATACACACTGTCTGTTTGTATATTTTTATCTAAATTTTCAAATAGGTATGATGTATACAGTAACAAATTCGTTACTGTAGAACGTTTCTTAACAAAGCCATGCTGTTGTTCTAATAAAATTTTGTGAATTGTAGGATATATAGTATTGTGAACTAATCTTTCGAAGACCTTTGCCAGAGTGGGTAGAATAGAAATCGGTCTATAATTCTCAACATTTGATTTATTACCATCCTTATAGACTGGTACTATTCGTGCAGTTTTTAGTTGTGCGGGAAAAACTCCCTCCCGCAAGCATGTATTAAAGATATGGAGTAATGGGTAATATATGGTCTTCGAAGTTGCTTTCAAAAATAGGGGGGGTATATTGTCTACACCTGGTCCCTTCGTAACATCAAGACTATTCAGTTCTTTCACTAATTCATCCTCCGTAAATTGAATATCGTTAAGTACCACATCCGATAACAAATTACTCTTTGGCATGTCACCAATTCCCAAGTTACTGGGAATATCATTTGGTTGAAATACAGATTTAAAATATTCTGAAAATAGGTAACACGCATCTTTAGGAGTATTTGCAGTTTCATTTTTGTAAGTCATAGTATTTGGTATATTGTCTTTATTTTTTTTGTTATGAATGAAAGTCCAGAAATATTTTATATTATTTTGCATATTATTTTCAACTGATGTAAGATATTCCTTATAACATCTGTGTGACAATGCCTTAAATCGCGTCCGATAAATAGAGAAAATTTCATAATCTGATTTGTTTCCGTATTTTTTCCACTTAACCCAATAAAGGTTTTTATTTTTAAAAATGTGAATTAATGCAGGTGAAAACCATATCGGATACCGTGTTGATTTAACAATTTTTTTGGGTACATTTTCCCTTACTATTCTATATAATTCCTCATAAAACAATGTCATCATATTTTCTGCACTTTGATTATCAAATAATTTCAACCACTCGATTCTAGCAATCTCCACATTGATTACAGAATAATCTGCTTTATGAAACATAAATTGAGTTCTTGTCTGTGTTTTTACATAAGAGAAGTCACTACTAATAGGCACTAACATATAAAAGGGTGGATGATTGTTATGTGCCGGAGCTAAAGACAAAGGTGGCTGAGCATATTCGCAGTTATTTATGTTGGTAAGAAATAAGTCCAACACTCGACCCTTATCATTTTTTAATTTGTTTAGCTGTTGAGAATGAATAGATTGCACAAAATTTATCATAATTTTAGCATTTTCGGGATGTTTGCATTTAATTTCAGGTATAGACTTGGGCATGATAGGGTCCCAATCGATATTAGGAATATTGTAATCACCCAACAGAATAAACTTACTATTATCGGAGCGTTGTTGTATGAGGAAAGATAAGCAATTCAGGTATGACAAATAAACGTTTGGATGTGTACTGGGAGGAATATAAGTAGCGGAAATTAAATAATTACAGTCGCGAGTTTGCAACTCGATGTTTACAAAGTCAACGAGCGGTGAGATACGGTCGGCCGCCGCGGGCCCTGCCGTTGCCGCGGCAGGTACAGCCAGCCGCGTCACCGAGAGATCGGAGCGCACGGCCACCAGCACACCGCCCCCGTCAAGGCGCCCGCTGGCCAACCTGTCTCTGTCACAGCGGAATACACGGTATCTTGGGTCAATAAATTCATTATCGTGAATATCTTTGTGTAACCAGGTTTCCGTCAAAACAATGACTTCGTAATTATGTGACAAGATGTTCATGTATAAAGTATGAAGTTTAGTTCGTAGACCACTACAGTTTTGATAATAAATAGACACCTTATCCATAATCAAAAGTACGCATGTATAAAAGAGTAATAATAAATAAATATTGTTGTAACTTTTTGTACCACGGAAGCCTAGTCAGGGACACGAAAGTATTTAGCCACTTATTTTTATATGACTTTATATGACCGCACTCAATTTTTTTACACTTATTATTTCTAATAGAAATTAATATAATGAAAGAGTTTTGACGTACACAAACCATTGCACTCAGTTGTATAATCCGCATAAAAAACAAAGTGTAACTATATTTTATAAAAATAAAATATACGACAAATAACTCATAACTGTGAATTATTCCATACGAAAAAAGTACCGTTTGTTGATATATAGCTAAGCGTATGCTGCGTCTACTCAGAACCAATGTCATTGTCGCTAGCCACAATCTCAGCTGACAGTGACTAAGTTTTCTACTGCATAAAAACACTCTCACCAGATTAAAAAAACTAGCGTAATGTTTTATTATAATAATATAAAAACGTGAATTAAAAAGAAATGTGAAAAAAGTGTCGAATGATAGTTTTAGGAATGAAAATAATGTATAACCAATTTTTAGGTTCTTGCTTATAAAGCTATATGCAATTACGGCAAGAAAACGTATCCTATACATATAAATATATATATACTTGAAAAACATGTGTTTACATATTATTATTATTGCTTGTGTTGCTACACATTTTATTGAGGTCAAAAAATATAACTCCAAATTGCGAACTATTACACAAATATAACTCACAAAAGTAACACTATCTCATTTTATTTTGCCTAGATCTTGAATCGATCTAACCGCAATGACGGGGGTAGTGTCCGATTTCCGGGCCAATATAATTCCGTGCTTAACCCACACGTACTTAAAGTCTTGCTTCTTGGCAGTTTCACGACATTGTCTGAACAAGATTTTGTTATTTAAGGTTAGATGTTCATTTAAGTACACAGGTACAGCCTGCACGCCACTAATACCCATCTTGTTGGTGTCCAATCCTTTACACGCCCGGTACGCTGAGATAACGTTGTCTCGAAGCAACCTAGTCGTAAGCTTCACTATGACATTTTTTGGACGCTTATTTTGTTGGTCAGCGTGCGGCACACGGTGGACAGCCACGATGTCCTGCATATTGATCGGCTGCTTTATACAATTTCCAATGCATAGTACTATCTCAACCAGGTTCTCCCCACGCCGCTCAGGCAAGTTGCATATTTCTAGATTACATTGCCGTGCCTGTTGTTCCAAACTTGACAACTTATATTTTAAGGTAGTTACCTCAGCGGTCAAACTAGTTGACTGTGCAATTTCGCCTTCAATAGACTTCAAACGCCCGTCCAAGGCATCTTGCCTCTCTGCAGAAAACATTTGAGACCTCTCAACTTCCCCAAGCCGGTTGTTTGTAGCTTCAATTGTTTTAGCCAAGTTGTTATAGTCCTGATTTAATTTCAGTATATTATTATTTATGTCAGTTAGGGACGATGTGACAACGGTCAGCTGATTGGTGATAGGCAATAAGGCCGTGCTAACAGCAGCAGAAATACATTGACTAATTTTACTATCCCAGAGTGACATTTGGGAGTTAAATTTTGCTTCAAATTGATCCATCTTTATAAAATCTTCAAGTTCGGCCTGTTTACGTTTGTTTCGAGTCTTCAAAAACGCCTCTATGTCCACCGATAATGGTATACTGTTGTCTGATGGGAATTTATTTGGAGGTGAGTTTTGCAAAGACATTGCCGCCGTCCTTGTGTGTGTGCACAGTTATTTCCAGTAACAATGGTGAGTGACAGGGACCAAAAATAATATTCCTTCTCCTAGCCTTCGGAGGTGAGGTGAGGTCCCCCTTCAGTTACGGCCACGAGATGCGACGCGGAAAAGAAATAGCCTCAGACCACTATTTTCTTGCTCATTCGCACTTGCAAAAGTCAAACAAAGACTGTTCACACTATAATGACACTTATTTTAATCACTTGATGATCTATTTTTCTATAAAGGGCTCAAAATAATTTGTAATAAATTTTGCAACACTACCACACTCAATGGAAACCCAACGATGATTGTATTTGTTCTTAAAATAAAATTAGTACAAACTTTTATCATCTCGTAGCTACGCCCCGTTCCATTTTATATTTATTGTTTATTATCTTATTTAATATTTTTATTAAACAAGAGTAAATAGCAGGAAAAGTTTATATTGTTACCACAGTATATGTTTGATCAATTGTTAGTAAAACTACCCTCTTATAAACAATACATAGTAATATTACGTACAACATTGTGATATACATATAAAAAAATATTTTTTGTGCTGTCTTGAAATAATATACTTATTCTAGTTAATTTCTAATTGCATTTCATTCGGAATTAAAATTTGTAGGCATTTAACTAAATTATGTATTTGAAAATAGGTGTATGTACTTCTAAAGAAAAGTGATCATACGTCAAAGTAGTACGTCGTGTAGTGTAAAACGTTCTCAAATGTATAATAAATCACAATATTTAAATTACGTATCACTAATATGCGAAATATTATCTCAAAATTCTAACATGAAATTCATAACTCCGTTCAAACATCGACTTTGCCAGTCTAAATAGTAATAATATCAAACAATACACACCTATTTAATACAACCGCAATTTTGTAAAGATAATTGTGGTTGTATCTCACTGAATATATGAGCAAAATACAGCTAAACTCCATTTCTTCTTAATTGTCCTATTATGTAAACAATCTTCACAGTACTTTTTGTTGAAAATAAATCAAATATTAGTTAAAACCTAAACATTCTAAAGTAAAACATTTATTAACCACGAAAGTAATTTCCTAAAAAGTCTATTTTAATTTATATTGTTGTAAAATCATAAAAAGACATGGTAAGATTGTTTACATAATAGGACAATTATGAATAAACGGACTTTACGTACACATATCATCACAACTACTAACAAATAACACTTATTGACACATTTAACAACTTGGCTTACTTACACTACTCCACCACAATAGACAAAATACAAGATTGATCTACATACAAGGATCTTGAAACATGGTTTACATCAAGACTTGACAAAGTTTGCCAACCACGTCTCCAATTACAATAAATATGCTGAATAAATGGCAAAAAAAAAATTTCAGCCTAAAATACCAAAAAAAATTATAAGGCGTTTGGTTTTGGTTTTTGAGTAGGACACAAGCTCATTTTCAGCAAACCTCAAAGGCCCAATCTTTGACTGGTTGTAAAGCATCGAAGCATAAAACAAAATTGACAAACTCTTGCTATTGAGGAGAAGTAGATGCATCATCATAATATATCTAAAAAACACTCATGGATTCTATAAAGTGTAACATTCACTTATACCGTGTTCTGACACTCTGCTTCCCAGTCGTCAGGAATGAGTTTGTCGAGATGCTTCACAAACATCGCTAAAGGGCAGGGATCATCACAGAATGGCAGTCTCAGTTCCATTGGCACCTCCACTTTCGTATTATTTCGATAAAATGCCTGAAAGTAAAATTGCCTCGTAAAAAACATTGAATGAAATAAATTTACAGATATATAATGTCTTTATCCCTTACGGGATAGACAGCCAGGGGTCGCAAGACTTGAAGCCCATGTCAATTTTATTTGTATAAAATAAGGGACATGGTAATGTAGGTAATACAAGTAATATAAACGGTTAATTTTCATTGGTTTTGGAGCCAAAGCACACTCCATAATTGTGGCTTTCTTCTTACTTAGCAGATAGACAACAAGCCGTGCAAATACCACACTATTCTGAAGCCAACAGAGAAATACTACATTATCGGTCGTCTAGTAGTTTAGTACAAGGGTCCATCCCACAGGGCAGCGTGTTGGGTTGTTTACTATTTCTTGTATATATCAACAACCTGCCCACTGTGGTCGAGCCTCATAAAATTGTTTTATTCGCGGATGATGCGACCCTCGTTATATCTTGTGATTACAACAACTCAAATTAATTAAAAAATATCCTATCCGAGGCCCTCCGTAAGATAACAGATCATTGTACCAATATAGGACTAGAGCTCAACTTCGAAAAAACTAAAGTAATGCATTTTCGGCCATACCAAAGAAATGAAATAACATTAAATTTATCTCATGATAATAAAAATATTGAAATGGTAAATACATTTTCAATGCTGGGTATCAAAATGGACTCCACGTTAACCTGGAAAAACCATGTAGAATCAGTTGTCAACAAGTTGAGTAGTTTCTCCTATAGCTGGGGTCCTATTGGGAAAAGTGCTACAATTTTAGGTAATGAAATACCGCATAGCTTGGGATGTTATATGACCTAAACTGACTTAATCGAGCTCGTTAGCCACTCGCGATCCCGCGTCAGGGGGGCGGGGGAGGGGTTCAAAGTTCCAAGCACCCTGCGCTCGAAAAAAAAATCTAGTGGCTACATTTGAGATACAAAACCAAGTTTGGTGTCGTTTTCGGATAAATCGATGACGGCCAATTCATTTGGCATAATATTTTTGTAGGTATTCATAGAAAAAATTGACGTAACGCCAGGGAGGAGCGTAACGCCTAAACTTATGTAGAACCAGTGTTACAAAATTACAAACAAAACCGTATTTTTTAAGAATTTTATATAGAAGATGAATTAAAAAAAAATTGTACCAAAAAGCTCAATTAATGTAGATTATAAAAACATAAATATCATTAAACTTATTCACAAATATGAATGTAAAAAAAAATTGAACGTACGCGCGGTCTATGCTGTTCCGCGCCGAACGAGATACGAGCGCGGGCTCTATTGTCGACTCAATGGAGTTTTTTCTTCACAAAATTCTCAGTAATAGCTTCAATTTCGGTGATTCCATATTGTAACTAGCTTTTGCCTTTGATTTCGCCTGCATGAGTTTCATTTTTTTACTCATTTTACCACCTTAGGGGTGGAATTTCTAAAATTCGTTTTATTTACCTGTACGTATAAAGAACCTGTCTACAATATTTAAAATGTCTATTCAGCGATTGCGGTTTCATCTCTGAGCTGATATACCAGTCATTCAGTTAGTTACCATCCAATTTTACATATGTACTGTACATATATAACGGGATATAGAATGATATCAAAATTACAAAACAATTAATAAAATTCGCATTAATGAATGTTGAGATAAATCATTAATTGCCCGCGGCTCCGCCCGCATCTAAAATTATCTTTGTGTTTTTTATACAGACTTTCATTCTCCATTGCGGCCTATTGCGGGTTGATTTTTGATTTGAGTCCTATAACTATTTCTACTTATATCAAATTTAATCAAAATCAACCAAGTGGCATGCATATTCATGAAAGCTTAACAGAACTTGCTTCGGTAAGCCAGTCAGACAGATCATTGCATTCCATTGGGATTTGATTTTTGGAAAAAAGTTCCCTATATTTGACCTCGTTTTTTCAATTATATCCATACCAAATTTAATCAAAATTGGTTCAGCGGTTTAGTCGTGAAAGCGTAACACATGTGTTCTTGACACAAACTTTCTTTCCCACCGCTGACAATCAGAGGTTGAATTTTGAAAAAAAAATTACCTATTTTTGGCCTTGAGTCTTTAACTATATCGGTACTAAATTTCATCAAAATTGGTTAAGCAGTTTAGTAGTAAAAGCGTACCTGATGTGTTTTTGATACAACTCTTTGAGGGTTGATTTTTGAGAAAAGAAGTGTCTTATGTTTGATCTGGTGTCTTCAACTATATCCATACCAAATTTGGTCAAAATCGGTCTAGCGGTTTAATCGTAAAAGTGTTTTTTGATATAAAAATTCACCCCCCATTGCACCCGCTTGGGGGTCGATTATTGAAAAAAAAGTAGCCTATGTTTGAGCTCGGGTTTTTAACTATATTCTTACCAAATTTTATAAAAAGGGGTCCAGCGGTTTAGCCGTGAAAGCGTAACAGACAAACAGACTTTCGTCGTAGATTTCGGGCGAGGGAGTAACAAACATCCAACTAAACTTTGCAACTAAATTCCTCATTTGTAAAACGGGGCACCACCTGTCCGTCCAGTCGGTTCCTGTCGGAATTGCGGTGTAACCATATTCTATCATTATTTTACTTTAAGTACCAAAATTCATTAAAATAAAGTGCTCAAAAAATAATTTTAGAAAATCCACCCCTATGGTAGTAAAATGAGTAAAAAACGAAATTCATGCAGGCGAAACCAAAGGCAAAAGCTAGTTATCATATGGAATCACCGAAATCGAAGCTGTTGATGAGAATTTTATGAAGAACAAACTCCACTGAGTCGACAATACAGCCCGCGCTCGTATCTTGTTCGGCGCGGAACAGCATAGACCGCGCGTACGTTCAATTTTTTTTTACATTCATATTTGTGAATAAGTTTAATGATATTTATGTTTTTATAATCTACATTAATTGGACTTTTTGGTACTATTTTTTTTTTATTCATCTTCTATATAAAAATCTTAAAAAATACGTGTTTGTTTGTAATTTTCTAACATTGGTTCTACATAAGTTTAGGCGTTACGTCAATTTTTTCTATGAATACCTACAAAAATATTAAGCCTAATGAATTGGCCATCATCGATTTATCCGAAAACGATACCAAACTTGGCTTTGTATTTTAAATGTAACCACTAGATTTTTTTTCCAGCGCAGGTTGTTTGTAACTTTGACCCCCTCCTCCGCCCCCCTGACGCGAGGTCGCGAGTGGCTAACGAGCTTGATGAACTCAGTTTGGCCCATATAACATCCCAAACCATGTGGCATTCCATTACCCAAAATTGTATTCGTCCCCATACATTGCTGCCCAATAGGACCCCAGCTACTATGCATTACGACAACTTAGAAAGAGCACGAACATGGAATGCGCCCTCACTACTTACCACAGTCATGCCGCAGCCTGGAGAAGGTACGGGTTGATCTTGTGGGGAAACTCAACGGAAGTCCAAGCGATATTTGTGATGCAGAAACGTTGCGTAAGAATAATAACTTTCACCAAGCCAAGAGAAACGAGTGTCGTGAACTATTTAAAAATCTCAACATTCTTACAGTCACGAGCATGTACATTTTTGAATTGTGTCGTTTCGTACGGAAGCACCCGCACTATTTTGAAAAGAACGCTGACAAGCCACGACGCTATGCTTCACGCCGTGAAAATGACTTGGTCTTACCTACCCCACATCTCGCATTACACAGAAATAGCCCATATTACATGGCAGTTAAAGTGTATAACCACCTGCCAAACTCAATTAAATCCACAGAGTACATATGAAGTACCTAACTCTTTACCTACGTCGTGATTAAATCCCTCCAAGGTAAACAATTTGACATCCAATTAAAAAGATATTGATTACTAAAAGTTATTATAATTTAGAAAAAAAGAAATTAATTTATTCGTATTATCATTTACTAGGAATATGCAGTCAATTCGCTATAAAATAGAAATTCAGAAACAAAAAGTGGTGACTAAAACTAGACTATATTTTTAAAATTAATTATGAATTGTACTTTAGTGTTTTTTACACAACTGACCAAAAAAAGAGGTGTTATGTTTTCAGGGTTCGTTCATATATGTAAGTGTAAGTATGTTTGTATGTAAGTTTATTTATGCCACCATTAGCCCTGATCGGCTTAACAGATTTTGACGTTCCTTGTATTCCTCCATGTGACATAGTTAGGCTATGTGAGTTATCAGTCGTATTTTTTAATAATTAGCTTGTTAAAATTTGGAAAGAAAAGAAAAGTATCGATTTGGCTAGTGACCTTAACAAAGAAGCTCTCCTGCTCCACCTCCTCATGCAGCTCCAGCACGACGCTGGCGCCGTACTCGGGCTTCAGCAGCTGGCCGAAGCTAAACTTGAAGGCCTTGTCAGGGTAATAGGGTAATAATTAAATGACCAGGGACATGGTAATAGGGTAATAATTAAAGTATGTTGGGAACGCTTTGGACTCCAACAGTCATACAAGTCGCTGTATGTATTGTTTTCGACCTTTCCAAAGAAGTATCAGATTTGACTAGTTATCATATACCTTAACAAAGAAGCTTTCCTGCTCCACCTCCTCATGTAGCTCCAGTACGACGCTGGCGCCGTACTCGGGTTCCAATAGCTGGTCGAACCCGAGAGCGCGCCACAGCGACACCACGTTCACGTCGTGGCCTGAGTACAGGTACAATGTGCGCTCTGAGCTGTCGTGGCCTTCAGCCTCCTTGAAATGCTGCCTTATCTCACCCAGCAACGGACCTGAAATTAATTCATAATATTTGTTTTTTATTCATAATATCTATTCAGCTAAGCGTGGCCTTCGAGTCTCACGACTCTCGGCTCTGTCTACCCTGTATGGGATAAAGACGTGATTCTATGTATTGATGTATGTATTTATTTTTGTCAGACATGAGTTTTAAGTTCTTAATAAACTGAACTAAATACAGTCCTACATTACATATGCTGCACCAGTAAATATGTATAGTTACATAGTACTACCTACTAGAAGAAAGAAAGATTCTATGGTTTGGTCATAATCATAATGTCTCAAATGTTTTTTAATTATACTGATTTATTACACACATACTCTATTATCTATACATATAATAAAACAGTAAAAATATTTTGTTTGTACATTTAGTATTTCTAAAAAATTCTGTCTGTATGTATGATCACGCTAATCCCCGAAAGTTCTGAACCGATTTGAATGAAACTTTTTTTGTTGTATAGCTATTAAGCCTAGGCAACATTTAGGCTATATTGATTTTGAAAACTGGAGCACTTGTTGAAAAAACAGAACAGTTAAACTATACCCAAGTAGCATTGGGAGTTCTATAGGGGTTGACTAATGGTATACATTTATTCCTTAAGCTGTACATGTAAGCTTCACAAGAGCTGTATAGCATACTCTACAGCCCTTGTACTACCGATTTGGGCACAAATTATTCAGCTTTAAGTTCTTAAAAGGTGCAAGGTAGCAGGATAGTAGCTCCTTAATGGTAGTTTAAAGAGAGAACTGTGGTATCAAGGCTCATGAACAGCACTGTATTAGATCCCGTGTGGTTATTCATACGGATAAGAGAGTTATAATTAGTAAAAAGTGAATAATCATACAGCTGACAATGTTCACTTAAAATCACAAGTGTTCCCTAAATCAACTATTAGGCTACTGTTTCCTCAAATAATTACTAAAGTACCACATTTTGTAATAAATATTTTATTTTAAAGTTTACGACGTGCATGTACTGAGTGAGTTGTGTTTAAAAGCCATTTTGAAGAGATTTTTTTACTGGTTAGTACTCTGTTTATATGATATATTGTGTTAATATGACGGGGGAATGTAAATTTATTGTAAAGTGCATACATATTTATAGTTAAAATTTTCACGCGCCATGGCTATAATGCCTTTTTATCAAAAAAATATATCGAAATAAGCAGAGACAAAAAAAGCAATAGTTCATATTTGTGTTTTAATGGCATTAAAATCGTTGTATGATTTTGTATTTAAACATTAACCATAAAATCAATCATGAAAACTGCGTGCTAAGTGACGAAATTGTAATTAATACATAAATATTATTAGGTTATTAAGAGATAATAAAATGGTTGCCATTGTCTCCATCCACCAGTGAACTATTGTAACTCAAAATTAGTGTTGTGACCTCTGTAAAGTTTCACTCATGTACCATTATAACGATGTCAGCGCTAGAAAGGTTCACATATGTACCATTACACTGTCAATGTCTGTAGAATGTATAATCTGAGCTGGGCAAATATTTCACACTGGGCTGGTATGCAGTTTCTTAATAGTTCACAGGAATATCGTTTTAGAATTTTTTTGCGTACAAAATTTTAGGGATCCGCGTTATAAAATAAAAACAAACAAAGTTTTATTATCATACACGTTATGATTTTTTTTCAGGCGCCACGTGCCTCCAACGAGAAAGGGACTTACTCGTACATGGATTTTTCTTTTGCTACCACTTAGATAGTAACGATTGAGATGCCATGTTTATCCGTATTCGACGGCGACCAATGTATAGCTTATCAATCAGAAATTAAATAAATAATTCATTTTTTTTGTTTTTCTTTCCCAAAATAGATTCCAATAATAAAAGGTCGCATTCTGGGATTTTCAAAATTGTTACATAATACGGGCCAAAATTCATTCGACGAACTTTTGAAAATAGGCAATCCATCCACACTTCTGTTAATTGAAATGATGTCTGGAACATCCAAAGTTCTTCAAAGGTTTTGCCAGTATTGAACTCGTTCTAATTTTTTTAAATTTACATGGGACTGGGAATGGGAGTGCATAAAATAGTTCTAGAATCAAACGGTAGTATTCCTGGCACAAGCTCGTTTATTATAGAAAATTTATTCAGAGCGGAATGAGTAATACGATTTTTAACAGGCCCATGTTCTTATTTTTTTTGCTCTCACTTTCCCTACAACTGCAGTCATCACACTCTGTCATCTGTATATTATATAGAGAACTTTTAGGTTCAGACACATTTTCCTCTACATCGTGTACGGAACCATCAACTATTAAAGTAGCCGTATAGGGTGTAATAGAATATCATGTTTAACTACATGTTCAGCTTACAGCACGAAAAAGTAGTACTTGTAAACAAATAAACTGCTATTGATGTTACTGGATATCACATGTGGTGCTTCTAACAGACTATAGTGCATATGCCAACCATTTAAAGACTTTTATACAGATAGTAAAAAAAGGCTATTTCAATGGTAACAAACAAGAGTTACTACAGCTATTAGCTGTATAATAATCTAAAACAAGTATACATACCAGCCTATGGCTTTATAGATGTTCACGTGTGTTCTATTAAATTGCTAGCTCTATAACATCATACAAATAGACCGCTAAACAGCTATTGTCGTATATCTACCCCCCTATAATGCTCTTAGTCAGACGGCTGACTAAAAGAGTATTTCTAGTGTATTATAATACCAACAGTCGTATAAAAGTACATCTCTACACTCCTATAAGGCCCTTAAGCAGGTTTAGGTGTATTTATCGCAATAATTACAGCTTAGCATCACGGATGAACTAAAATAACAGCACATTAATGCTTCGAGTACACCAGTGAACTAGATGTGAACTCTTAAATGGAGTAAAATGCTACTTGGGTAAGATATATGGAAATGGTGCCTTAACAAAAGTCGTTCAACCTGATGAGCATTTTCTGCTGACATATAAAAATTGAAGATCTGGAAACTTCGGATGAATAACTCCAAGAGACCAGCTACACTACCTCTATAACATATATGGAAATGGCGCCTTAGTAAAAGTCGTTCAACCTGATGAGCATTTTTGCTGACGTATAAAAATTGAAGATCTAGAACATCTGATAAAAAGCTCCAAGAGAGATTTTTCATCTAAGCGAAACTCACGCGGGCGAAGCTGCGGGCGACAGCCAGTTAAGAAATATGTTTACACAATTTCACCATCACACACAAGGGTGCTAATACACATACTTAAATTACATTTTAAATTGTAGGCCATTATCTAGAACTCCCTTACCAAAATAAAATTAGAGTGCTATATAATGTTTTAAAAATGAGCTCACCTACTTGCAGACGTTGTATTGTTTCATTGTAAGACAATAAGGCTAGGCTAAGCATGAAAGGTGTGCGCATTTTGTTAGGAAACACATTCTTAGTCCATTCAGGAAGCTTGAGACCAGCGTCTTGCTGTGCTAGCATGGAACTGTACAGGAAGTCTACATCCAAAACACTCCTCATGCTCTGATTTGTATATTTGGACAAATAGTCAAAAAGCTCAGTGAACCTTGGCTCTGTATCTTTTTCTGCCTTCAATTCCTCATACATCTCTGTAAAACGCTTACATTTTTTTGTAGCAGCTACAATCTAAAATTGATAAAACTGATATTAGGTTGATAGAGGTCTAGTTAATTAATTTAACTAAAAACATGAGTGTGAAAGTTCACAATTGTTCACAAAAATCACAATACAAATGACTATAACAAACAGGAGTTTGTAATGACTCACTTAAAATAGAATATATGTAGATAGATCCCATAAGGGAGTTTGAGGTGACCAAAGTCATAATCCAAGATAAATCATCATTAACAAGCTTACATTGTCCAATTCCCTTGGAAGTGAATGTACAGGTATGGGTTGCCAGGGTAATTCCGGGTGCCACATCTGCTTCTCAGTGGGTGGATACAGTCCTGCCAGAAACGTGTAAGCACTCATCATACATCGTGACCTGTCACTGCTACGTATGTATACATCTTTCTCGTAATAATCCTCTGGGATAAAATTTGCATAATAACTTCTATATTTCTTGCCCAATTCATATAATTGTAATTTTCCGGTCTGAAAAATAATTAGATTTTAAATCCTTAAGATGCCACAAACTTGGCACTTCTTCTTTTTGTCGAATCGAAATAGTTTATTAGCTGGGAGAGAATGCTTTTAGTATTAGTTTCACCATTTGTTTTAAGTATTTTTACTTGGATCAATAAAGTATTATAAATAAATATCTGCACATTGTATGTTTAGGTAATGTTATTGTAGAAATATTATGAAATATTCAACAATTACGTTTGTTAGGCTTCCCAATCCATCTGGCCACTGGTAATTCTTGAAAGGATCACTTTTATAGGTGTGTGTGGGTGTACGAGCTCCATGCCGGAAAAACTGTAACACATATCAGTTGTGTTGTTATCAGGAAAGAAACAGAACATTTTAAACATTACTATATAAATGCTGCAGTGAAAATCAAAAATAATTACTTTCACTGAGCCTGTCTCATCATCATCGACTACCCACTGCTGGGTATAAGTCTCCCTCTGAGCCTGTCTATAATTTTATAATAATTAACAATTTATCAAGTCTTGCCCACATATTAACATTTTTAAACCCCTGCCCACACATTAACATTTTCAAGCTTTAATGGGAGTGGAGCTTGTATTTGCATATAACTTTATCAAGACTACAGCAAGTTTAAGTGTGCTTCTTTTTAAGTATCAGAATCAAATTGTGTAACACTTCTTATCTATATTGCAAAGATAATTACAATAACAACAAGCCGCAAAGTTTTGGACTCGTATGGCAGAGTCTCACTAAGCACGCAGTATCCTAGCAGGCAGCTCAACACGGCCAAGCCGAGGACGACCACTGCCACCGTCGTAGATCGCTTGGGGATCTGATAACAGCTCGAACGCGTAGTTTTCGGTGAAGATGGTCTTCGCCAGCTGTTGTCGTCATTGTCGTACTCCATTTATGTATCACTGTTAAGTGATTTGACAGGGATGCTGCCGGACAATTTTTTGGACCAGCTTTTAATTTGTAAATGGATGGTGTGATCAAAAAATCAAATCAAGCAAGATAATTTAGTTTTACTCTTCTTCTTGACATTTCTTTGTTTATGATTATGAGACCTTTTTTTTTTCTTTACATGACATCGACTGCATCGACTGCCTAACTTATGACAGTGACATTTTTGTTTTTTTTAGATCTAGAGAAAAAGGTGCATTTCCACCAAAGTTTACCAACATTGAACTTCCGACTCCGATTAAAACCGTTAGGTCAGCCCCAGCCATCCATATGATGAGCGACGGACGACAGTAATGACGATCTTATCTCTGTCTGTGAATAAGAGACAGTAAAATTTTAAGCTTTTTTGAGAAACAAAGGTTTATTTACCTTTACTTACACCGGCCCTAATTTATATTTACAAACGTATTGTTAAAAAAAATGATATACCACAATTTTCAAAAAAAATTGTTTTAAATTCTGTGGCGACTGTAGTTTTTCTTTTGAGTTAAACTTGTATGTTTTATATTATCTCTGTCTGTCTGTCCATGCGGCAAAATAAAGACCGAGCACATTATAGGTACCGTTATTTATGTTCATTTGTGTTGGCCTTGTGCTTGCGACTTGCTGAGTTCCTAAAACTAATAATAATTCGTCTTATTCATGCACGTAAGTATTTTTTAAATGAAAGTTACTTAGTACCTATTTAATAATATATTATTACAGGGAGCTGATGAATACATACTTAAATGTTAAACTTCAGTTACATATTGTAAACATATATTTATTATTTTATTTTATATACTTAGTTATCTACAGAGATCTAAAGACAAATAATTTAAACAAGTAACAACTTATATTTAGCCTAATAATATTATAAATGCGAAAGTTTGTGAGTTTTTGAGTGTTTATTACTGAAAAACTCACAAATCTACTTGACGGGTTTTAATGTTTGATACAAGGGTAAAATACCAGGCCCTTGATTCTACTAATTACAAACGTACTAGGTATATCATGCCTCAGTTGTGACTCAAAAGCCAAAGAAATCGTAATAAAGCATATTATTCTTACAGAGATTGTCGCTTTAGTTCAATTTCTTTGGATCTTGAGACACCGACTTCTACGTTTGTAATTAGTTGAATCGGCCCCCAGAAATTTTAACCTGAAATTTATACGGGAACAAAGCCCCGGGGCGCAGCTATTGACTGAAAACTTTGTTTAGATATCTATGTAAGTACATAATGGCACGCGAAAATACTGGTATAAAAACCAGTTACACTTTTAATTCATCTTTATTTCAAGTCCAATCATTTGGCGGTCAATAGAATCTTTAATTCAAGTCATGAAACCGGTTTAGTTGATTTAGATAAAAATTAAAAGAATTCAACTTTTAAAAAATATTATTAAATTACTTATTCACCGAGCTCTTCTCCCGTATAAGAGAACATAATGTGAGTAGGTAACAGTTGATATAGATACTAAATGTAATTGACTATTGTGTTGTGATAAGATTGTGATTTACATGTATTGATACAGACAATCTTTGATAGAGAACTCGACTAAACCTTATCTAAAAGCAAATATAGGACCTATCTTTAATAGCAACAATATTTTTTTAAAGATTTGTTTTATAATTAATGAAAGTGAAAATTTGAAAAGACCTCGTTCACTTTGGTAACACCTCGCTCGACATAAATAAGTACCTAGGTATTTTATGCTTGGCCTGCTAGCGTACAGGTACGTAATATTATATTAATTTAATTGATGTAACTAAGTATTGATAAAAGTACGTGTTATTTTTGGAATTACGGATTAACTGCTTAATTTAAGTTTATCAATTTAACGTACATTGATAATAATATTTAGATACCTATCTTAAGTATGCCAAAAATACGTAGAATGATACAGCGAAATTTTTTTAGAGTGGTTAGTCCTATCCTATACCTACCTAATGTAGAATGCGTTCGTACAAGTGTTTACAAATCTGAAATATTTGTAGGTATAGGTTCCTACTAAGTATATGATCTAAGTATCTAAGTAAATCAATCAATCGTAAAAGGTGGCTGCAGTTGTGAAGTAGTCTGTAGCTAATAACTGTTTTTGTATAATATTTGAAGTTTTTTTTATCTTGGACATATAAGTATGTACCTACTGAAAAGTATTTTTAATATCTATTATCTGACATTACACACATTTACATTAGGTACCTACGTATTCTAAACTGTGTCACCCCTAGCAAAGGAAAAATACACTTCGCCCCTAGTCACGTCTATCTAGATCTGTCGATTGTCTGAACGTAAACTTAAAACCTACTAAAATATACGTTTTATGTTTCAGCAAACTGTAATTAAAAGTAGGTAAGTATTTAGTTACTGACTGTTACTACTCCAACAATGCCTTTCTTCAGCGGACGTTGTTATAGCACAGTGAAGCTGGTTGGAAAAACTGCTGTTATTACTGGCTGTAATACGGGTATTGGAAAAGAAACTGCTTTGGACTTTTACAAAAGAGGTAAATAAAGTATGTATCTTGGGTATTTATTTTGTAACGTTATCTATTGAAACTAAGAACATTTACTTTTATAGGAGCAAAAATAATAATGGCATGTCGTAGTTTAGAGAGAGCAGAAGAAGCAAAGAAAGACATCGAGAATAAATGCAAAGATTTACCAGATACTGGTAAATTGGTTGTGGTGAAGTGTGATCTGATGTCATTGAAATCTGTACGAGAGTGTGCACAAACCATTCTCGATGCTGAACCTCAGATTAATATTCTAGTCAACAACGCAGGAATAATGATGTGTCCAAAAGGAAAGACAGAAGACGGTTTTGATATTCAATTTGGAACTAATCACCTGGCACATTTTCTACTTACAATGCTTCTTTTACCGCGTATTATTAAAAGTAAACCAGCTCGGATTGTCACTGTCTCATCAAAAGCGCATACTAGTAAGTACTACCTACTTAATAAATGAATTAAATTATTAGCTTTATCTATTTGAACAGTTAACATAATTATTATTTTACCTATTTTAGGAAGAGGATTGAATTTAGACGACTTAAATTACGACTCCCGGACATACAGCGCTACGGAAACCTATTGCCGCAGTAAACTTGCTAATATTTTGTTTTCCAAAGAGTTAGCTGCTAAATTGAAGGTTTGGAGACAAATATTGCTAAAAGTTTAAATAATAATGAATCAATAGAATAAATAAAACAGTCTTGGAAATAATGATTTTACATTTTCTAAGTAAACTCAATAAAGTTAAAGTAGGAAATGAAAGCAGTGGATTCACATCCTAACCTCGGTGACAACGCGGAACCGGAAATGCATTAATTTCCGTTTTTTCCATAGAGTTATTTACATCCGTTTTTTCTCACCCTCCAATAATTTGAATTTTCCGCCACATTATACTTTGCGTCTTATTAGCTCCTTCATGTAAAGTAATTTTTGCACCGTAGAATTATGAGAAAATTTTCATATTAAGAATGGAGAACGCGAATAAAAGTAGAATTTAATCAAGTTTCTTTCCAACAATAGCAATTTTTAATTCCTTTTTTTTACACGCTTTTTTTCAGGAACACAACATAGAAGGCGTGAACACATACAGCTTACATCCCGGGGTAATAAAAACGGAGTTGGGACGCCATTTAAATGACACCATGTTTCCATATGCGCGACAGATCTTCGGCGCGCTTGTCGGTCCTTGGATAAAGTCGCCGGAGCTCGGTGCACAAACCACAATATATTGCGCTGTAGACGAGAAATGTGCCAATGAGACTGGGTTGTATTACAGGTATCAGTATCAATACTATCAATAGCCAACATATCAAGATATATTTCAGTTTGACCAATTCGGTTCTTCCCTTACTCCTTACCTACCTTTTACTACCCACCGCGCGGGTTTTTGCCACCCTCATGTTCCAAGACTTCTAAGTGCATAATCACATTTATATCCACATCCACAAGGAGGCAGTGGTGGACTTAGGAGAATACCTTACATACTTAGGTATTATTCGCCGCGTTAGTATATCCTAGTTTTCTATGCATGTACAAAGGAGGTATGAGTGCACCAACGCCATACCAACTTATAGCTAATAGATTATACCTACTGTAAATGTAACTACGCTATGAGATAAAAACAGCATCATTAGCTTGATGTCATTAACCATAAGGCATTACCAATTAAGCTTGATTGGACATTATCGAGCGAGTCAGTTGAAAGGTCAATCGCTAGATCAGCTTTCCGGCCCATGACTACTGCAATTTTTTCTCGGGATTACGGGACCCAGACGATCGACGATCCTCAGTTCATTTAACTTTTTGCGCTTTTATAGAGGAAATGATGTAAAGAAGTATTGGCAAGCATACAAATTAATAAGGCCGGCAAGGCAACCCTCTTGACTTTTCAACCTTAGATCAGAAAAATGTGCAAAGCTCAAAACTAGGTGAAATTTTCTGTACCTATTAAAATTATCTATTGTATTCAAAACTTTTTGTATTTCAGCGATTGCCAGGTGACGAGCCCTTCACAGCCGGCTCAGAGTGACGAGAACGCTAAGAAGCTGTGGGAGCTTTCGGAAAAGCTGGTTGGGCTCAACTTCGACCCTTTCAAAGCTGCCTAGAATAGAACTTTAGCTGCTGTCAATATTATCTAAGTTTTTGTATTGTATAGGCGGAGGTCTAAACCAAACATGTTTATGGTTTTAAATAGATATCTTATTTTTGAGATTAATTACATATTTTTTTATGTAGGTATATACGCTCGCTTTATGTTGGTGTATAAATAAATAAGTTTATACATTTATTAAGTGTAAGCAGTTACATAATTTAAGTTTTTAATAGCATTTATATTTTATTTGTTGTACCTAGTAATTTTATAAGAAAAAATATAGTAGGTAAGTACTTACATTGCCTTTTAAAAAAGATTGACATAATATTTTTGTAATACTGTTGTTTATAATATTATTGTTGAATTTTACACGAATAATAAAACTAAGTATCATAGTAAAAAAATTGTTTTATTGTTAGACTAGCTGTTGCCCGCGGCTTCGCCCGCGTGAGTTTCGCTTAAATGAAAAATCTTTTTGTGTTCCAAACTGTAGAAAGTACACAAAATTTCACATAGTACTCAAAATTTCAGCCAATTGGTTATCCCGTGTCCCGCGGGAATATATTAGGTACTTGTAGTACAGTCGCGGTGTTAAAATGAATCAAAAGTGATATTTCATTCAATAAACGATCTTCATCTGCTCGTTATCTACAATTTCCCGTGTACCACCACTCCCACCCCGAGTCCTTCTTTGTCCTATCCCGTGTCCTGTCTATTTATACGTCAATAGAAAATTTTGCTAAGGCCCCATTTCCATTTATGTTATAGAGTAGCTGGTCTCTTGGAATTCTTCATCAGATGATCCTGAGCTTCGATTTTTATACGTTAACAGAAAATGCTCATCAGATTGATAAACTTTTGCAAAGATACCATTTCCATATTTCTTATAGTTTAGCTGTTCTGTTAAGGTTCTTCATCAGGTGTTTCAGTTTTCAAAATCAATTATAGCCTATATATTGCCCAGGCTTAATAGCTATACAACAAAAAAAGTTTCATTTAAATCCGTCTAGTAGTTTTTGCGTGAAACGCGTACATACATACAGACAGACAAGAAATTCCAAAAATTTTTTTTTGCTTTCTATTATTCTTTTTAAGTGTCTATCCATTTCAGTCAAAAATACTAAATGTACATACAGACAAAATATTTTTACTGTTTTATTATATGTATAGATTTTGTTCTGGTGGATATTTGCATTGAAGGGTCCGGTAGATAGTGGGGCTTATTGGTAAAGTTGCGATTCAAATATAGAAACAGTTTGCTAGTAGTGCAGTAAATAGACGAGAATCAAATTACAAACGGTCCAGTAATTGTGAATTTTTTGAAATGTTGTGTAGGAATATTGTGAGTATTCAAAATAAAAAGGGCACAATTGCCAAGTTTCCGCGTCCGTAGTAATCTTAAAAAGACTAAAAAAAAAAAACTTTCTTCAGATTTAGGCTCATATTTTCGTTTAGATGCATTTTTGCTAGGAAAGTGTTCTACAAAATCTTGTAGATAATTAAATTTCCTATTATTTACATTTTACATTTTGTATCTAGGACTAATAGTTACCGAGATGTGTGCTCATAAAAAAAATTAAAAAAATCTTCTTTTTCTGAAATTTGACAAACTTTTCACTTCAGAACGCTGGAATCTAGTTATGGCATATTTTAGGAGAATAAGTAGTGGAACAAAATTTGTAGGGAAATTAATTACCTACAAAACGCATTTGCATTTTTCTTAACCAACCCTGCAGAATGGGGAGTAAAACTCAATATTAAAACTACGGAATATTGCTTTTTTTGTTATAATATTTTATTTTCTGCTAAATGCGCCTCGGGTCTTCGCTCCCGTGGGAATTTCAGGATATAAAGTAACCTATGTACTATTTCTGGTATTTTTCTACTAGTATACCAAATTTAATACAAATCCGTCCATAGTTCATTGAATAAAGACCAAAATAGAGCTAAGGGTAGGGTTTACTTACAAATGGTTCAATAGTTCTGAATTTTTGATATGTTATTTAGGATGGTTAGTAAGTGTTTAAAATGCAAGAGGCACAATTTCTCCCCCCTTCCACGCCCGTCATATGTTGGATAAACAAAAAAAAATTGCCACTTTATTCAGATTTGCGATCTCACCTTCGTTTAGATTCATTTTAAAATAAATTTCCTATAATGTATATTTTATATTTTGTTTCTAGGACTAATAGTTATGGAGATGTGCACTTAAAAAAAAATCGCATTTTTGATCGCATTTGGAAATTTGTCAAACTTTTTACTTCAGAGCGCTGTAATTCATTTATGGCCTACTCTAGGAAAATATATATTGGAATAAAATTTGAAAGAAATTTAATTACCTACAAAACACATGTAATTTTTTTTAACCAACCCTACAGAGTAGGGAGTAAAAGTAAAAGTTAAAATATTACGTTTTTGCTATCATATTTTATTGTCTACTAGCTGCACCCGGGGGCTTTATTCCCATAGGAATATTGGGATAAAAAGTACCTTATGTGCTAGCCCTGATATTTTTCTACTAGCATACCAAATTTTATCAAAATCCGTCCAGTAATTTTTTTGAGATTGAGCAAGAAATATCACATCCAAACTTTTTCATTTTAAATTCGGGTTTCTTTCCCAATCTTTATTGCTGATGAAGCAAATATTATCTAATATCTGTACTTGATAATGTCCACCAGACACTTATACAGTGTCCCAATCAGATACCGGTTACTCACCTGCAATGAATCACACTATAAATGGGAAAGTTTGGATGTGATATTTGTTGCTTAATCACACAAAATCTACTAGACGGATTTCGATTTGGTATACTAGTAGAAAAATATCAGAACTAGCACATAAGGTACTTTATATCCCGAAATTTTCATGGGAGCGAGGTTCAGTTAGTAAAAAGTAAAATATTATAGCAAAAAACAATTTCCGTTGTTTTATCATTTAGTTTTACTCTCCACCTTGCAGGGTTGGTTAAGAAATATGCAATTGCGTCTTGCAGGTAATTAAATTCCTTACGATGTTTGTTCTGCTACTTTTTCTCCTAGAATAGGTCATGACTGGATTACATCGTTCTAAATAAAAAAAGATTGACGAATGTTTGAAAAATGAGATTTTTTTAAGGCAAAGGATTTTTTTTCTCTCGGAAACTGTCTGTCCTAGAAACAAAATATAAAATGTAAATAGCGCTATAGTCCATCGCATATGATATGAATATACATACAATACTTTATCCCTTACGGGGTACACAGCCAAGAGTCGTGACACTCGAAGGCTACGCTTAGCTGAATAGTGGGCTCTCTAATGGACTGGAGATTCAGGTATAGTGACAGGTTGCTAGCCCATCGCCTATCTATAAGATCGTTGCTTAATTTCATGATTTTATTTCCAAACATTGTAGCGCAGTAAATAGAGCGAACCTTCCCTAGGGGTTAATTACGTGCGGTCCAGTAACTTATTTTTTTTTATATTATTGTTTAGGATGGTTGTAAGTATTTAAAATAAATATGGCACAATTGAATAGCTTTTGCACTCGCCGCCAAATTGTAAAAAGAAAAAAAATATCACCACTTTGTTCGGTTTTTCGCTTATATTTTCTTTTAAGTGCATTTTCGCTAGAAAAGTGTTCTACACAACGTTGTAGAAAATTAAATTTGCCGTTATTTACATTTTAGATTTTGTTTCTAGGACTGACAGTTTCCGAGAAAAAAAAATCCTTTGCCTTAAAAAAATCTCATTTTTCAAACATTCGTCAATTTTTTTTAATTTAGAACGATATAATCCAGTCATGACCTATTCTAGGAGAAAAAGTAGCAGAACAAACATCGTAGGGAATTTAATTACCTGCAAAACGCAATTGCATATTTCTTAACCGACCCTGCAAGGTGGACAGTAAAACTAAATGATAAAACAACGGAAATTGTTTTTTGCTATAATATTTTACTTTTTACTAACTGAACCTCGCTCCCATGGAAATTTGGGGATATAAAGTACCTTATGTGTTAGTCCTGATATTTTTCTACTAGTATACCAAATTTAATCGAAATCCGTCTAGTAGATTTTGTGTGATTGAGGAACAAATATCACATCCAAACTTTCCCATATATAGTGTGATTCATTGCAGGTGAGTAACCGGTACCTGATCGGGACGCTGTAAGTGTCTGTGGACATTATCAAGTACAGATATTAGATAATATTTGCTTCATCAGCAATAAAGATTGGGAAAGAAACCCGATTTTAAAATAAAAAGGTTGGATGTGATATTTCTTGCTCAATCATAAAAAATCTACTGGACGGATTTCGATAAAATTTGGTATGCTAGTAGAAAAATATCAGGGCTAGCACATAAGGTACTTTTTATCCCAATATTCCTATGGAAGTAAAGCCCCCGGGTGCTGCTAGTAGACAATAAAATATGATAGCAAAAACGTAATACTTTAACTTTTACTTTTACTCCCTACTCCGTAGGGTTGGTTAAAAAAAATTACATGTGTTTTGTAGGTAATTAAATTTCCTTCAAATTTTATTCCAATATATATTTTCCTAGAGTAGGCCATAAATGAATTACAGCGCTCTGAAGTAAAAAGTTTGACAAATTTCCAAATGCGATCAAAAATGCGATTTTTTTAAAGTGCACATCTCCATAACTATTAGTAGTCCGGTCATTCTATGTAATCAATGTATGGGGAAGAAAAACTAATTCATAAAGTTTTGAAACTTGTGTGACATATACCTTCGGTTGTGGTGTTCAACGCTCACTACCCTCCCCTGCCCTCCCCCTGACGCTACCCCCCCCTTTACTCTGAAACGTGTCCCCTTTACCGGTTTTTTCACTTTTTCTCGAAAACTATGATAGAAACGAAAAAGGTGTCAAAGGCAAAGATGATCCTTATTAAATTCTTAATAAAATATGTCCCATGTCTTATTTTGATAGACTTGATGGTTTACGAGCTAAAAGTTGTGTTTGGGGCACATGGGGAGAAAATGTACGTAAAAAAGGCGTATTGTTGCAGTTTTACTATTATATCTCGAAAAAAACCCAGAATTTCGAAAACATAGTACTATTAAAAGTTTTAGAACATTAAATTCTGCGTTTAATGGGACTAAATACATATATTATGGACCACTCTGTCCTATATACTAGTGCTCATCGAAATTGCACAAATCCCACAGATATTTTAAATGCGAAAGTTTTGATGTATGTTTGATCCTCAACTACGCAAAATCTACTGAACGGATTTCAATGAAATTTCATATACTGCTAGAAAAATACTGGGTATAGTACATAGGGTACTCATTATCCCGAAATTCCTACGGGATTAGGGCCCCGAAGCGCAGCTAATGTAGCATTTTTCATAAGTATGGAAAACTTGCTACGCCCCGGGGCTCCGCTCAGTTAGGAATTTTGGGATAAAAATTATCTTATGTAATTTTTCAAGTCTTTTTCTATTTGTGTACTAAACTTCGTCGAGATCCATCCAGTAGACTTCGTGTGATTGAGTGACAAAATTTTCAAGTTTGTATGGGAACTTCATCATTTATGATAATATACTAGATGCGCCCCGAGGCTTCGCTCCTGTGAGAATTTCAGAAAAAAAGTAGATTATATGCATTTTTAGGTTTAACTCTACTTGTGTACAAATTTTTGTTGAAATATGCCCGGTAGATTTTGTGAAATTGAATAACAAACATACATCCGAGACATCCAAACGTAAAAAAAAGTAAGTTTATTACTCAATTACACAAAATCTACCGAGCATATTTCGACAAAAATTGTTAGACGAGTTGAGTTAAACCTAACAATGCATATACTCTACTTTTTTCTGAAATTCTCACAGGAGCAAAGCCTCGAAGCGCATCTAGTATATATTATCATAAATGATAAAATTCCCTTACAAACGTGACATTTTTGTCACTCGATCACACGAAGTATACTGGATGGATCTCGACGAAGTTTAGTATACAAATAGAGAAAAACTTAAAAAATCACATAAAATAATTTTATCCCGAAATTCCCAACTGAGCGGAACCCCAGGGAATAGCAAGTTTTCCATACCTATGAAAAATGCTATATTAGCTACGCCTCGGGGCCCTACTCCCGTAGGAATTTCGGGATAAAAAGTACCCTATGTGCTATTCCCGGTATTTTTCTACACGTGTACCAAATTTCATCGAAATCCGTTGAGTAGATTTTGCGTAGTTGAGTATCAAACATACATCTAAATTTTCACATTTACAATATCTGTGGGATTTGTGCAATTTCGTTGAGCACTAGTATTGGACCGAGTAGTCCAAAATATATGTATTTAGTCCCATAAAACGCAGAATTTAATGCTCTAAAACTTTTAATAGTACTATGTTTTCGAAATTCTGAGTCTTTTTCGAGATATAATAGTAAAACTGGAACAATACCCCTCTTTTTAGGTACATTTTCACAATATGTGCCCCAAACACAACTTTTAGCTGGTAAACCGTCAAGTCTATCAAAATAAGACATGGGACATATTTTATTAAAAATTTAATAAGGATCATCTTTGCCTTTGACACCTTTTTCGTATCTATAATAGTTTTCGAGAAAAAGTGAAAAAACCGGTAAAGGGGACACATTTCAGAGTAAAGGGGGGGTAGCGTCAGGGGGAGGGCAGGGGAGGGTAGTGAGCGTTGAACACCACAACCGAAGGTATATGTCACACAAGTTTCAAAACTTTATGAATTAGTTTTTCTGAAAACATAGAATGACCGGACTATAGTCCTAGAAACAAAATATAAAATATACATTATAGGAAAATTATTTTTACAACATTGTGTAGAACTCTAATGTAGCTAAAATGCATCTAAACGAAGGTGAGAGCGCAAATCTGAATAAAGTGGCAATTTTTTTTGTTTTTCCTACATATGGCGGGCGTGGAAGGGGGGAGAAATTGTGCCTCTTGCATTTTAAACACTTACTAACCATCCTTAATCTATACAACATATAATAAAACAGTAAAAATATTTTGTCTGTACATTTAGTATTTTTGACTAAAATGGATAGAGGGACACTTAAAAAGAATAATAGAAAGCAAAAAATTTTTTTTGGAATTTCTTGTCTGTCTGTCTGTCTGTCTGTCTGTCTGTATGTATGTACGCGTTTCACGCAAAAACTACTGGACGGATTTGAATGAAACTTTTTTTGTTGTATAGCTATAAAGTCTGGGCAACATATAGGCTATAATTGATTTTGAAAACTGGAACACCTGATGAAGAACCATAACAGAACAGCTAAACTACAAGAAATATGGAAATGGTGCCTTAACAAAAGTCGTTCAACCTGATGAGCATTTTCTGCTGACGTATAAAAATTGAAGATCTGGAACATCTGATGAAGAACTGCAAGATACCAGCTACACTATAACATATATGGAAATGGCGCCTTAGTAAAAGTTGTTCAACCTGATGAGCATTTTCTGCTGACGTATAAAAATTGAAGATATGGAACATCTGATGAAAAGCTCCAAGAGACCAGCTACACTATAACATATTATATGGAAATGGCGCCTTAGCAAAACTTGATTAATCTGATGAACATTTTCTGTAGACGTATAAAAATCGAAATTCGATCTGAAACACAAAAAGATTTTGCATCTTAGCAAAACTCACGCGGGCGAAGCCGCGGGCGACAGCTAGTAACATATAAAAAATTCGGAACTATTGAACCATTTGTAAGTAAACCCTACGCTTAGCTCTATTTTGGTCTTTATTCAATGAACTATGGACGGATTTGTATTAAATTTGGTATACTAGTAGAAAAATACCAGAAATAGTACATAGGTTACTTTATATCCTGAAATTCCCACGGGAGCGAAGACCCGAGGCGCAGTTAGCAGAAAATAAAATATTAGAACAAAAAAAGCAATATTCCGTAGTTTTAATATTGAGTTTTACTCCCCATTCCGCAGGGTTGGTTAAGAAAAATGCAAATGCGTTTTGTAGGTAATTAAATTTCCTACAAATTTTGTTCCAATACTTATTCTCCTTAAATATGCCATAACTAGATTACAGTGTTCTGAAGTGAAAAGTTTGACAAATTTCAGTAAAAGAAGATTTTTTTATTTTTTTTTATGAGCACACATCTCGCTAACTATCAGTCCTAGATACAAAATGTAAAATGTAAATAATAGGAAATTTAATTATCTACAAGATTTTGTAGAACACTTTCCTAGCAAAAATGCATCTAAACGAAAATATGAGCCTAAATCTGAAGAAAGTTTTTTTTTTTTTAGTTTTTTTAAGATTACTACGGACGCGGGAACTTGGCAATTGTGCCCTTTTTATTTTGAATACTCACAATAATCCTACACAACATTTCAAAAAATTCACAATTACTGGACCGTTTGTAATTTGATTCTCGTCTATTTACTGCGCTATTGTGGTCATCCAAAAGCCAACCAAATTAGTCATTTTTTTCTGACGCAACAAACTAACAATACAAGGTGACAGCAAGATAGTTATCAGCTTAATACGTTGTATTATTCATCAATCTGACGCCTACCTAGTAGATAGTATTGATTGACATTTTAAGGTAGGTACCAGAAGTCGAAATAATTCGAAACCTATTAAACTCTAAAACATCAGCACGGTCACGGCCACTGGTTACGTCAAAGCAAATGGCCACAGTCCACAATTCTGTCATTTGTGTGTAGAGCTATGTTACCAATGTTACCATCGACTCTTGATTTCACTGACTCGAGTTACTAGTGGCCTCGACATAGATGGGCAGTGGCCGATTTAAACAGGACTTGTTCAAAACGACCATTTTTAGCCCCATAAGCCAAATAGCCAATGCAATCTATCTCGTATGCCTAACATTTATTATTATTTTTAGGGTTCCGTACCTCAAAAGGCAACAAGCTAATTATTAAAAATAAAAAACACGACTGACAAGTTTTTACACAAAAAGTGCATACAAACATATAAGTTATATATATTTTTGAAATCGCCTTTTAAAGCCCTTCAATTTGATACCCCACTCGATAAGATTGATCAAATTTTATTTTTTTGGTCTGCTATTTATCGCATATATAATCCGTCATTTTGTTTTTATGATGACGTCATATAGCCTATGTCACTCGGAGGAAGGCAAGGAATCTAAAAATACCTCTCACATCAAAATCTGTTAAGCCGTTCAGGACTTATGGTGGAATAAAGAAACTTACATACATACATACTTACATTCATACATGAACCCTGAAAACATAACACTCCTTTTTTGGTCAGTCGTGTAAAAACGGAACCCTGAGAATATTATAGTGATTGTTTTCTTTCTGCGTATGCCTGTTGCCATGTGGCACACTAAAACAAGTTTACGTTGTATACACCAAAAAATTCAAATTGAATCTAAATTCGAAATGAATTTCTTATTGCAGCCCGTGCAGCCCGAAACAAGTAGCACACGAGGATGTCGGGACATAGAGTCAGTAACAAAGTCAAGTGTCTTAAATTAAGGGATTCTGGATGGGCTATGAATGTGGCTAGCACAGGAAGAATTTTCCAAAATCGACTGGCAGCTCCAGCGCGATTAGAGCGCGCTTAAACAGACAATCAACTCTTATATTGGGCTAAAACTGGGCGGTTGAGAAAATGCCTCTTTTGGTCGGGCGTTCGCCCATTACCCTTGATAAGTCAGTTGTTGCTGCGGTTACGTATACTATACATTCTTACCGGTACCGGTATGGTGGCCCGGTGACCAGTTTACATACAGTCATTGTTCAGTCAGTTCACGACCGCGCACTTGTTGGTATTCCTTCTGTGCGGTGTGCGACGTCAGTGATAGTGCGTTTGCTGAATTTAATTGGAAGCGAGAAGGATAATAGTAAGTATCTATATGAAAATCCATCCAGTGGGTTATTCCCTAAGTAGGTACTCCAAAAAATGTTCCCAAACTAATCCATGAAAAAAATAATATTTTAAATTAAGTTTCATCCTACTCCGCGGTAATATTAAAATGTTCTCAAAGTACATACTCTACGCGATTTTGATATCAAAAAGCATTAATAAGAATATAAAGTGTAGCTTACGTATAGTACAGTCGGGCTCAAAAGCTTACAATATTTTTATGTATAAAGACAATTTTTAAATAAAAAAAATTACAATTCAATAATCAACATTTATATATTCCCTATAATTCAACAATTAAACATATTCAAAAATTATCAATCAAAAACATATTCATTAATGAGCTTTTTTACATATTTTCCACCAAAAAGATTCATGATTATTATGTAAATGTAGGAATTCGGCTTGAGGAAAACTCAAGAAGTAACTGATAAAATTATATTTTTGATAAAACATAAAAAGAAACATACAATATCCATTTTAACAAGCTAACATGTAAGACACATTTTCAATTCAAACTTACTGTCAACTTTTTCTCCTTGATTTAGAATCTTATTCAGAACTTTAATGATCACGATATTGTTTAACCAATTTTGTGACTGACTGTACTTAGTGAAATATTTTATAATTATTTAGATGGAGTATTGAGAATTGATATCAAATAATCTGCGGAGTACATTGAGAATAAATTAAAATACCTATGAAGTAGAATGGGAACAAAATAATAAGTATTTTGAAATAATAATAATTTCGTCATTCGGAGTAACTTGGGAACACGGGTGTCTATTAAAATACAGATTTTTATGGGTTATTCCCAAAGTACTCCAAAAAATGTTCCCAAATTACTCCATGAAAAAAATAATATTTTAAATTAAGTTTCATTCTACTCCGCGGTAATATTAAAATGTACTCAAAGTACTCCACGCGATTTTAATATCAAAACGCATTAATTAAAATAAAAAGTGTAGCTGACGTATAGTACAGTCAGGATCTAAAGCTTTGCAACAATATTTTTATGTATAAAGACAATTTTAAATAAAAGACTTTACAATCCAATAATCAACATTTGTATATCAACATTTATATTAAAAAATAAACAATCAAAAACATTTTCATAAATGAGCTTTTTTTACATATTTTCTACCAAAGAGATTCATGATTATTATTTGCATTGCATTGCATTTCCCACGGGAACAGTGCTTTTTCCCGGGATGAAAGGTACCCTATGTCCTTCTCCGTACTTCCAGCTATGTGTATGCGAAATTTCAGGAAGATTGGTTCAGTAGATAAAGCGTGAAGAGGTAACAAACAAACAAACAAACCAACAAACAAACTCACTTTCACATTTATAATATTAGTTATAATTATAATAGTTATAATTATAATATATATGTAGGAATTCGGCTTGAGAGAAACTCAAGAAGTAACTGATAAAATTATATTTTTTTAAAAACTTAAAATATTTACATACAAAGAAACATCAAATTTCCATCTTAGCAGCTAGGTTGCGACTCAAATTCGTTCGTATGTACATCCATTATAACAAGCTAACATGCACACATTTTCAGTTCAAACTTGCTTTCAACTTTTTTCTCTTTAATTTAGAACTTATTCAGAACTTTAATCAGAACTAATTGTTTGAACGATTTTGTGACTGACTGTACATAGTGAAATATTTTGTCATTATTTAGATGGAGTAGTTTGAGAATTGATATCAAATAATCTGCAGAGTACATTGAGAATAAATCAAAATACCTATGGAGTAGATTGGGAACAAAATAATAAGTATTTTTTAATAATAATAATTTCGTGGAGTAACTTGGGAACTCATGTATGAGATTCTTATCTTTTTAGAACAAAAGAATGGAGTACTTTGGGAACAACCCATTTTTATCACATCGATTATCATGTCCCAGAAAACTATTCCACGTTTTTTATTATATTTTTTTTCTTAAAACATCCATAGACTTATTATCGCAGTTTCATAATATCGAACAACATTTCCTAAAAAAAACGCTATAATTTTTTTTCTATTCCAAGAAAAACGATATATCAAGCTAACATTTCACACAAGTATTAAGATACCGTTGTATGGTTGTAACCATTTATAATAACATGTTTCAATATGTAACGATGCGCATCATAACTTTTAATCGCAGTAACGTTTCATCGAACGCTGCATTCGCTTGTTGTTGCTTAAAACATGCAAAAAGGTATAGCAAGATTGAGGCATACAGCAAGCATGCATGCAGCAAGCACAACAAACATGTAGCAAGCATCAGCAAGCATGCAGCAAGCATGAAACAAGCAAGCAGCAGTCATACAGCAAGCATGCAGCAGGCATGCAGCAAGCATTCAGCAAGCATGCAGCAAGCATGCAGCAAGCATGCAGCAAGCATGCAGCAAGCATGCAGCAAACATGTAAGCAGGCATGCAGCAAGCATGCAAACATGCAGCAAGCAGGCATGCAGCAAGCATGCAGCAAGCAGGCATGCAGCAAGCATGCAGCAAGCATGCAGCAAGCATGCAGCAAGCATGCAGCCAGCATGCAGCCAGCATGCAAGCATGCAGCAAGCAAGTATTTCTGGGTGGCTCCACCAGAAGCCTCGCTTCGTCAGTCCTTCGATTCATTCGGGCACTTAACCTCGCTCCGCTCGAGAGGTCAGCGGCTCGCCACCTCCCCCCTCGCTTCGCTTCGACCTTGTGCCCTCATTTTCTCAGGACCTCCTTCGCGAGCCTTCTGGTTCCGCGCGAAGGAATAACACTCTAGTATATGACAAAGTTGAGCCACGTGGAGTCGGGGTGCTCTGAGTCGGATTTGTGATCCATTAATAATTACTAGCTATAAATTTACTGTTGATCAATACAATACTACCAGATTAATCTATGTAGGGTAACATAATAATGTAATATTTGATGTTTCAAATATATTGCAAACTGAAACTTACGTGGAAATAAAATTATGGGTACATATAACATAAAATATGAAAAGAAATAACGATAGAGTGTGTTTGTACGTAATGAATAATCGTGTAAATGAAATTTCGATGTAAACAGATTTAAGGATTTGTTACATATTGTACTAAAATATCTGCGAATGGTTTTATGGGACATAAATTTTTATGTCCCATAAAACCATTCGCAGATGGTTGTATGGTGATGGTTGAGGGTTCGTTGAAGTAAATTGCGATAAAGTGATGGGTTCCCTGGGAACACATGTATGAGATTCTTATCTTTTTAGAACAAAAGGATGAAGTACTTTGGGAATAACCCCATCCAGTATACCTACTTAGATTTTGCGTGATTAAAATTCACATCCATAGTTTCGCAGTTATATTATTATAGTGTGATGTGTATATGTATAATCATTTATCACACTAAAATATTATAATCTGGTACAAATATGAATTTTTACAGGCCATTTGATTTTTTAAAATAGATCCTATCTACTTTTTTCTGACGCAACATAGTAACTAGATAGTATCTACTACAGTAGATAATTAGTCCGACAGGCATAACTTTACCCAGTTTTGTTTAAACAGTTTCACATACTACAGTCACTAGTGTCATTGCTTTATTTCCAGAAAATGGATTGTCTCAGTGGTTGGTGTAAGAGCAAGCGACGACTAGACGGACACACAGCCATAGTCACAGGCTGTAACACCGGCATCGGCAAGGAAACAGTGTCGGATTTTTACGCCAGAGGTAAAGTGAAAAGTCTCATGAAGATATACAAAAGTATAATTTTTCAGCAACTTAAGTAGGTACTTAATTTATCGATCAAGTTGGCTTTAGGTGCTACGATGACAGAGAACTTAAACTTGTAACACCAAATAAGGGGGTTTGCGTTAATGTTTGCATGATGAAACGAGGGATATTATTGCCTGAAAAAAGTAAAAAAAATATATATAATTTTTATTTATTAACGATATATACGAAAAAGGGAGAGAGGGCGCCACCGTCCAAGTCAACAAAGTAGCTGCGTATCTATCTAATTCTAAAAAATAATTTAAGTGTCTATTTAATTTAAATTCGAGCTTAATGTGTTGAGACAGTGAGACTTCATGAGGACAAGTGTTCGCGAAACAAAGTATAAACGATTAGTGCAAATTCTAAAGTGCTAAAACCAGGACAAAGACCTTTCATACAAACTATAAACAGTGATAAGTGTTAAGACTAGAGCTTGAGAGAAGAACAGTTATTGTGCCGTGTGGACTATTGATAACTAACTAACGATATATTTGATATGCAACAGTGGCTAATAACATAAATAAATCTAAACTAGTGAATAAACTCAAAGTGCCCGGGTAGAAAAAATAAAAATTATTTCAATGCACCCCATGTACGCTCAATAGACTCTTGATCCGTGTATTTACTTTAAGGAATCAAACAATTTACCGTATTGCTTAATACACTGGTGGCCTACCGGTTATTACAAATGTTTTACTTTTGAGGAAAATCCATCCATGGTTCGAATCTCGCTCCAGCGATTACACTTTTATATTCAAATATAGTTTTGGCCGACGACAACGCCATCTAGCATCGAATAGCTATAAACTTACAAACATCGATCTACAGACTACAAGCAAATCCAATAGGTGGCAGTATTAAAAAAATTGATATAATTTTCAAATATAGTTTTGGCTGACTACAACGCCATCTAGCGTCGAAGAGCTACAAACTTATCAACATCGATCCACAGACTACAAGCAAATCCAATAGGTGGCAGTATCAGTAAATTTGATATCATGGAAGAAATAAAAAAGATGTTTGAAAAACTTCAAGTTGATATAAGTGAAACTAACAGCTCAATAAAGACGATGGAAATAAATTTAACACAGAGACTCGATGAAAAATTTGAGAATTTGCATAACAGGATGTTGAAACTTGAAGAAGAAAATAAGCAGCAAGAGAAAAGAATCGACATCTTAGAAAAACAGCAAAGGCAGAGAAATATAATACTGTTTGGAATCCCAGAAGGGGAACGGAGCTACGACGAATTGTCAGAAAAAATAGTCAATGTGATAGTAAAAACTATGAAAGTACACATTACAAAGTCTGAACTCGAAGCTATTCGGAGAATCGGTAAAAAAGGGGATAAAGCGCGCCCTGTATCTATAACAATAAGCACACTGGGCCAAAAAATTAATATCCTGAGAAAAAAACGTAACCTCAAAGACTCAAATTACTCTATTGCTGAAGATTTCCCTCCTAAAATATTAGAAATCAGAAAAAACCTACAAGAAGCGGCAAAGCTAGAAAGAGAGAAAGGAAACAAAGTCCTGATCAAATATGACAAGTTGGTAATATTACCTAACTCACCCAACAAACACGCCGACAAGGGATCTCGTAACAAAAAACGTATGTTATCGCAGACACCTCCAGAAACAACCTCGGCAGCTCCAAACAACAAAACTAATGAGAATTATGAGAAAGGCAACACGCAGAAGAAAAACAAAATATCGTCATACTGGACTCCCACGCGTGATAGAGTACAGTCTGTCGGCGACAACTCGGACAAATCTAGCGATCAACAATCCAATGAACAATAGCAATTTATGTGTACGGCCCCTCTCCCTCTTCCAACACGGCTGGTCACCGAGGAAGAAAATGACAGAAACCCTCCAATCTATAATGAAACAGATAAACTAACGATAGCCACATTCAACGTCAGGACTCTATCGAGTACAGAAAAATACTTAGAACTAATGCTTGCTCTACAAAAAATCAATTATGATATCCTGGGATTGGCAGAAGTCCGAAGGCTAGGATGCAACATTGAAGAAGACAATAGTCATATATTCTGTTATATAGGAGAAACTCCTGGACTATACGGCGTAGGATTTTTAATTAAAAAGAAGCTAAAAAGAAATATCACAAACTTCACTGGACTATCAGAAAGAGTAGCTTTATTGCAACTAAAAATTAACGAAATGGATATCACAATAATTCAAGCATACGCACCCACGGAGTCGTCAAGCACATGTGACATTGAACAATTTTATACAACACTTGATAAAGCCCTCGAAATATCCGGGAAAACCATTGTACTAATTGGTGATTTTAATGCTCAAATCGGAAAACGCAAAGATAACGAGAATGCAATCTTAGGAAAATTTGGCTATGGCGAAAGGAGCAAGAGAGGAGAAAAACTTTTACAGTTCGCCTTTCAACATAAACTTTGCATAATGAATACCTATTTTAGAAAGAAAGATAGCCGTAAATGGACCTGGATACATCCAGACAAGAAAGTTAAAAACGAAATAGATTACATTATGACAAACACACCAAAAAGAGTTACTAATGTAGAAGTTCTCAACAAGGTTGAATTTCCATCAGACCATCGCTTAGTGCGTGCCCATTTCCACGTAAATAAAATAAAAAAGTGCAGAAGAAACTATTCAGCCAGAACTAAAATTCCAGAAACTGAAGAGGAAATTACTAACTACAGGGAACAGCTTCGAACAAATCTTACATTACTAAATCAAAACAAAACCATTTACGATGTCCAGACTCTATATGATAAATTTGAAAAAATAATAATAGAAAGCTTAAGCTCAAAAAACTCGAAAAAAAATCGACAAGAATAAAATATTATCTGAACAGACAATTAATCTTATGAAAAAACGAACGGAACTTATGAACCAAAAATCAAAAACTAAGAAAATGAAGGAAGAATTAACAGAACTGTTCAAAAATACTACAAAAGCTATAAAAAAAGATTACCAAACACATAGGAAAAGAATAATCGGAAAAAACCTGAGACATTATAGAAGCACAAAAAGAGCACTTAAAGAACTGAATACACACAAAAACTGGATATTAAACCTCAAGCATGGCGACAAAATAACCAATTGTAGAGAAGAAATTATAGAGTGTGCTACAAAATTTTATAAAGACTTATATAGTTCACCGAACAATACACAACATGCACATACAAGATACCATCAAAACATACAAACAGAAAAAGAAATAAAAATATTTGAGGAATCTGAAGTCATGGAAAGTATTAAAAAACTCAAAAATGAGAAAAGTCCAGGCCCTGACGGCATTCCAAACGAAGCTCTTCAGATAGGGGCTAGGTACCTAGTACCACCACTGACATACCTCTTCAACAAAATTATAAGCGACGGACAGGTGCCTAAACAATGGAAATGCTCCGACATTATACTACTTTATAAAAAGGGTGACCCACGTGACATCGCAAATTACAGACCCATTAGCCTGCTGTCTAGCATATATAAACTATTCTCGACACTTCTGCTCGCCAGAATTAGCCCGAACATAGACAAACATCAACCGAAAGAACAGGCAGGATTCCGCTCAGGGTTCTCTACAATAGACCACATCCACACTATGGAACAAATTATAGAGAAATATAGAGAATACAACAGCCCACTATATATCTGCTTCATAGACTACACTAAGGCATTCGACAGCATTTCACACACAGCTATTTGGGAAGCTCTATATGCATGCGGAATCCATAGCCCCTACATAAATATAATGAAAGAAATATACAACAACAGCACAAGTAGAGTACGTTTGGAAACCAAAGGCAGTGAAATTCTTATATTAAGAGGTGTGCGACAGGGCGACCCGCTATCTCCGAAATTATTTATAGCTGTCTTGGAGCATATCTTTAGAAACTTGGATTGGCAACAGAAAGGCATAAGAATAGGGAAAGATTATTTAAACCATCTGAGATTTGCAGACGATATAGCAGTTTTCGCAGAATCAAGTAAAGAGCTCGAAGGTATGATCCAATCACTGGATACTGTAAGCAAAAATATAGGATTGTCAATGAATGAAAGTAAAACTAAACTGTTAACAAACTATACGCATCGACCAGTTTTCTTATATGGACATCAGCTAGAATACGTAAAACATTATATCTACCTAGGTAAACGAGTATCTTTTATCGAACAAAACACCGAAGAAGAAATTGATAGGCGAATAGCTATAACGTGGAACAAATTCTGGGCATCAAAAGAAATACTAAAAGGCGACTATCCGATATCTATGAAGAAAGTTATTCTGGACACCTGCCTACTACCGACGCTAAGTTATGGCTGCCAAACTTGGGCACATACCAAAAAAACGAAAAATAAAATTAACACCTGCCAAAGAGCTATGGAAAGGAGCATCCTTAATATAAGGAAAATACATAAAATACGATGCAAGGCCATTAGAAAGAAGACGAAAATAATAGACGCTCTATCTTATTCACTTAAAATGAAATGGCGTTGGGCGGGACACTTAGCCAGATACAAAGATAATCGCTGGACGATCCTCTGTACAAAGTGGAAAGGCCCTGGAGCCGGCAGGAGGAAACCAGGGAAACCCAAAACACGATGGTCAGATGACATCAGAGGAGTAGCTGGCAACAACTGGCAAGAGATAGCACAGGACCGAGGAAAATGGAATACCATGGAGGAGGCCTATACCCAAGAGGGGTCTATTCCCAGAGAAAACTACTAATCAACATTTATACTTTAAGCAACTACTAACACTAAAATTAAATGATAATTTATGCAAGTTACTAGAAATTGTGGGATAGAAAAATAAAGGCTTTTTTATTTTTATTTTTATTTTATTTATTTTATATACGAAATAAGTACAATGTAAATAGGTAGTATGACGCACATTACTCACTTATTTCGAATACCCTAAATCGAGCTTCCGCTAATATCGATCGTTCTAATTTCAGGAGCTCGCGTTATAATGGGATGTCGCAGCACCGACAAAGCCGAAGCGGCTAAAAAGGACATAGAAGAAGAAAATAAAGACAATACGAACGTGGGAACTTTATTAGTTGAAAGATTAGACGTGTCCAGCCTCAAATCAGTTCGCGAATTCGTGGGACGTATCCTGGCAGCGGAACCAAAGATTGACATCTTGGTCAATAATGCAGGAGTCATGTATTGTGCTGATGGCAAAACAGAGGATGGCTTTGAGACGCACATTGGCACCAATCATTTTGGTCACGCGTTGCTGACGTTACTGTTGCTCCCGAGACTAAATAAATCTGGTCCTTCGAGAGTTGTTTGTGTGTCATCTCTTCTTCACAAAGGTGAGATCAGTATGATCGCAGATTGTTAATTAAAGGTAGCTAATATTTATTGATAACCTTTAGGTATTAAGTAGGTAGTTACCTAATCAAAACCAATAAAAACTAGATAAAAGTTCAATGGTTAAATTGAATTGAAAAATTTATTGAAAAAATTGAGATCGAGTTTATTTTTATGTTTAAAAAGGGCAAATACCCGCAAGTTTGTCTCAGGCTTCGAAATTCTCCTGTCTATATTTATCTTATGTAGGTAACTCCAACAGCGCATAACACTGCTGTACAGGTAAGTTAGTGTTTATATTGTGCAATATTCACACAAATACTAGGTACCAATGATGACACAGCGACAAAAAAAGTTGATTACATGTTTCTAGAACTGGCTCACCTTGAGTTTTGTTTGTCGGCAGATACTCATGAACTTGATTTGGACAATCTTAATTTCGAGAAATCGCCGTACGACCCCAAGAAGGCATACAGTGTTAGCAAGGCGGCAAATGTTCTGTTCGCCAAAGGACTCTCAATTAAACTTAAAGTAAGTTAACACAGGTCTTCGTCCCTCCTTCCGCTTAGATCCAATTAGGACGTCTTGATTTACGTGTAAATCCGAGGATTCGCGCACTACGACTTAGCGGAAACCAAAGAAACCTTCTAAAATATCTTAAATCTATGAAAATAATTAGCAATTTCATCATGAAATGTAAATTAGTTGTAAATTAGTAATTGTAATTTTTTTTTTATATAATGTTATCGTTTGCATGCTTTTAAAGTAAAATGTAATTGGTACAGGCAGGCATACTTTATCTTTAACTTCAAATTACCTACCTAAACACTACATCAATGTATGATGGAGATCTAATCAAAGTATTGGAAATGATGATAAGTAAAATATATGACATCCTAGACCACGCCTTCCTAAACGCCGTTCTCCAGCATGAGTTTTATATGCATACTTCTTCTCCTTCTTGTTGAGTTGAAATGGTTATCTACTACTTATCTCCTACTGCAGTATTTTATACTGAATTTTATCTAGACTAGTATGGAGGCATTTCGGGAAATCCTCTCTTAGGGAACCTAAGTACTTACGCATATTTTTTTTGTAGGAAAAAAACATCAACGTAAATACGTATAGTTTGCACCCCGGTGTCATCAGGACTGACATCAGCAGGAACTTCGACGAAGCTGTCGGCTTTGGAGCCCGGTTTGCCTTCAAGCACATGGTCGGGCCTTTTCTAAAGTCCGCCAAGTGTGGGGCCCAGACCTCCATATACTGCGCTGTGGACGAAGCTTGCGCGGACCAGAGTGGACTTTACTACTGGTAAATAATTTCAAACAAGTGTTCATACCCTTTAAGGGGTCTTTGTTCCCAAAAATTAATACCAAAAGACCCCTTGGGTTGGTGTTTGGTTTTTGGGAAAAAATTTCAGTGTTTGACTTTGAGTTTTTAGCTAGTTACACACCAAACAGCGGTTTAGCCGTGAAAGTAAACGTTGTGTTATTTCCTTCTCTAAATAAAGCGACGGCCTAGCTAAGTATTTACTTATTAGTATGTATGTAACATTACATGAGTAAAGAAATACTTGCTAGGCCATCACTTATTTAGAAGGAAATAACGTATCCGCAAACGTAGTTTCTACCAAATACAAACGAGTTTTGTCTATTGACTTTTGAGTTTGAGATGAGTCTACGTATGGTTTTTGTTCATTCTATAGATACTAAATATTTATGAGCTTTCTCTGGTACATGTACGTTTAAGTAATATGTGGTTTAACGCGTTGTTTACTGGTCGTTTGTTGATGAAATAAACGAACAACTTAACAAAATATTTATGAGTGGGTACCTATTCAGTATTAATTTTATCTATATGTTTTCAGTGACTGTGCTGTGAAGCAGCCGTCTAAGCTGTGTCAAGACGAAGAGCTCGCAACAAGATTTTTAGATCATACTACAAAAGTATTAAATCTAGGCAATTATAATCCGTTTGGTGACAGTGATCCACCGAAAGAATTATTAGCTTGAATACGTGTTCACACTTGCGTGGGAGTTGTAAACTTTTGTTTTTCTTATTATCGAGTGTAGAGTGTAAGAGTTATAGATATGTCAATTAAGATTTTCCTGAAGTCGCCTCAAGGCCATCAGCAGTGGAGAAGCCAACGGACGATCCTTCGCGTCAGGGGGCTAACATGATCGAGTGATGGTTACACAAAATAATCTAGGAAACAGTGCCGGGCTTTTGTTAAGTATAGTTCGCGTCATATAAAAATAATGCTTAAAGATGAAACTTGCGAAAACAATGCTTAAAGATGAAACTGACGAACCAATCGCGTTCGTCGAATGAGACCCTCCCGACTTCCCGTCCCGTGCTCACCGCATAGACCGATAAATCGGGTTATTCCCAAAGTACTCCATTCTTTTGTTCTAAAAAGATAAGAATCTCATACATGTGTTTCCAAGTTACTCCACGAAATTATTATTATTTAAAAATATTGATTATTTTGTTCTCATTCTACTCCATAGGTATTTCAATTTATTCTCAATTTACTCCGCAGATAATTTGATATCAATTCTCAAACTACTCCATCTAAATAATTATAAAATATTTCACTATGTACAGTCAATCACAAATCGTTCAAACAATATCGTTCTGATTAAAGTTCTGAATAAGATTCTAAATTAAAGAGAAAAAGTTGAAAGCAAGTTTGAATGGAAAATGTGTGTATACAACGAATGTGAGTCGCAACCTAGCTGCTAATTTTAAGTTTTTTCAAAAATATAATTTTATCAGTTACTTCTTGAGTTTCTCTCATGTCAATCTCAATAATCATGAATCTCTTTGGTGGAAAATTTTTGATTGTTGATTTTTGAATATGTTTAATTGTTGAATTATAATATATAAATGTTGATTATTGAATTGTAAAGTCTTTTATTTAAAATTGTCTTTATATACATCAAAATATTGTTGCAAAGCTTTTGAGCCTGACTGTACTATACGTCAGCTACACTTTTTATTCTAATTAATGCTTTTTGATATTAAAATCGCGTGGAGTACTTTGAGAACATTTTAATATTACCGTGGAGTAGAATGGAACTTAATTTAAAATATTATTTTTTTCACGGAGTAGTTTGGGAACATTTTTTGGAGTAGTTTGGGAATAACCCGATAAATCGCCTACTGCGCAGCTTAGCCGCCTTAGGTCGCGTCATTTTACATGACGCGACCTATATCTAGGTATAGAAAGAAAAAAATATAAACTTACCAAGAAGGATCCAGGTCCTAAATCCGGTGAGGAGTTGTACAGAGGGCGCCACATTGCCACCAACTTTTGTTCTGCTTCTTATAGAATGTGTTACAGTAAAGTAACACTGGTGTCAGATCTTTCTTGAAGTCGCCTTTAGGCCATCAGCAATAGTACGGCACAGTGCTGCGAGATAGACAGTACTATAATAATACGTCTTTCAGACGGAATCAAATCAATGTGTTTGTAGATGTTAGTAAATAAACACCACTTTTCACACAATTACAATCCTTAAATATTTTTTTAGGTATTACATACCTAAGTATACATAACAACAGCGCTAATTTTAGTCTGCTATATGACGTTATTATGTACTAACTATAATGATTAACTGAATGCTAATGACTTGACTTGATGGATTTTTAATATGTAATAAAACTTTTTTCCAAAAAAAATGAACCGACTTCCATCATAAAACTTAAAATCATGAAATAACAACAAAGAAAAATGTATTAGCATTCTACCTACTGAATGAGGTGAAGTCGGTGCCAAGTGCAGGAGTAAGGGTGTTATGTAATTGTTTAGCTAGGTATTATATACATGATTCTAATATTAACTTAGATTATTTAATATTCAATTTGGCACCGACTTCACCTCATTCAGTAGTTAGAATGCTAATACATTTTTCTTTGTTGTTATTTCATGATTTTAAGTTTTATGATGGAAGTCGGTTCATTTTTTTTGGAAAAAAGTTTTATTTTATCATTTTTAGTTAATAAAAACTTTTCTTTCACTGGCCGAAAATAAAGAATTAAGAATTCGATACTTTTTATGTCTAAGTAAGTAAGTTTGATTTGAAATGTCACAACATGTCAAATTGTCTATTATTTTGGCACAAAAACAGACCGAGAGCCCGTGACGACCAAACCTTCCTTATTTTAAAAATGCTGAATGTTTCTCTGCGTGGTATATACGGGTAAAAAATATTAGCGATTAGGTATGAAGTTTGGATCTTAGTTGCTTATGCAGGTAATATGGATAGTAAGGATGATTTTAATAAGTAAAAAAAGCAACCTTTGGGCCTCCCAAAGTAATATTAAATTAAGCTTTTATTATAAAACAAATATAACTATAATTTAGTAAGGTTACAATATCTAGCAGGGGTTTATATCTGCACCAATTGCCTGGTAATGGATGGCGTGATTTCTAATATTATTAGGAATAAAATCTTTAAAAAACTTTACTTTGAGGAAATTGAGTTATCACTTCAAATGTTATTGCTACAAGTAATCTGCCTAAGTAATCATGAACTAACTTTTATAGTCGCTAATCGCTATTTCTATGTTATGGACATACACAGAAAATCTTGAGTTTTAATACAATAAGGAAGGGCATGCTGTCGCGGGCTTTTGCTCTATAATGCAATGTTGGTATTTTTATATTTTGTTAGGTATCTTTAAAATTACCGAACAGATTCTGACGTGGTTAAAATGGGACCAACTTGGGAATACACCATTACTAATAAAAAAACAATTTTGGAAATCAGTCCACAAATGGCGGAGAAATCGGCGAACATACATAAAAAAAAAACATACATACATCGAAACATATAACCTCCTCCTTTTTTGGGAAGTCGGTTGAAAAAGGTTTGATAAAGTTAGTACTAAACTATTTATTATTAAAAAATCCACATGAAATTTTTGCACCGTCATTAAAATATTAGCAAGATATCGAATATTTTTTTTACTATAATCTTACTTGGATATACATACATACATAGAATCGCGTCTTTATCCCTAACGGGCTATAAAGACAGAGCCAAGAGTCGGAAAATATATATACTTGGATATGATTGTAAGCATCCTTTCTAATTATATTCCGGATGACTTTCTAATAAAAGTACCTATTATGAGATGTCTTTAAATAAAACAAGATGTGTTAAATAATTTCCTAATTGTATTCACACTTGTAATCCCGTAATTATCACTGAATATAAAAACATAATTGGTATTTACATCGTGTAAATGCTTCAATAATTAACGTAATAAAAACAAATAAGTTATGACGTAAACATTAAAATAAACTATACAATAAATAAAAAACTACAAGTAGGTAGGTACACAAATCATGAATGCTGCTTATACTAAAAGGAATACTGTTATGGGGAATATTTTGCGAAACAAAAATATATAAATATTCATTTCTACTGCTGAGCATAAAACTACCAAAAAAAATCAGTGAGCGTCGGATATTCCAAACGCAGTAGTGCACCACTAGGCCACAGTGGCACAAAGGAATTCACCCGAAGACCAAAAAGATATCCGCGTTAGAGTAGCAATAAAATGCGGATTTTAGCATGCAACCTTTGGGTATACATTTCTTAACGAATGACATCTAGCAATAGCACACAGAGAGAACAACTTATTGCCTTTCGAAGCACATATAATGCCTCTGGCTAGTTATTGGACAAAGGCCGCGTGAGATCTTAACATGCGCGTGTAACGCGATATGCTAGCTGATAGCTATCATGCTTCAATACCAGTGGAGCAAATATTAAACTCACTGGGTATACAATACATAATACCCCTGTAAACAGTTTTGTTAATACACCACAGCACCATAGTCACTTATTCAAATAAATAACAAACATAATGCTCTTTTAACACTGAATCACAATACTAATCATACAAGCAATTTGACTAGCAGTATATTAATTTCCTAAAGACTTCATAGGAGGCATTTATTATGCCCCAACTTAGAAATGCTCGGGATATATTGAGTAACGCTCCATGATATAAATTATAGAATTTCCAATCACGTTTGCCTAATACATATCTAAATTCATACGATATTGTTCTATGTGGGCCGCCTAGCTCACATTGCATGGCTATTTTAATTACATTCAAGGGGTAAAATAATGTGCTTAAAGATGCCCCTATACAAGCTCCAGCCAGGAAGTGTTGTAAACCTTGATAGAATGCATGCTCTTGTTTAGGGAGGCGTTGCCGCAATTCATCACGGATAATAAAAAACATGGCATTGGAAGGTCCATTTCTTAATAATATTGGTCCAAGTCCTCTATAAAACTCTTTGATTCCATAATATCTAGCAATGTGTCTCGCAGCATCTGCTGTGTTTTTGAATTTTTGGTGAAACTTTGGATGAATTAGTAAAGTTTGTACTCTTTCAAAAGGCATGAGTGTTGCCTCAACACAGCCGGCAATGACTCCAGCTACTGACTTGGCAATGTAGGGGTTTACATTTTGCTTGAGTAATGGTTGTAGACACTCGTCATAAACACCAAACATGAGGGACATGGAGAGAGTTCTCTGCATGAGCGGAGGTAGCATTCCACGGTACAGGTACCCTAGTCCTTCATTCTTAAGTTGATATAAAGCATTCTTAGTCTCCACGCCATGCATCATCTGTAAAAAGAATAAAGCAGACCATTATTATACTTCCCTTTGTATATCTAGTTGTTTTTATGATTGTTATTGAATATGCTACTGTCATGAACTTTTCATGTCTCCAAGAGCCACTGCGGCTACCTGGAAGAGGGAAAGGGATTTTAACAAAAACACTACAATTTTATGAATTTAGAAAACATCACTTAAACAAAAAATGCTTATTGTACATAATATTTTATATAATACCTCGCACTATAGGATAGTGGAGAAAAAATCATCTCCACTTTACTTGTAAAAGATTTTTTTCAATATTTTTTTTTCTGTTTTGTCAACATTATTGATTTGTATATCGTAACAAATTATATCATTCAAATACCAATAGCTAAGCCAAGGGGTACTGATAGACATATGAAGAAACTATAAAGGCTCCATGTTCACTTCAGAACCCTAAAATGGAATCAAAATTTCTCTAAATATGTTTTCATTTATTTTCAAAGAGAATTTTATTAACATCATAATATGATTGTTTCAGCAAAAAATAAAACAAAGATGTAATATGTAAAAACCTCTGATACAACTTAATTTTAAAACTGCCAGAGTGGTAATTTGTTATTCATTATACCAAATTAGATGCTCACCTTGACAAATTGGAACTGAAGGTTAAGTATAAGATGGCAAACAATGTTTGCAAGTTTAACAACTATTTCTTTTATTCTAATAATATGAAAACATGTGAGTTTGTGAGAATAGATGTTTGGATGTTTATTACTCATTTATGCATTAACTACTGAATGGATTTAAATGAAATTTGGTACATAGGCAGAATGAAACTAGAATAAAAGATGGGCTACATTTTATCCTGAAATTCCCTAGGGAGCCAAGCCCCAGGGCACAGCTAGTTAACAATATACTGGACACCAATACATTATACAAAAAATGTAGACTGTTGTGTAAATGCCTAAACTTTGTGAATTATGAAGAATGGTTTAATTACCTACCTGTCTAAAAATAAGTTTATTCAGTGGGTAGCTGATCAATATATTGCAAAATGCTGAGCCACCTCCACATAGGAATTCTTTCCAGTGTTCAACAGTACATAGCTGGGGGCTCGGAGTTGGCACTGCCACATCCATCTCTCCTTCATTGAGGCGACTCTTGTCTAATAACTGCTGCCCAACCATTTCCTTTTTAGGCTCATGTGACATAATATTGATTCACATTTCTGAAAATTTGAAGAATTACCATTAACACCAAATATTTTACCTTACCAAGTAGGTATATTAAATGCAACAGTATATTGTGTTATCAACAAAATTGTTTGTATTATTCATAAAATGTGTACTGCTGAGAACTACATGAATTTTCTAAGCTGTGAAGATTTTTGGTATAACTAACTAACAGTTGAAACCTGTCTCATAACCAAACAAGTTAAACAGAAAGAAGAAAATGTAAAAGAAGCAACAGAGGGGTATAAAAAATATTTGTTTATATGAGTGACATAATTACCTTCACAAATTATTTCAAATACTCAGATTATACAGCAGTTTGCAGAAATTATGTAAAATATTACGTGGAAGATTGAAAATTGATGATCTTCCTCATGATCACTGAAAAACATTATCTATAGAAATTTGATTTATGATAGTTTTGTAGATTTTTGAGAACAATATTCACCTTTCAGTTTTGACGAAGTTTATAAATACTAATACATAGCTTTCTTCAATATTTAACTAAAAAATTCGCTGCGAAAGGACGATTCGTTCGCACAGGTTCGCACCCAAAAATCAGATGATAATGTCATTGTCAAGTCAAACTGACACTTTTGACAGTGACAGTACATTTTTTTATTATAATATGGTATGCCGTTGTTTCGTTCGACCCGAGTGGAGATGCAGGCTGAGCCACACACACAGGCACACTATCCAGCGTGGGAGGGAACACAGTTGTGGCAACACTGGCCTCTGACTGCTGCTTTGCTTGTTGTCATAGAGTAGAGAAAATAATCACTTTGCTTGTAACCCTTGTAACCTAGTTCTCTATTTAGTTTGTGTTGCTTGTTGTGTTTTCGATCCGTCGTAGTATTTGTTCGTCAAGTTTTTATATTTATTTTATTGTAAAAATACAAGCTAATCACTATAAATCTTGTAGTAAAACATTTAAGTAATGGCCGCGGTGTTGAAAAAACGAGCTCTAGCTGAGTATAACAAATCTTTTCAGGTACTATACGATTTATAACCTTAACACATATATATTTTTAATTCCTATTGAATTTCAACGTTAATTTTGTTGTTATAGGATGGTCCACCTTCAAAGAAACTACACTTAGCTAAAAAACCATTGATAGGCAGTTCAGCTGCAGCATTCGTGGGACTTTTGGAAAAATGCAAATCGAGTGACGAAGCTCTGCAGCTGTTACTTCGTATTTCTGACTGCCTGCAGTTTCAGGAGTCAGATGTTGAGGAAGCTATTAAAAAACTATCAGAACATTTTCAATCTGAAGAGGAATCTGTCGTCAGAGTGAAAATACTATGGCTGTTTTGTGACATTGGTCTTGAATGCCCTGGTGCAAATCTTAACAATCTCATTGATGAAACCATACATTTAATAAAAAATGAAACTTCTCATAAGGTAATTATACCGAAAATTAAAAATAATTATGTTACATTTAAAATTTTACTTTCAGTAGACTCAAAAGATTAAGCATTTTATTTTTGTAGCCAATAAACTATAGAAACATTTTTAACTTTGCAGGTTATAGCACAGGGAATAGCTACATTACTAAAACTAGGTAATAAGTTGAGTGATGATAAGAATCTGATGAACCGGCTGGTAGCTGTAGCTAAAGATAACCTCAAGGATACAAGTCACCAGGTGAAGTGCCGGTGCCTGCAGCTTATCAGTGAGCTTTACGTGATATGTCCAGAGCCTGACCGCACTGTAGAAAATGTCACAGAAGCTGATGCTATTGTAAAATTGCTAGGGGATTACTCTTATGCTGAGGTATGTTTAAACTATTAATTTCTGTATTAACTGTATGACAGACTTAAGAAAAAATTTAAGTGTGGTTTATCTACTGCAATTTTGTTGGTCTTATCAGGACTCCTTGAACAGTTTTTTTTTTTATCTTTCAATGACAAAGAGGCTGCATTGGACATTCCATCTATTGTTAAACAAATATTATCTGAAACACCATGATTGAAGGATTAAATATCTCCTATGTACACAATGTACAGACATTAGTATAGTTTTATTATATGCAGATATACATAAATATACACACTTCATGTTTAAGTTGCTAGTGTATTAACAATAAATATATTTTATTCAATCCAGTCAAAAGTAGAGAACTAAGACAGTAATGCATTCTAATATGTACGGAATTTTGATAATTTGATGACAACAATGTCTTTGTATTCATTTATTAGGATGCTAGAGTGAGATGTGAAGCGTTCCAGGCTCTGCTGACATTGCATGAGCGTGGGCAGACATTGAGCGCGTCACTGTATGAACAAGTGTGCACAGCACTGGCGGATGACTATGAGATTGTGCGGGAAGTAGCACTCAAGCTGGTCTGGGTGCTGGGGAATAAGTATTCAGAAAAGTGAGTAAATTGATTGTACTTATTTCATCATATTTTGAAAATACATCATTGAAACGAAACATCAACTTTCTTGATGTGTATGATACGATAAAGATGGTAAAAAATTAATTAATTATTCTTTCCATACAGCACAGTGACATTACAAGATGGCGAGACTACTATGCGTCTCGTCGACGATGCCTTCATCCGCATTTGCTCGGCGGTTAACGACCTCTGCATGCAAGTGCGTGCGCTCGCCTGCACTCTGCTCGGCACTACGCGAGGGGTCTCCGACCGGTTCCTACTGCAGACGCTGGATAAACAGCTCATGAGCAATATGAAGGTGAGATTTTCCAGTCCTAATTGACTTTAGAATGTTAGAGTTTCTTAACCAAAACATGACTCTTTTGATGACTTCTTTTCCGATGAATAAAGCCGATATTATAGGGGAATTGTATATTTAGTTATTTTTATTCTAGCAATGTGCTATACTAGCAAGGTGTTTTTTTTTTATATTATCCAGAAAAAGCGCACAGCCCACGAGCGCGGCGCGGAGTTGGTCCGGTCGGGCGCGTGGGCGAGCGGGCGGCGATGGGCGGACGACGCGCCCGGCGCGGCCGTGCAGCAGGACACCGTGCAGCTGCTGCCCGGCGGGGCTGCCGGCGCCTTCGTGCACGGCCTCGAGGACGAGCTGATGGGTATGATCAGTATCATGTAGCTGGTGCGGCCGTGCAGCAGGACACCGTGCAGCTGCTGCCCGGCGGGGCTGCCGGCGCCTTCGTGCACGGCCTCGAGGACGAGCTGATGGGTATGATCAGTATCATGTAGCTGGTGCGGCCGTGCAGCAGGACACCGTGCAGCTGCTGCCCGGCGGGGCTGCCGGCGCCTTCGTGCACGGCCTCGAGGACGAGCTGATGGGTATGATCAGTATCATGTAGCTGGTGCGGCCGTGCAGCAGGACACCGTGCAGCTGCTGCCCGGCGGGGCTGCCGGCGCCTTCGTGCATTACCTCGAGGACGAGCTGATGGGTATGATCAGTATCATGTAGCTGGTGCGGCCGTGCAGCAGGACACCGTGCAGCTGCTGCCCGGCGGGGCTGCCGGCGCCTTCGTGCACGGCCTCGAGGACGAGCTGATGGGTATGATCAGTATCATGTAGCTGGTGCGGCCGTGCAGCAGGACACCGTGCAGCTGCTGCCCGGCGGGGCTGCCGGCGCCTTCGTGCACGGCCTCGAGGACGAGCTGATGGGTATGATCAGTATCATGTAGCTGGTGCGGCCGTGCAGCAGGACACCGTGCAGCTGCTGCCCGGCGGGGCTGCCGGCGCCTTCGTGCACGGCCTCGAGGACGAGCTGATGGGTATGATCAGTATCATGTAGCTGGTGCGGCCGTGCAGCAGGACACCGTGCAGCTGCTGCCCGGCGGGGCTGCCGGCGCCTTCGTGCACGGCCTCGAGGACGAGCTGATGGGTATGATCAGTATCATGTAGCTGGTGCGGCCGTGCAGCAGGACACCGTGCAGCTGCTGCCCGGCGGGGCTGCCGGCGCCTTCGTGCACGGCCTCGAGGACGAGCTGATGGGTATGATCAGTATCATGTAGCTGGTGCGGCCGTGCAGCAGGACACCGTGCAGCTGCTGCCCGGCGGGGCTGCCGGCGCCTTCGTGCACGGCCTCGAGGACGAGCTGATGGGTATGATCAGTATCATGTAGCTGGTGCGGCCGTGCAGCAGGACACCGTGCAGCTGCTGCCCGGCGGGGCTGCCGGCGCCTTCGTGCACGGCCTCGAGGACGAGCTGATGGGTATGATCAGTATCATGTAGCTGGTGCGGCCGTGCAGCAGGACACCGTGCAGCTGCTGCCCGGCGGGGCTGCCGGCGCCTTCGTGCACGGCCTCGAGGACGAGCTGATGGGTATGATCAGTATCATGTAGCTGGTGCGGCCGTGCAGCAGGACACCGTGCAGCTGCTGCCCGGCGGGGCTGCCGGCGCCTTCGTGCACGGCCTCGAGGACGAGCTGATGGGTATGATCAGTATCATGTAGCTGGTGCGGCCGTGCAGCAGGACACCGTGCAGCTGCTGCCCGGCGGGGCTGCCGGCGCCTTCGTGCACGGCCTCGAGGACGAGCTGATGGGTATGATCAGTATCATGTAGCTGGTGCGGCCGTGCAGCAGGACACCGTGCAGCTGCTGCCCGGCGGGGCTGCCGGCGCCTTCGTGCACGGCCTCGAGGACGAGCTGATGGGTATGCGTTTATCTACGCTGCTTCACACCCCGGACTCTTCATACAACGCTCGCAAATTTACTACTACATAGGCAAATGACGTTTGTACGTGTTTGTTTGTGCGTGAAACGCACACATTTGCGCTTGTAGGGCTGCTTGCGTGTCGTTGTTATCAAAGAATATGACGCGAAATTTGCGCCGATTACGCACCAGCCATCGTTCAAGTGTCAGTGCTATCTACAACGAAGTGCGGGGTGGGGTGCGGTATTTGAATGCAGGGCGGTGAGTGGCCGTTCTGTACGTTAGTACTATTACTTTATTCTGTGGCTGGGGATTCTTACTCTCATAGGCTAGCATTTTAGGCCAGGAGCCTGTCACTAAATCTGAATCTCCATTCCAGCTTTCTTGGCTCTGTCTGTAAGGTATAAAAACATGATAGGTACTGTATTTGTAACATTTTGTTTTTGACTTTGTTCACAGAGGTGCGCACAGCAGCAGTAGACGCAGTGTGCCAACTTTCCCTAGAAAACACAGTGTTCGCTACCACTTCACTCGACTTCCTGGTGGACATGTTTAACGACGAGATCGAGGACGTGCGCCTGCGCGCCATAGACAGCCTCACGAAGATCTCCCACCATATCGTGCTGAGGGAAGACCAGCTGGAGACTATTCTTGGGGCTCTAGAGGTAAGCGCTATATGACTTTGATCTCTATTCCATAGTAATAAGGTCTAGGATTCGTGACTTCGCGGCACCTTAATGTCACAGATTAATAAGACATACCTACATTTGTCCAACAGCTTTAATATTACCGTTAAAGTCGCCAGCGTTTAGACTGACACTGTAATGTAAGGCTTGTCACGAAAGATAATTTGTATCATTTTCAAGGTTTCGGGGGATTGCTAATAACAAAAATGAACCACCACCACCACCGTATCTAATTCCTATACGAGAGTACTTTAACAAAAATAAAATTTATTTTTGGATATTATACAATACATACTGCTTGTTATATAAATTAACAAAATAATTTGTTAATCTGTAGGATTACTCAATGGACGTGAGAGAAGGACTCCATAGAATGCTGGGGTCGTGCACCGTCGCCTCCAAGACTTGCCTCGAGATGTGCATCGACAAAATCCTGGAGAATCTCAAGAGATATCCACAGGTAATTTTCTCTTTGCCTTGATAATATAACGGGTAAGACCTACTTTTTTACCATTGGTTGCTACATGGTATGCTACAATATTAAATTACAAAAATTCATGCTTAACTAGTAGTAGTAATAGTAGATTACATAAGCTAATTGTGCTAAGCTTTCTCTCGTGTTGCCGCTCACCGCTCGTCTGCTCGCCGTGCATCCCTTCTTCGACATTCTTTTTCGCATTTATACTTTAGTTAGGATATTATAGTGTGATGTGTGATTACAACTAAGTAGAGAAGATTATCTAAGGGAAGGTAACAACGCCGTGTGTACAGGACAAGCGGTCAACATACCGCTGTGTTCAGCGACTGGGCAGTTCGCACGCCACACTCGTGTTGCCGCTCACTGCTCGCCTGTGCAATTATTGCATGCAATTATCGCTCTTGTATGTTCGAGAAACTTGCAGTCTTTGTGATTACAACTAAGTAGAGAAGATTATCTAAGGGAAGGTAACAACGCCGTGTGTACAGGCCCTTGATTCTACAAATTACAAACGTAGATGTCGTGCTTCAGTTGTGTCTCAAACGCCAAAGAAATCGTAATAAACATAGAAGTCTTACAGAGATCTTGTCACTTTATTTCAATTTAATATTAGCTGTGATTACAACTAAGTGAGACACAATATCGACGTTATCTAATTAGTGGAATCGGTAACAACGCCGTGTGTACAGGACAAGCGGTCAACATACCACTGTGTGCAGCGGCTGGGCAGTTCGCACGCGTCACTTGTGTTGCTGCCACTCACTGCTCGCCTGTGCAATTCTTCGATGCAATTATCGGTCGCATTTGTATGTTCAAGAAACTTAGGATAATATTAGTGTGATTACAACTAAGTAGAGAAGATTATCTAAGGGAAGGTAACAACGCCGTGTGTACAGGACAAGCGGTCAACATACCGCTGTGTGCAGCGGCTGGGCAGCTCGCACGCGACCACTGGCGCTGCTGCTCACTGCTTGCCTTGCATCCCTTCTTCGACATTATCTTTCGCATTTATACTATTAGTTAGGATAATATTAGTGTGATTACAACTAAGTAGAGAAGATTATCTAAGGGAAGGTAACAACGCCGTGTGTACAGGACAAGCGGTCAACATACCGCTGTGTGCTGCGGCTGGGCAGCTCGCACGCGACCCTGGTGTTGCCACTCACTGCTCGCCTATGCAATTATTGCATGCAATTTTCGCTCTTGTATGTTCAAGAAACTTGCACAGTCTTTGTGATTACAACTAAGTAGAAAAGATTACTTAAGGGAAGGTAACAACGCCGTGTGTACAGGACAAGGACAAGCGGTCAACATACCGCTGTGTGCAGCGGCTGGGCAGCTCGCACGCGTCACTTGTGTTGCTGGTCACTGCTCGACTGCTTGCCTTGCATCCCTTCTTCGACATTATCTTTCGCATTTATACTATTAGTTAGGATAATATTAGTAGGATTTCAACTAAGTAAAGAATATTATCTAAGGGAAGGTAACAACGCCGTGTGTACAGGACAAGCGGTCAACATACCGCTGTGTTCAGCGGCTGGGCAGTTCGCACGCGACCCTGGCGCTGCCACTCACTGCTCGCCTGTGCAATTATTGCATGCAATTATCGGTCTTGTATGTTCAAGAAACTTGTACAGTCTTTGTGATTACAACTAAGTAGAAAAGATTATCTAAGGGAAGGTAACAACGCCGTGTGTACAGGACAAGCGGTCAACATACCGCTGTGTTCAGCGGCTGGGCAGTTCGCACGCGACCCTGGCGCTGCCACTCACTGCTCGCCTGTGCAATTATTGCATCGACATTATCGGTCTTCGCATTTATACTATTAGTTAGGATAATATTAGTCTTTGTGATTACAACTAAGTAGAAAAGATTATCTAAGGGAAGGTAACAACGCCGTGTGTACAGGACAAGCGGTCAACATACCGCTGTGTTCAGCGGCTGGGCAGTTCGCACGCGACCCTGGCGCTGCCACTCACTGCTCGCCTGTGCAATTATTGCATGCAATTATCGGTCTTGTATGTTCAAGAAACTTGTACAGTCTTTGTGATTACAACTAAGTAGAAAAGATTATCTAAGGGAAGGTAACAACGCCGTGTGTACAGGACAAGCGGTCAACATACCGCTGTGTTCAGCGGCTGGGCAGTTCGCACGCGACCCTGGCGCTGCCACTCACTGCTCGCCTGTGCATCCCTTCTTCGACATTATCTTTCGCATTTATACTATTAGTTAGGATAATATTAGTGTGATTACAACTAAGTAGAAAAGATTATCTAAGGGAAGGTAACAACGCCGTGTGTACAGGACAAGCGGTCAACGTACCGCTGTGTGCAGCGGCTGGGCAGCTCGCACGCGACTCTGGTGTTGCCGCTCACAGCTCGACTGCTGGCCGTGCATCCCTTCTTCGATATGCCCGAGCCTGACGTCGACGACCCTACATGTATCCTTTCGTAATGACGACAACTGTTGACGTTGTTGGTTATCGAGGTCTGTCAGATAGTACAATACTGTCATCAGTTGTCAAATTCACATGACATACCATCAGACAGACCTTACTTGCCACTGGCAAGTTGCCAGTAACGCCAACTACTGGTAAAACTGTAACCCTCATTGCGCCATGGAACTTCGACTTTTGTTCTTAGATTCAAAAATAAATAGCCCGTAGATCATTTTCGTAATCAGCACCCCTGAAAACCTAGAAAACTATACCTATATTGCTAAAAAGAAAAATGTGTCCGCCATCTTGAATCCAAAAATAAATATGGTTTTCGTCAGTTTCTTAATCAGCACCCCCGGAAACCTAGAAAATTCTTTTTCTATGAAATAATATATAATATTTTTATAAAAAATCTTGGCAAAAAATGTCTACCACCTTTGGTCCCAATTCGTGTTATGTCTTTGAAAACGCTCCCAACACTTTGTGACCTTTCTAAGATTGCCACAACGCGGCGTGGCCGTTTTGCAATTCCTGTATTTTTTTCGTTCAATGGCCGATCCTTACACCAAATATCAGATGTGTGCGTGCTAATCTTGGTTCTGAACGCGGCGCAGCACTGCACCACGATGTTGCCGCTATTTGAAGAACACACCGTCAAACACTACACGTATCTGCGCGACACCATGCCGCATCTCGTGCCGCACTTGCCTATAGGTAAATTAGGTCCTAACCTTAGTATAAGTGGTATTGTTTGCTGTTATAATTGGTCTATGTGAAATGGATGGATGTCAGAGGCCATTGTCCACTAGTTGACTTCTAGTGGCTGAAATGGTTATGATATTTGTATGTGTGTTATGACTTTACGCTAATAAAACATCAAAATTGTGACACACGAAATAAAACAGGATTGAATAGTAAATTTCTAATGTAAATGCAATTTTCAGAATTGTTTTGACAAACTCAAATCGGAAAGATATTCGAAAATCGTTATTCGATGTGTATTTTAAAAGCAAATTTAATTTCAAAATACAGACCTCTATCGTTTCGAAACGAGATAAAACTGCTGAGAAGAAACTCATTTTAACTCATTTTTTTATGTCCCTATCATTCAAAAATTAAGTGAATGAACAGTGTAAGTTTGGATTTGTTTTAGATACTGTGACTCCTTATATACTCTATGTAATTAAGTGACTTTTCTATGATAATTTCACAACCGTTTACTAGGTGAAGCCCAACAGTCGAGCGCTGAGAAGATCGAGGCCTCGATGGACGACAGTGCGGTGCGACGCTTCTTCGACTCGGTGCTGCAACACATCGACAACGTCACGTTGTCTGCGAATGTGCGCCTCAAAATGTTGGCTTCGGCCGAGGACCAGCTCAACAAGTAAGTCTCTTGATAACACTATCAGTGATATGAGAAGATCGAGGCCTCGATGGACGACAGTGCGGTGCGACGCTGCTTCGACTCGGTGCTGCAACACATCGACAACGTCACATTGTCTGCGAACGTGCGCCTCAAAATGTTGGCTTCGGCCGAGGACCAGCTCAACAAGTAAGTCTCTTGATAACAATATCACAGATATCAGAAGATCGAGGCCTCGATGGACGACAGTGCGGTGCGACGCTTCTTCGACTCGGTGCTGCAACACATCGACAACGTCACCTTGTCTGCGAATGTGCGCCTCAAAATGTTAGCTTCGGCCGAGGACCAGCTCAACAAGTAAGTCTCTTGATAACACTATCAGTGATATGAGAAGATCGAGGCCTCGATGGACGACAGTGCGGTGCGACGCTTCTTCGACTCGGTGCTGCAACACATCGACAACGTCACCTTGTCTGCGAATGTGCGTCTCAAAATGTTGGCTTCGGCCGAGGACCAGCTCAACAAGTGAGTCTCTTCATTTACCAGCTTTTTCAGTCAAACTTAATGTATACCTGTGACATGGATGCGGCCTGTTAATTTTCATAGAGATACCTCTTGAAATAAGAATTCAGACCAAGGAGTATTTAGAATGGAGAGCTCGTAGACATATTGTCCGATACAATCACAGTTCACCGATTTTTGCGGGAGAGGAACATACCACAGTTGAGCCAATCACAATTGGCTCAAATAATCGCGAATTCAAAAAATCGTAAATTATAACAACTTCACGCCAGAATGCCGGCCGCGTATTGGACGCGGAAAACATGTGATTAGATTGCTTTTTAATATCGTTGGCGCGCGACTTCATCCTCGCATGCGTCCTCCATTCTAAAAACTCCTTGAATCATGGAATCTTCCCATAATATTTAAAATAGCACCATTAACTTGTGTTTCTATCTGGATTGACAAAATTTAAATGAATTTGTTTTAGATTGGCTGAAATGGAACCGGCAGTGTCAGGTGCAGCCAACTTCACAGCTCTGTTCGCCCGCTGCGTGGTCGCGCTGACGGCCGCGGTGGAAGGCCACGGCGCGCCGCCCGCGCATGCGCTGCAGACGCTCACCACCGACTGCCTCAGGTATGAATGTAGCCACAGATACTGGCCGGGACCACTCGCAGCCAACTTCACAGCTCTGTTCGCCCGCTGCGTGGTCGCGCTGACGGCCGCGGTGGAAGGCCACGGCGCGCCGCCCGCGCATGCGCTGCAGACGCTCACCACCGACTGCCTCAGGTATGAATGTAGCCACAGATACTGGCCGGGACCACTCGCAGCCAACTTCACAGCTCTGTTCGCGCGCTGCGTGGTCGCGCTGACGGCCGCGGTGGAAGGCCACGGCGCGCCGCCCGCGCATGCGCTGCAGACGCTCACCACCGACTGCCTCAGGTGTGAATGTAGCCACAGATACTGGCCGGGACCATTCGCAGCCAACTTCACAGCTCTGTTCGCGCGCTGCGTGGTCGCGCTGACGGCCGCGGTGGAAGGCCACGGCGCGCCGCCCGCGCATGCGCTGCAGACGCTCACCACCGACTGCCTCAGGTATGAATGTAGCCACAGATACTGGCCGGGACCACTCGCAGCCAACTTCACAGCTCTGTTCGCCCGCTGCGTGGTCGCGCTGACGGCCGCGGTGGAAGGCCACGGCGCGCCGCCCGCGCATGCGCTGCAGACGCTCACCACCGACTGCCTCAGGTATGAATGTAGCCACAGATACTGGCCGGGACCACTCGCAGCCAACTAAATTAAACTAAAACTCAATTTTAATTACATTAACAGGTTTACGGACTTAAATAGTTCAAATTAGTATCCTTTGATTAGATGCCTTCAAGCAACATTTTTAATTAGTACTTAATACATTTTTCGACAAGCAAGCATTTAATAGTAATATGCGTAAAACTTAATAACTGTGTTTTAAGATGTTTATATTTTTTTGTAGTTAAGTTATATTGTACTGTAAGTTTTCCGATTAAAATAAAATAAAAAATAATTATTTTATTGATTGGCAAATGACATTACATTAACAGAATAATTTCGCATTTTATCCCATCACAGGTTACAACACCAGTTCAGCGGAGTGACAGAACAAGAGAACGCATGCGTATGGCAACTCGCATTGCGCGTGTGCGCAGCTCGCCTCTACGCCGCGACTTGTACCGCGTGTAACAATAACAATGTCACGCCCGCCACGCCGGCCGGCGGCGTCAGCGCTGCGGCGTTGTCGGCGCAAGCGGCTTTGACGCAACACGCCGAGCTGTTAGATAGGCTGCTGGCTTCTGCTGGTGAGATTTGTTACTGTACCTCATTAATCTTTAGGCATCTGTATCTGCTAACAGGCAGAGAATCGCGTTCGTCGTCGTCTTTACACCTGCCTGATCTACTAATTGGCTTTGGCTGATAAAAACTATTTCTTTATGCGACACTATTATAGCTGGTAAAGTGTCTAATTCTATTTTTAAAATTGGTGATGAAAAAAAAAATATATAGTCAAAATGAAACTGGCCACAAACAAGACAGATAAGTATCTATTCAATAAAACATTTGAATCACGAATTCTATCGCCTCGACTTCTTCGATAAAATTACGGTTACGCCTCCAAAGCGCAAGTGGAGAAGAGGCGGCGCAACAAACTCCACGGCTGCGGCCAGGTTTCTCTGCAGCTGACTGTACTTATTGTTGTTTCTAGGTGTGGAGCCGGACCCGTTCACGATCGCGGTGTTCCAGCAGCTGTCGATGAACGCGGACAACAAGCCGGCTGCGCTGGCGCGCGTCATCATGCCGCTGTTGCAAGCTGCGCCTATGTGCGCTGTTCCCAGGCCTAATCTCAAGGTATCATTTTGACTTTTTTTTTAAATATTGTAGTCCATCTAAAGGCGGTTTGTTAGACGGAGTCTGCTATTATGTTAGAATATCAAGAAGTTTTCTTCAACTTTTCTTGGTTTCTCTTGTTCTACTCGCTCAATGATTGTCATTTGTCTTGTTGTTTAGTAACTTTTATTTTAATAATTTTTACAACTCTGTCCCAAATGGCGCGCAGACGATGTGCAGAGCGCTTAATTATTACAAGTATTTCGAATGGGGTCCTATTTTTGAAAGTATGACATACCGCTGAAAACGAATAGACTATTATGTCGCACTCGTCCTACTATGTCACTAAATACATAAAAGCCGTATTTTTGAAACCACTCGTCTAGCAATGTTGCCAGTGATATGAAAATAATGCGAGAAATAATTTCTGCTCCTTTCTACGCAACGAAAACCGAATCGGTTACGAATCGTAAAAAAAATGTTCGTAAATTTTCAATCAAAGAGAACGTAAGCGTTAAACGGAACACAAAAATAAAAATTCTAATAGACTCCATCTATATCCGTATCCGGTTGTCTATGTCATTCATGATTTTAACGTAAAAAACGTTCGACCACCAAATCATACGAAAACGTGTGTCTAGACCACTCGTTGCGAATTATTCGACATAGACAATTCAAAAATACGGAATAATGGATATCGAATGAAAAATCATTCGGCTCACGCTTTTTTGGTGAGTCACACTTTCAAAAATAGGGCCCCTGAAGTTGATTGAACATTGTACATACTTTGATGGCTCAACGATCTCAGTGGACCTTGGCTTCCGATAATTGAAGACAGTTTTTGCCTGTCGGCTCTTTGAGTATTGAAAATCTACATCTGGAGAGTCTTTTCCAGATTCGAATGTGCACGGCGACGATCCTGGAGCCGGCGAGCGACAACGACACGGTGCTGCGCTTCAGCGCGGGGCTGGTGGCGGGCGTGGCGCTGGAGGCCGAGGTGCTGCGCGTGCGCGCGCCGGCCGCGCTGCGCGTGCGCGTGCGCTACCCCGACCGCCGCGCGCACGCGCTCGTGCCGCCGCAGGACCATCTGCGGCCGCTGGACCACCACACCACCAGTATGTGTACACTAGCTTCAGCGCGGGGCTGGTGGCGGGCGTGGCGCTGGAGGCCGAGGTGCTGCGCGTGCGCGCGCCGGCCGCGCTGCGCGTGCGCGTGCGCTACCCCGACCGCCGCGCGCACGCGCTCGTGCCGCCGCAGGACCATCTGCGGCCGCTGGACCACCACACCACCAGTATGTGTACACTATCAGCGCGCGGGGCTGGTGGCGGGCGTGGCGCTGGAAGGCCGAGGTGCTGCGCGTGCGCGCGCCGGCCCGCGCTGCGCGTGCGCGTGCGCTACCCCGACCGCCGCGCGCACGCGCTCGTGCCGCCGCAGGACCATCTGCGGCCGCTGGACCACCACACCACCAGTATGTGTACACTAGCTTCAGCGCGGGGCTGGTGGCGGGCGTGGCGCTGGAGGCCGAGGTGCTGCGCGTGCGCGCGCCGGCCGCGCTGCGCGTGCGCGTGCGCTACCCCGACCGCCGCGCGCACGCGCTCGGTGCCGCCGCAGGACCATCTGCGGCCGCTGGACCACCACACCACCAGTATGTGTACACTAGCTTCAGCGCGGGGCTGGTGGCGGGCGTGGCGCTGGAGGCCGAGGTGCTGCGCGTGCGCGCGCCGGCCGCGCTGCGCGTGCGCGTGCGCTACCCCGACCGCCGCGCGCACGCCAGCTCGTGCCGCCGCAGGACCATCTGCGGCCGCTGGACCACCACACCACCAGTATGTGTACACTGGCTTCAGCGCGGGGCTGGTGGCGGGCGTGGCGCTGGAGGCCGAGGTGCTGCGCGTGCGCGCGCCGGCCGCTGCGCGTGCGCGTGCGCTACCCCGACCGCCGCGCGCACGCGCTCGTGCCGCCGCAGGACCATCTGCGGCCGCTGGACCACCACACCACCAGTATGTGTACACGCACTAGCTTCAGCGCGGGGCTGGTGGCGGGCGTGGCGCTGGAGGCCGAGGTGCTGCGCGTGCGCGCGCCGGCCGCGCTGCGCGTGCGCGTGCGCTACCCCGACCGCCGCGCGCACGCGCGCTCGTGCCGCCGCAGGACCATCTGCGGCCGCTGGACCACCACACCACCAGTATGTGTACACTAGCTTCAGCGCGGGGCTGGTGGCGGGCGTGGCGCTGGAGGCCGAGGTGCTGCGCGTGCGCGCGCCGGCCGCGCTGCGCGTGCGCGTGCGCTACCCCGACCGCCGCGCGCACGCGCTCGTCGCCGCCGCAGGACCATCTGCGGCCGCTGGACCACCACACCACCAGTATGTGTACACTAGCTTCAGCGCGGGGCTGGTGGCGGGCGTGGCGCTGGAGGCCGAGGTGCTGCGCGTGCGCGCGCCGGCCGCGCTGCGCGTGCGCGTGCGCTACCCCGACCGCCGCGCGCACGCGCTCGTGCCGCCGCAGGACCATCTGCGGCCGCTGGACCACCACACCACCAGTATGTGTACACTAGCTTCAGCGCGGGGCTGGTGGCGGGCGTGGCGCTGGAGGCCGAGGTGCTGCGCGTGCGCGCGCCGGCCGCGCTGCGCGTGCGCGTGCGCTACCCCGACCGCCGCGCGCACGCGCTCGTGCCGCCGCAGGACCATCTGCGGCCGCTGGACCACCACACCACCAGTATGTGTACACTAGCTTCAGCGCGGGGCTGGTGGCGGGCGTGGCGCTGGAGGCCGAGGTGCTGCGCGTGCGCGCGCCGGCCGCGCTGCGCGTGCGCGTGCGCTACCCCGACCGCCGCGCGCACGCGCTCGTGCCGCCGCAGGACCATCTGCGGCCGCTGGACCACCACACCACCAGTATGTGTACACTAGCTTCAGCGCGGGGCTGGTGGCGGGCGTGGCGCTGGAGGCCGAGGTGCTGCGCGTGCGCGCGCCGGCCGCGCTGCGCGTGCGCGTGCGCTACCCCGACCGCCGCGCGCACGCGCTCGTGCCGCCGCAGGACCATCTGCGGCCGCTGGACCACCACACCACCAGTATGTGTACACTAGCTTCAGCGCGGGGCTGGTGGCGGGCGTGGCGCTGGAGGCCGAGGTGCTGCGCGTGCGCGCGCCGGCCGCGCTGCGCGTGCGCGTGCGCTACCCCGACCGCCGCGCGCACGCGCTCGTGCCGCCGCAGGACCATCTGCGGCCGCTGGACCACCACACCACCAGTATGTGTACACTAGCTTCAGCGCGGGGCTGGTGGCGGGCGTGGCGCTGGAGGCCGAGGTGCTGCGCGTGCGCGCGCCGGCCGCGCTGCGCGTGCGCGTGCGCTACCCCGACCGCCGCGCGCACGCGCTCGTGCCGCCGCAGGACCATCTGCGGCCGCTCGACCACCACACCACCAGTATGTGTACACTAGCTTCAGCGCGGGGCTGGTGGCGGGCGTGGCGCTGGAGGCCGAGGTGCTGCGCGTGCGCGCGCCGGCCGCGCTGCGCGTGCGCGTGCGCTACTGTAGAGGTTTGATGTTTCTATCTCTGGCCACTTTGGCATTCGATCAATAATTGAATTATTTAAAATATTGAAGAAGAAGTTTGATAGATGGAGAATTGAAGGGTCTTCGACGGATGAAACATCAAGTCACGATATAATTTGTAATTTCTAAAAGAAGTATTAAATAAAAACGATTTCCCAAGTACCGAATACAGTTTAAATCAACGACGAACCCCCCCGTCGTCACATGGTGGAGGTCAGTGAAGAAGATAGTGAAACGAAAAGTCAGTATGGAATTTTGACCAAGACAGAATATCTTTATTTTGTAAACAAAATGAATGAAAATGAAGATAAATTATATAATTTTGAAGAAAATATTAATATTATGGAATCTTTAAATATTAACCCAAGTCTTAAACTTGAGGATAAGTCTAATTTGGTCCAACTTTTACGTGACTATCGTGATTGTTTTGCATTCACTTCGAAGGAGTTAGGGCGATGCGATGTGGTGGATATTAATATTAAAACAACTGACGATATCCCTGTTCATTGTCCGCCATACCGTGCTTCGTCGAAACAATTGGAAATAATTAATACTCAAGTGAGTGAAATGTTTGATGCGGGTGTCATCCGAGAATCCAGAAGTGCATATGCTTCCCCTGTGGTATTGGTTCCAAAAACTGACAGTACATGGAGATTTTGTGTAGATTATAGAAAACTAAATAAGAAAGTTGTTACAGACTCATATCCTTTACCCATTATTGAAGATATTTTAATTTATCTATCTGGTGCTAAGTTTTTTGCGGATTTAGATTTAAATTCTGGTTATTGGCAATTGATGATTGCTGAAGCTGATAAACGTAAAACTGCCTTTATTACACCGTCAGGTTTATATGAATTTAATGTTTTACCTTTTGGATTAAAGACTAGTCAAGCTGTTTTCCAAAGAACTATGGATAAAGTCTTAGCAGGTCTTAAATATAAAAATGCTATCGTTTACGTAGATAATATTATTGTTTATGGCCAGAATTTCTCAGAATTTTGTAATGCATTGCGATCTGTGTTACAAAGATTGAAAGATGCTAATCTAACGTTAAAACCAAGTAAATGTACTTTAGGATATAATAGTATTACGGTATTAGGTTATTTAATTTCTAGCAAAGGGATATTGCCTGATGAAAAGAAATTAGAATCGGTAAAGAATTTAAAACCACCTACAAATGCGAAGGAGGTAAAATCAATCTTAGGTTTATTTTCTTATTATCGTAAATTTATTAATGATTTTGCCAGGATAAGTATTCCTTTAACTAAATTATTAAAGAAAGGTACCAAGTTCATATGGACTCAGATACATCAAACGGCGTTCGAAGAAATAAAGAAATATTTGACGAACCCACCTATTTTACATTTTTATTCTAATAATAAAGATTTAGTGACTAGATTATATGTTGACGCAAGCGCAGAAGCCCTTGGAAGCTGTTTGATGCAAGGTGAAGAGGTAATGAATCCAATATTTTATGCATCTCGGAAATTGAGTGACGCCGAGAAGAAATATACTACAACAGAGAAGGAATGTCTAGGAGTTGTATGGGCATTAAATTATTTTAAACATTTTCTATGGGGAATGAGATTTCAAGTGGTTACAGATCATAAGGCATTGTGTTGGTTAAGAAGTCGGAGAGATATGAGTGGGAGGTTAGCAAGATGGTCATTAAGTATCCAAGCGTATGATTTTGATATTGTTCATTGTTCTGGTAAGGATAATATCATTGCTGATTTTTTGAGTAGAAATCCGTTAAATCAGTTAGTTGATCAGGATTCTCAACAAACTGATGGGATGGAATTGTATAGTTTGGAGTTTGATAAGTTGAGAGAAAAACAGGAAGAGGATGAAGTTTGTAGTAGTCACATTTCACGGTTGAATGATAGTTTGATTGAGAATGATAGGGGGTATAAGATATCGAATGGTGTATTATGTAAGCAAGTGAGACGTCTAGAGGGTGACTGTGATTTGATTGTGTTACCGCAACAATTGTTTGGAGATGTGATGCGGGAAATACATGATGATGCCTGGACAGGAGGTCATTTAGGTTTAGCAAAGACATTTGGAAAATTTAAAAGAATGTATTATATGAAGGGAGCTGAACGCGAGATTGAAATGTATATCAAGAGCTGTCAAGTGTGTCAGGAGCGTAAGAAGGTTAAACAGTTAGCTCCTTTACAACCCGTTGTTCCAACTGATTTATTACAGAAAGTGGGGATAGATGTTGTAGGTCCACTTCGAAAGTCGGTAGCTGGAAATAGGTATATTATTGTTAGTGTAGAATATGTATCTAAGTATGCTATTTGCAAGGCGGTTCCTAAGGTTACTGCTAATGATATTAGCATGTTTTTGGTTGAAGAGATATTTTGTAGATTCGGAGGTGTAAAAGAAGTTATTTCAGATCGTGGTTCTGTGTTTACGTCACATTATGTTAGGGATACAATAGCGTTTTTTGGTGCAAAATCGCGTTTTACTACTGCATTCCATCCCGCTTGCAATGGTTTGGTCGAAAGATTTAATCGTACATTATTACAAATGTTGTCAATGTATGTATCTGAGGATCAAAGAGATTGGTGTAGATTTTTACCATTAGTTTGTTTTGCATACAATTCTAGTGTACAAGCTAGTACACAGATGTCTCCTCATATGATTGTTTATGCAAGAGAACCTACCTTTCGCATGGACATGTTGGTAAATAGGCAGGAAACGGTGAATCTTAATAGACATCATTTTCAAGGTTTGTTGACGCGTAGGGCTTTGGAAAACATTCGCAAAGCTCAAGTAAAACAGAAAATACTTTATGATAAGAAGTCTATTGTTAGAAGTTATAGACCGAATGAGTTAGTATTGGTATATACACCTAGAAGAGTTACCAATAGATGTATGAAACTCACTAGATTATATAGAGGTCCTTTCCGAATAGTTAGACAAATATCTAGGGTTAATTATTTAATAAAAAGGTTAGGTAGTAATAGGTATAGGGACATAGTTCATGTAAATAGATTAAAACCTTTTTATTTGCGAATATGATTATTAATGTTTATTTTCACAGAAGAGTTTTAATACTAGTATCCTATGTCTGTGGTTTATATTTGTGTGCTTTAAATAAATTCTCTTTTTCATGTTTCTTCGGGGACCGGAGGCGGTCCATAAGCAGATGAAGTTGTAAACGGAGGAAGAGATTCCAATGAAAAAGTTTTAGTCCGTTTACTGTTGTAGCTCTATGGTGATTGTGTCTCGCGTGATTTTTGAGAATCTTATTTATTATAACTTGCATAAATGATATAAGTCATAGCAAGTGTGTCTGATTTGGGCACATATAATTAAATGTTTTCTCTAAATGCTGGATCGTTAAGGTTATGAAATTAGCATTTTCACCCATAGAGATAGCTAAATAATATCCATCTCTTCCTCTGTCGTATTACGTGTGATGACGTGTTACCACACTGTAAGGGCTTTGATGCTATTCAGTTATATTGTAATTGCCCAATTAACCCCTTCAGGAAAGATATTAAGTTTTGTTAATGTCGTTGTGTAGTAGACAGTCTTGGTTCTTTTTGCGGTTTTGTTCCAAGAAAGTTTGAAACTGAAATACTTATTGATTGAGTTAATATTTTTGGATTTGCATATTTAAACTCTGAGACCAGTTTCCAACTATCCCAGACTACCCCGACCGCCGCGCGCACGCGCTCGTGCCGCCGCAGGACCATCTGCGGCCGCTGGACCACCACACCACCAGTATGTGTACACTAGCTTCAGCGCGGGGCTGGTGGCGGGCGTGGCGCTGGAGGCCGAGGTGCTGCGCGTGCGCGCGCCGACCGCGCTGCGCGTGCGCGTGCGCTACCCCGACCGCCGCGCGCACGCGCTCGTGCCGCCGCAGGACCATCTGCGGCCGCTGGACCACCACACCACCAGTATGTGTACACTAGCTTCAGCGCGGGGCTGGTGGCGGGCGTGGCGCTGGAGGCCGAGGTGCTGCGCGTGCGCGCGCCGGCCGCGCTGCGCGTGCGCGTGCGCTACCCCGACCGCCGCGCGCACGCGCTCGTGCCGCCGCAGGACCATCTGCGGCCGCTGGACCACCACACCACCAGTATGTGTACACTAGCTTCAGCGCGGGGCTGGTGGCGGGCGTGGCGCTGGAGGCCGAAGGTGCTGCGCGTGCGCGCGCCGGCCGCGCTGCGCGTGCGCGTGCGCTACCCCGACCGCCGCGCGCACGCGCTCGTGCCGCCGCAGGACCATCTGCGGCCGCTGGACCACCACACCACCAGTATGTGTACACTAGCTTCAGCGCGGGGCTGGTGGCGGGCGTGGCGCTGGAGGCCGAGGTGCTGCGCGTGCGCGCGCCGGCCGCGCTGCGCGTGCGCGTGCGCTACCCCGACCGCCGCGCGCACGCGCTCGTGCCGCCGCAGGACCATCTGCGGCCGCTGGACCACCACACCACCAGTATGTGTACACTAGCTTCAGCGCGGGGGCTGGTGGCGGGCGTGGCGCTGGAGGCCGAGGTGCTGCGCGTGCGCGCGCCGGCCGCGCTGCGCGTGCGCGTGCGCTACCCCGACCGCCGCGCGCACGCGCTCGTGCCGCCGCAGGACCATCTGCGGCCGCTCGACCACCACACCACCAGTATGTGTACACTAGCTTCAGCGCGGGGCTGGTGGCGGGCGTGGCGCTGGAGGCCGAGGTGCTGCGCGTGCGCGCGCCGGCCGCGCTGCGCGTGCGCGTGCGCTACCCCGACCGCCGCGCGCACGCGCTCGTGCCGCCGCAGGACCATCTGCGGCCGCTGGACCACCACACCACCAGTATGTGTACACTAGCTTCAGCGCGGGGCTGGTGGCGGGCGTGGCGCTGGAGGCCGAGGTGCTGCGCGTGCGCGCGCCGGCCGCGCTGCGCGTGCGCGTGCGCTACCCCGACCGCCGCGCGCACGCGCTCGTGCCGCCGCAGGACCATCTGCGGCCGCTCGACCACCACACCACCAGTATGTCTACTCTACACTATGTGTGCTTCTTACGCTCACGAGTGTTTAAATAAATCTACATCGGCCATATGGATGGATAAGGAGGATGGGCCCTGGACCATCACGCAGGCCTAATGCGGATTGGTGGGCTTTAACGATTACGAATACACAGTCCACGCATAACGTGTCTACTGAAGCCCAGATTAGCTCTGATATATTTTTGGTCACACATCCCGTGACCGATCATTGCGAAAGTTGCTTATCCGCCACTATCGCTAAGCGAGCGCGCAAGTATAATTGCCGTCACGTAAAAAGGTCGCTGACGGTTAAGCTGCGCGGTAGGCGATATATCGGTCTATGCGGTGAGCGGGGGTCGGGTAGGTCTCATCCGGCGCCCGCGATTGGTTTGTCAGTCGTACCCGCAATTATGCGCAAGTTTCACCCCCTCCTCACCCTACCAGCGCCTTTTTACGTGATGGGAAGTATACCACAGAGTCAAAGGGCACAGAGGCAGTTTTAAATTGTTATATAACATCCGTTGTCTCTATTACACTTATTACGTTACAATTTGTTGAAAAAAAGAGACAAGAAATGTTATATAACATTTTATAACTGCTTGTGTGGGATCTGAAAATCCTGCCTATCTGTAACATAAACATGCTTACAGATTGTATAAATTTTATTGAGATTTAATACTATAGGTAGTGTACTTTCTGTATAGACTAAATCACAATCAATTTCGCAGACGACGACGGCACCCAGAACGTGCGGCTGCTGACCAAAGTCCTGATATCGCACTACGTGTGGACGGACCCGTGCGGCGTGGACATCTCCGTGTGCCTGGCCGTGGACGGCGCGCGCGACCCCGACGCACTCGTCGAACTCGGCCGGCCTGTGCGCGTCACTGTCGCGCCCAAACCTATCAAGCGAGGGATTTAAAAAAAAATAAAAAAAAGCGAGAAATTAAAAAAAAAAAAGTGAGATCAAAAAAAAAGCGAAGGATAAGGAAAAATTTAGGGGCACGAGCTAACATGGGCAGGAGCGAAATGTAGAAAAACCCTCGATTCCAGCCATTGATAGTTGGTTCAGTGTCTGCGATTCACATAAAGGCACCTTCAGATTATATCAGCACCCGTATTACGTGTGAACGGACCCGTGCGGCGTGGACATCTCCGTGTGCCTGGCCGTGGACGGCGCGCGCGACCCCGACGCACTCGTCGAGCTCGGCCGGCCTGTGCGCGTCACTGTCGCGCCCAAGCCTATCAAGCGGGGGATTTAGATGAAAGGGAGGGGTTTAAAAAAAAAAGTGAAGGATAAGGAAAAATTTAGAGGCACGAGCTAACATCTTTCGTCAATGGGCAGGAGCAAAATGTAGAGAAACCCTCGATTTGAACCATTGACAGTTGGTTCACTGCCTGCAATTGTGTTTGGTAGATGTATGCAAAGCCTTAACCTGCTTCTAAACCTGGTGCTTTGTGAAAACCCTGGTGGTTGCTGGATTATCAAAAATGTTTAAAGGAATACCAGCAGTAGCAGTTTGAGTATCAAGTATTTATTTTTGGATTTTTGAGCATCTCAGATGCAATTAGTACTAAAGTACAGGAGGTACAGTAGGACAGGAGTATAAAGACCTGGTCACAGGTTCAAGTCCTGCTTGCATGGAATTTTTTCACCATATCTAATTTCTATATATAAGTACAGTCAACAGCACATCAACCTACTCAAATTCATTGCAAATTCGACTCTGCGGCCGCGGCATAAGAGATCATGCAGGGTAACTTGAGGTGCGGTCGACTGTACTTGAGTATCAGGTAACTCACAAAAATGACAAAGTTCTAAACACCTGATATCACGCTCATGTTGAAACAAATACTCGAAATATTTGAACCTGTTCGGACTACAACTATTTCATGTGGATCTGCTTAGCAGAAGACGAGAATTTAATATTAAATACTTATATAGTATTGTACATATTGATCACATTTGCGTCAATTTTGTATGTATCTAATATTTTAAGATAATAATTTATGTGTCATGTGTGGTGATGTGTAAAGTTTTAAGATGATAAGTATTATGTGAAACAAATAAATTGTATAAAGAATATAATTTATTGTTTATAATTTACAAAATATACCTTCAATCAAAATAACACAGACAACAATGTAATTAAGTATGCAGGGCTGCTACTTCAACAAAGGTTTGTTCAGAAAATAATAATGGTATTGCAATGAAACTTAACAATATAATATGTAGATATCATTAAAATTCATTAAATGTTAAGTTTCATTACAGCACCAATATTATTTTCTGAATAAACCTTTGTTACAGTTGTGACTGGCTCTGCATACTTTCTGTAAAATAATACAAATTAAGAATCACATTTTGTGCTTAAATTACAACATTTATTAGTATAAATTATTATAATTAAATACATTTCTGAAATATTAATATTTGGACAAAAACACATAAAGCTACTCAAATTCAAAGCAACATACAAAATGTATAGGAGTTTTGTTGGATTAAAAGAGGCAATGCAATGGTACATTCACATAGTAAAGCATATTTATAGATGTACTTTTGAAATGATGGAAAGTTTAACATCAATAACAATTAACACTCAATCCTATATTGAGGTAAAGAAACTGTTTTTCTAAATTTCTCATGAAAATATAATTACAATGCAACTAAAACATACTTATATATGGATTTCATACTTGACCTACCATAGACCAATTTTGGGTAGTTATTTTATTCCTTATCTATTGCTAATAGTTCACTGCGGGCTATACAGTGGTGAATGAGCTGTTTGATACCAGGCATCCACGTTCCTACTGCACTGACATGGTCTACCATCAGAGCCCTGTGTATTTCATCTGCCTTTTGGGGTTCTTCATTTTTAAGAGCTGGAATTACAAGAATAGTCATTAGAAGTCAATAACAAATTTGGAAAAATATGTCATATCTATAAAAAGTTCTCAAATACAGTGGCAAACGGAATACAAACCATTGGCTAATTCACGCATCTGAAACTGAACATTCCTGTTTAGCTTTTCATTAACCCACATATCCTCCATTACTCCTATTCTTCTTTTTATATCACTGGCTTTCTGCCCTAATTCGCTGCTATTATCCAACAACAATAACAGAATGTCTTTCACTTCACACAGAGCACTTTCACTATCAATATCAACAGTATCTTGAGGTTCTATTCTTGGAGGCAATTTTATAGGTGGTGCAGAAGGTAGGGTGGATGGTATCGCAGGTGAACTCGCAGCAGGCTGTGATGCAGAGACTGTGCCACCTCCCGATAAAGGAAAAGCTACCCTTTTGTTGAGAAAATTTCGAGGTCTGTTTATCGTTGTTTGTTGAGCGTTATACGAAAACTTCGGTGGATCATTCCACCCAGGGTCGTAAGGAACTGAAACAAATGCTTGTATTTATTTTCGTAATTTTTATTACTAACAGCTACGTACGTACGACACGATACGTTAGAAAATACCTACCTTTTCCAGGCTGATTTGGCGAATGGTTACAGTTCTCCATTGTTGTTAAATTAAGTAATGCAAAAGTATGTTTTGTTCTGTTCGTTTCAATCAAAGGGTAATCGCTACCTACGTGTTGTAATTGCAATTTTCTTGTGTTACGTACTATCGTTTCGTGCTTTTTGTACTTTAATGAATTGAATTGAATAGTTACTATGCTATGTAATACAATTTATAGCAAAGATTTTAGAATAGGTAGCAAAGTAAACGTAATGAAATTGAAATGAAAACATGAAAACACCACAGTCCACAATTCACAACACGACAAACAATGTCATGTCATTGTAAAATAACAGTGACAGCCCAGAATAAAAATTAAAAGACAGAGACATATCAGATTTCGTTTTTTCTAAAGAATAACATTTTTTGTCTATGGTTTATTTTTGGACTGTCGTGCGTGATGTAGAGTAGAAGTCTTTATGTCGATTTGATCTCAATGAATCGAACTGACTGTTGTTGACTTTGACAATTTTGACATATTTCATTTTACTTCACGAAGGAAGCGCGGTGCGGTGTGGTGTGTGATTTGGTGATTTGTTGTGTGAAGTGAATTTTGTGCGGCAAGGCAGGCAAGCAGTATGATGGTTTATCAAAGTATATTCTATAATTTACTCGGAATTCTACCATTATTTTTATTAATATGCTACTTACAGACGTCTCAAGGTAATACTCATCATAAGGTAACAAATATTAACAGTCATTTGCTAATAATTTTGTGCGCTGAGTAATTACGTGGCCCTATGCCATGGGCGGATATTTGATTATGTTCAGAGTTGATATGGATTGTATTTAGAAATTAATGACTGAAAACCCCATGAATTGTACCTATCTTTTTAGCATCCAAAGCTGAATTCGTGACGTGTGGGACGATTTTAAAACTTATAAATACAGATTTAAAACTGAGACTACACTCACATGATGTGAAGTATGGCTCAGGCTCCGGCCAGCAATCGGTCACAGCTGTGGATGTGTCTGATGATCACAACAGTCATTGGCAAATAAAAGCACCTATGGGCGAGGATTGCAAAAGAGGGTTTGTTCAATAGTTTATAATTTACAAATATTATTGGATGCCAGTTACATATCTATGTACTTCTTCATTTTCCCATTTAATTGTGGTTGGCACAGTATGTCAACTCCTACTGCTCTACATATCCATGGCCTTTAAGATATTTTTTATTTTGTACTAGCCAAGCCACTAGAATTTCGGGATAAAAAGAACCCTATGTGCTATTCTCGGTATTTTTCTACCTGTATACCAAATTTCATCAAAATCCGTCCTGTAGTATTCATGTGATTGAGTAACAAACATCCTCACAAACTCACATCCAAACTTTTGCATTTATAATATTAGTAGAAACTAAGATGATCAAGTATTAGTACAAGTATTGAATAAAGGAGTCCTTGACTCATGTTCATCTTTTTTGTCAGGTTATTTTTATTTTCTCCTAGAGGCACTTATTAACTTCCATAAAAAATATTTTTTACTGTATTAGTGTACTTATTGTCTCATTTCAATAATTTTCAGATCTCCAATCAAATGCAACTCAGTGATTCGCCTCCAACATGTTGGTACTAAAAAAAACTTGCATTCCCATTATTTCACATCCCCATTGTCATCTAACCAAGAGGTTTCCTGTTATGGAGATGAAGATGGGCTGGGAGATAGCGGAGACCATTGGACAGTTGTATGTAACAATGATTACTGGAGACGTGACACCCCTGTCAAGTTAAGACATGTAGATACTGCTGCGTAAGTAACATTGTTGATATTATGTTTTTTTTCTCGAGTATTTGTTATATATTTAATAGTGGTTTTAAGGTAGCTATCAAACTGTATAGGAGTATGTATAGCATGGTAATGAGGGAATTCTATAAGCAGTTAAAGGATGTTATAAAAGCAAAGGATTTCTTAGTGAATTAATTTTACGGCTGTAGATATGCAAATCCAATATATACCAGACCATTACTTTGAATTATTTTTCTTCTTCAGGTACCTGGCTGGTTCAGGACGCACCTTTGGCCGACCTATCAGTGGCCAGGGAGAAATAGTTGGTGTGACCTCACAGTATGGATCGTACACCGACTGGCAAGCCAAGGAAGGCCTGTTCATACACCCAAGTGACCCTCTGCCCCACCAACATGCAATACATTCAGAATTATAATAGTGTAATGTAGTCTAGTAACTTATTATAACAGTTCAAAGCCATTTTGTAAGTTTTTAATTTGTGATATCAAACTTACATAAACTTGGTCCACATAAAATGCTGACATGCATCACATAAATTGTTGTGCTATGAAGTTAGTAATTTTTATGATTGTAGCTTAAAATTACTAATTTTAAGGCCTAATAATTTTATTAAACAACAAAAGGTGGGTACTTATAAAATTAATAATGGAATGTAATGCATTATATGAGTTATGTACTTTTATTATCAATTAATGGAATGTAATGCATTATATAAGTTATGTACTTTTATTATCAATCCTACAAAGTCATGAGGAAACCGGTTTGTTGTTCCTTATTAATTTTAGTAAATAAATCTATCTAGTATTTAATATGCAGGGACTAAATCCATTTTGGTTAATTCTATTTTAGTTATTTCATTGAGCAAACTGGAATTCATTGCAGCATATTTTCAATGGTAGGTACTGTACTATATTAAATAATGAAATGCTCAAAACATGTGCCCATTCCACAAGCATTACCAAAAAATGGGAACCTGTGATATTGACAGGAAATAGTTTTAAATTTATTCTTTTATTTATTTAGTCTTAAAATGGAAGGACATTAAAATATTGAAAATAAACAAGTTTTTTCTTAAATTAACTTTATTGTCAATGTTCATTATGTTACATGAGGTAACTAACCTCTGAGAAACTTCCAAGTTACAAACTGACAGTGCTTCAACACCATCGAATTTAGCCTAATACTGAAGCATTAAAATCATTATCATAAACTAGGATCATAGATTACATTGCATTCGTTGCTATGCGAAAGATCCGATGTTACTGAAGCACGAAACTAGAGTTTTATAAAAATATAGTATAAAATTAAATAGTGTGCATTACCCTAGCAGGAAAGTGTGTCCTGGAGTTAAGTGAATGGAACCAAAACGTTGTGCATAGTCTAGTGTACATGTGCCGCGAATAAAACTTTTGTGCGTCTTGTAGTTTAGGAAAACGAAAATCTAGGATTCTGCTAGGGTAACGTCGTTCTAGCAGGAAAGTTCTAAACGAATGATCGGAGAGACAAATATTCTGAGGGGGCAGAGAGCTTAGAGCTGTGCATTGACCTGGGCCGAAAAGATCATTTGTGCGTCTTCAGGTTTTCGGGATATTGCATTTCCTGCTAGAGTAACGTTTTGCAAAATCGTGGATCTCCTAGATCCATCGTATGTGCGCCTATAAGATAAATATACATGAGTAGCTATTCATTTGTGCCCATCTGTGCCATAATTAGATTTAAGAAAATATTTATAATTTTTAAGTAATCGCGTTGTCTTTGAAATCACGAAAAAAAATCATAGCGCCTAAATGAAAAGACGTGTAAGCTCGCTGAAAACTGTATTCGATTCTTCTATACACATATAATAAACACAAAAAGTTTTTGAAGTGCACATGTATTCATTATTGAATAATATTACAAAAAGACAAAATTAGGTGACTTAACTTTGACGTCAACATACAAGAAACCGGCTCAACCCAATAAGTGTGCGTGTGAACCAAAGATTAGTGTGTTTAGTCATATATTATCGTGGAAATTTTCAGTTCAAAATGTTAAGGATTTAAGTGAATTAACACAAATCCAAAAACATATGAACAACGGCAGATTATCCGGCCAAATTAGAATGACTACAAAAAAGCGACGGTTTCATACATATCGATGACCTTCTCTATTGAACGTATTATACCTAAGCTGTTGGCCGTACAGTCGCTATCAAACGTCTGTCGGCAATTCCCAACTGGGAATTCCCGACAAAGTTTGAGGAAATAATTAAAAAATCGTAACTATCCTATCCTAACTAATATTATTAATGCGATAGTGAGTTTTTTTGTTTATTTACTTGTTTGTTTGTTACCTCTTCATGCTTTATCTACTGAACCATTCTTCCTGATATTTCGCATACACATTGTTATAAGTACTGAGAAGAACATAAGATACCTGGGAAAAAGCACTGTTCCCGTGGGAAATTCACACGGCAGAAGCCGCGGCAAAAGCTAGTATGGATATAAAATGCACAGGACATGCACATAGTGGCCATATAAAATAAAAAAAGAAGTTTTTGATTTGGAAATTATTATTTTTATTCTCTTATACATAGGTAATTTTAATAGTAAATATTATGGCATCAAATCAATGAAAGGTACCTTATGTCCTTATCCAGTACTTCTAACTATGTGTATGCGAAATTTCAGGAAGACTATTTCAGTAGATAAAGCATGAAGAGTTAACAAACAAACGGATTTGACACCGTAGATGCCTCGGTGGTCCTGTAGTCAAAGCATAAAATATGTCTCATGATCTGGCTGGGTACTTTATATATCTACTAAGCATATTTTGCGGAAAGGATTTCCAGTCTTATTGGGATATTGCATTTTCAAATCAACTGCTTAGCCGAAAACAAAAATGACTCAATGACTTTGGACTGCACTTTTAGCTGTGGGTCTCGAACAATAAAATAATATTTAAGTACTTACTACTAAAGAAAACCAAATGCCTTCCTTTGTAATCATTGGTAACTTAAATATTTACTTACCATTGCAGATTATTCCATTCCAACTTCATAAATTTTTAACCAACATCTAATTAGTAAACAAACGCAACTGCGCAACAGGATCTCCATAGCGTCATAACATACAACATGCACGCGTGATGCACGCAACGCACCAAACTGTTTACCAAGAGAAAAGATGACTCACTTCTAGTAAAAAGCAAAATACATCGCATTATTGAAAATAGAATGACGATTATATATCTATCTCTGTCCCACTTATACCATTTTGCTTATCTTCACGCTAGCTAGACAAAGCGACTCCCTCCCTATTGTTTTTGTTATCCGGAGACAGAAAACTAATCCAACGTCATCGGGTGCCGCGCGGAGGAAGGAAACATCGGTCGGTGTGCAGAATTGTACGACTCGACATGGAAGAAGAAATAGTAGCCATAGCCATGTAGCTAGTTCATAATAGTGGTACCTAAATAAACTTTCACATTTAAAAAACACATTTTGTATTTTTATAGAAGGTACCTAATCTACCTATTTCGACAAATAAGGAACACGACCTTAACTTTTATACAAATCCCTATTTAACAACAATACATATTTTTTAATTACTCCCACTATTTCCCACAAATAAAGAGTTACAGGTTGGCATTTGCTAATAAACGTTTGAATGCGACTGTACGAACAGCTTAGGTATAATGCGTTCAATAGAGAAGGTTATCGATATGTATGAAACCGTCGCTTTTTTGTAGTCATTCTAATTTGGCCGAATAATCTGCCGTTGTTCATATGTTTTTGGATTTGTGTTTATTTACTTATATCCTTAACATTTTGAGCTGAAAATTTCCACGATAACTTATGACTGAACACACTAATCTTTGGTTCACACGCACACTTATTGGGTTGAGCCGGTTTCTTGTATGTTGACGTCAAAGTTAAGTCACCTAATTTTGTCTTTTAGTAATATTATTCAATAATGAATTCATGTGCACTTCAGAAACTTTTTTGTGGTTATTATAGGTGTATAGAAGAATCGAATACAGTTTTCAGGAGCTTACACGTCTTTTCATTTAGGCGCTATGATTTTTTTTCGTGATTTCAAAGACAACGCGATTACTTAAAAATTATAAATATTTTCTTAAATCTAATTATGGCACAGATGGGCATAAATGAATAGCTACTCATGTATATTTATCTTACAGGCGCACATACGATGGATCTAGGAGATCCACGATTTTGCAAAACGTTACTCTAGCAGGAAATGCAATATCCCGAAAACTCTGAAGACGCACAAATGATCTTTTCGGCCCAGGTCAATGCACAGCTCTAAGCTCTCTGCCCCCCCAGAATATTTCTCTCTCCGATCATTCGTTTAGAACTTTCCTGCTAGAACAACGTTACCCTAGCAGAATCCTAGATTTCCGTTTTTTTCCTAAACTACAAGACGCACAAAAGTTTTATTCGCGGCATGTACACTAGACTACGCACAACGTTTTGGTTCCCTTCACTTAACTCCAGGACACACTTTCCTGCCAGGGTAACGCACACAATTAAATAAACAATTCAAAATGATTTGTGACTGTGCACCCCAGTCCTTCAGTCGCGGTGCTTTTCTACGGCAGGGTCGCATCAACGAGGCTTGCGGTGGCGGCGGCGGCATCGGCGATCGATTCATTAGTATACAAAAACTCTCCCTGAGACTTATTCGAACCCATTATTATCTAGTTCAATGTTTCTTTCAGAACAATTCATTGCGTTCGCCTCTGCCATCACCGGTCGCGTGCAGACACCACATTCTATAGTTTTTGAGGTTGTGAATTTGTGATAATATGAAGATGCATGGCAGGTACACGAGTCGGTGTCAGCCACATAAATACCTTTTAATTATTGATAATTGTCTGCTTCTTACATCAAGTTTATGGGCATTCTTACATTCGTTCATACATATCGGTCCAGATAAATGCACAACTAAAATTTATCTTATCCTAACTAAGCAAAGGCACAGATGAAATATGTCTTGTGTTATTTTAATTTTCCCTAAGACAACCTACTGACTTTATTGTTCAGTATTTTTACTACAATAATACCTACTCGCTATATTATGATTCGAGAGGATCAAAGAACACAATATAATGTAAATAAATAATAAGTTTCGGTGGTTAGCAAAACTTAAATGGAGTAAGCAGATAAGAAATTAAAAATATAACACGAAATTGATTTTTGAGACAAATTAAATCTTTAACAAAATCATAAACAATGCTGAACAAAGTTCGAAAACAACAGGGTCGGGCCTGAAGTGATGCTCAGCTACTCTCGAGCATCTCATATACTTTTTATCTCAAAATAATTCTCCAAATAAAAGAGGTATGAATATATAATTTGTTCAAATTTATTTCTATATTATTCAATTTCTTAAGAGGTTTTGTTGTTGAAAATGCGCTAAAAATTGCGACGAGACTGCGGCTCGAATATTGTTTGAATATATCAATTAACAATATTGTAAATGTGAAAATCGAATTGTTACTTTTGGTATGATTAACAAAATTTGGAAAAACCCCCATATTTCCACGCGGACAAAGTTTACTTTATAAAGTTCTCTTATTATTAAAATAAAGGTTCTGATGCTTTCACGGTTTTGTAAAATTTCAAATACATTTAAAATAAAAATCGCGGGTTACCGTGAATAATCATATGTAAAAACGTCAAAGGGCCAATGTATGTCAAACTTCATACATAACATTAAACATTTTCGCAGCCGCAGTGGATACGATATTTTTAATCACAAAAAAAGGGAAATCTGTATGAAGAGTTGGTATAACCAACGATGCTCTCGAGCGGCTGCATTTCATTGAACTAATCTCTAGAATTATCTCCTAAGGGCATTATGTGTGGGCTAGCAGATTTTGTTTCGCAAGCACACTGTTTAGCTTCTCGAGCGCGTACGTGAGGTTGGAGAACAGTTTCTTGTCGCAGCCGTGCTGCCGTTTTGCCTGATGGTGCTGAAGCTGGAACCGTTCGGAGAGTTTCTTCTCCACGTCGATGTACGTCACCGCTTGCATCAGCGGACATAGGATTATTTTCGTGTGGTCTTGGAAGTTTATCTGTGAACAAGTCAATTTCATAAATAGGGAAAAACAAATCGATGATATGTATATTTTAATATGTATATAAAGAATTGATTATTATTTTTAAAAAATACATAAGTTCACCTTTCACGTAAGGAATGGATAAAAAACCGAATATATTTTTAGGAATACTGGCGAGCAGCGCAATATTTGGCAGACAGCAGCAGAAAGAAAAATTATTACAATACGTTATTTATTTTATTACTAGCTTTTACCCGCGGCTTCGCCCGCGTGAATTTCTGCGTGAACAGTGTACCCTATGTCCCTTCTCAGTACTTCTAACTATGTGTATGCGAAATTTCAGCAAGATTGGTGCATAGTAGATAAAGCGTGAAGAGGAAACTCACTTTCGCATTTATAATATTAGTTAGGATTATCTTAAGCCTGCATCACACGTTTTTAGCCAAAACAGGCGTTACTGAATTGACCCTGGTAAGCAAAACTAAATCATTATTGATAATAAAATAGTAGTACTATAGGCTTCTCAAATAACTGCTACTACTTATACGAGACAGATAAAATAATATTTGCCTTTTATTTTTGCGTAAATACCTTCCCAGGAAAAGCACGAAAAATACGAAAACTAAGGTTCACGGCTTTAACAGAAATCATTATGTAAAACACAAATTATAATTTCTACATAATGTTAAATCGCGAGTTTATTAAACTAGCTACAAGTTGCTCGTTTTAGATTTTTGAAAAATAACTCTGAAAAAATATTATATATCGTAACAATTCACTAAGAAATTCCCCATACATTTTTTTTTGTATGGCAAATGCCATCGCTCAATATATACGAGTTTCCCAAGCCTACGAAAAAATCAGTCTGCCGGTAAGAGTCAAGGGGAATCCACGTCGCTCCACTCTGCTGCTCGGGAGGCATTTTAATTTTCGCGTGTTCATGTATTCACAGACAGCAGAGAGTAATGTAGATCAGAGTTACATATATTATTACTTTTAATCTTTTTTAAAAATTTATATAGGTACCATTTTCATACTCATGAATGATGGCTTTGACAATTTTTGATGAAATAGAAATCGTAATAAATCGCAATCATAGAAATCGTAATAAATCGAAATCATAGAATCGAAATCATAAAAATCAAAATAAATCTAAATCAAGATCCATGATGGCGGCACAACTTTTTTTTTTTTTAATTTATTTTGCGATATGTATATCGTTTCATAGATTTTGCAAAGAGTGCGCTGATTACGAAAATAACATTTAGTTTTAGGTCCAAGATGAAAGGCAGGACAACTTTTCACGTTTACAATATGGGTATGGTTCATATCAAGCATTGGTGCGGTGCGCTGATGACAAAAATACGGCACATTTTATTTTGAGATCCAAGATGGCGGACAACTTTTTTTTCAAGTTTACAATATGGGTATGGTTATATAGGTATTTCGGTGCGCTGATGACAAAAATAACATTTATTTTGAGATCCAAGATGGCGAGACAACTTTTTTTTTCGGTTTACAATATGGGTATGGTTATATACAGGTATTTCGGTGCGCTGATGACAAAAATAACATTTATTTTGAGATCCTAGATGGAGGACATTTTTTTTTTCTCAATTTTGCAATATGGTTAACATGTTGTAGGTTTTTCGGTGCGCTAATGACATCAAAATAACATTTATTTTGAGGATCCAAGATGGCGGGCAGTTTTTTTTTTCAAGTTTACAATATGGGTATGGTTATATATTTCGGCGACGCGCTGATGACAAAAAATAACATTTATTTTGAGATCCAAGATGGCGGACAATCTTTTTCACGTTTGAGCAATGGCAGGTTATATGGTTATATAGGTTCGTCGGTGCGCTTTCGATGACAAAAAATATCATTTATTTTGAGATCCAAGATCCGGCGGGCAGTTTTTTTTCTTTCAAGTTTACAATATAAAGGTATGGTTATATAGGTTTTGGGGACGCTGATGACCAAAATAACATTTATTTTAAGATCAGCGTCCCCGAAAAACTCCATAAAACGATACCCATATTGTAAAATAATAATGAAAAACTATCCTCCATCTTGGATCTCAAAATAAATGTTGTTTTTGTCATCAGCGCACCGAAATACCTATATAACCATACCCATATTGTAAACTTGAAAAAAAAGTTGTCCGCCATCTTGGATCTCAAAATAAATGTTATTTTTGTCATCAGCACACCGAAATACCTATATAACCATACCCCATAGTTGCTAAACGTGGAAAAAAAAAAAGGATTGTCCGCCATCTTGGATCTTACCATAAATGTTATTTTTGTCATCAGCGGCCAATCCGAAATATACCTATATAACCAGTACCCTATATTGTAAACGTGAAAAAGTTGTCCGCCATCTTGGATTCCAAAAAATAAATGTTATTTTCGTCATCAGCGTCCCCAAAAACCTATGAAACGATACCCATATTGTAAGATAAAATAAAAAACTGTCCTCCATCTTGAATCTCAAAATAAATGTTATTTTTGTCATCAGCGCACCCGGAAATACCTATATAACCATACCCATATTGTAAACTTGAAAAAGTTGTCTCGCCATCTTGAATCTCTCAAAATAAATGTTATTTTTGTCATCAGCGCACCTGAATACCTATATAATTATACACGCTCAATACAACTTGAGGTAAACTTGAAAAAAGTTGTCCGCCTGCATCTTTGGATCTCAAAATAAATGTATTATTTTTGTCATCAGCGCGCCGAAATACCTATATAACCATACCCATATTGTAAACTTGAAAAAAAAGTTGTCCGACTCCATCTTGGATTCTCAAAATAAATGTTTATTTTAACATTGTCATCAGCGCACCGAAATACCTATATAACCATACCTGCATATTGTAAACTAATGAAAAAATGTCCGCCATCTTGGATCTCAAAATAAATGTTATTTTCGTAATCAGCGCACTGAAACACTTATAAAATGATACCCATATTGCAAAATTAAAAAAAAGTTGTCCGCCATCTTGGATCCAAAAATACTATTTTTGTAAACCTCATCCCGAAAAATTGGCCTTCATGGGATGCCAGGCAGATGTTTAACATCTTAGCATCTGGCACGACGGTCATGCTATTTTCTGTCGCGGCATTCGTGTCCATTTTACTGCCAAGTCGCGCCAAGTATGTTTTACATAAGAAAATGGTCGTAATTTTATTTTTAGTATTCATTACCGTAAAGCAAGAAAAAAAAAAATTATATACCACAAATTAGGTGTACCAACAAATCCTTTGCCGGATCCCTGTCACTTATTACTTCGGCTTGGCGGCAATCTACACGTCGATGTGTGTGTGACTCTGCACACAGCCAGCTGAGGTCTATCAAATACCTCAAACTCGGTCGGGCGCGCGGACGTGATACACTCTTAAGCTAACACCATTGCGTATCTATTCAATGCAAATTAATACATTCTTCATTCTTTCTTTCTTACTGTTAAGATTCAATAAAGGTTACATGAATACATACCTGTAACGTCCCATTAGTTAAATACATAATAACAGCGAGCGTAGTTCTGAACCACTGGTGCAAATGGCGGCAATCGCGATAGTCCGTCAGTCTTCTCGCACGGGCACCGACGCACCTGGTGGAAAAAAAGTCAATTAAATTAACTGTATAAATCAATACAATACCGTTATCGGGTGTTCGTGAACTCTGTATTATAAGACATTGTTAGAACTACAAACAAGTTTTCCTTGTGGTTTTCAAAGCCTTTTGTTTTTTTACACGACTGACCAAATAAGGGAGTGTTATGTTTTTCTACACGACTGACCAAAAAAGGAGTGTTATGCTATGGTTTTCAGGATTCATGTATGTATGTATGCGTTTCTTTTGTCCACCACGTCCTGCACGTCCTGAACGGCTGAACGGATTTTGCTGTGAGAGGTATTTTTAGATTCCTTGCATTCCTCCAAGTGACAGGCTATGTGAGTTGTTGTTGTTGTGTTTTTTTAATAATTAGCTTGTTTAAGCTTACTTATTAAAAAATAGCTACTTTTTACTGTCAAATGCTGGTAGCAAAAAATCTTTGTTCAATATCACTTTGAGAATTGGGTTTTCTTTCAAATTGTGCTTTTCTTAAGCGAATATAAATAAATGTAAAATAATATTAACACAGATTAGAAAATTCAACTTACCAGCAGCTTTCATCAAATGTTCAGTCATGTATCTCCTGAAGTAGTAGAGAGGAGTTTCATTTTCGTCGAGCTCCTGTGGGTACTTTCGCCCATCGTCATATATTGTTCTTGGTCTCTGCCTGTTGATATAGTGTACGTTCCTAAAAAAATACAAACGATTATGATAAAAAATATATGAGGAGAACTGTCTTGAGTCTATTTTTTGTAAACTGGTTTATATTTATTCTTAAAGTACATTTCAATATCACGCACCTTACTCATGCTAAGAGTAAAATACGTGACATACTTGCGAATATGTGTCAACTCACAGTAAAAAAGTAAATCTTTGCACGATGATGCCTTTAATTCTTTCTCGTCTTCTTAGCTTATCTACCATATTGCTGCAGTGTTGGAGTCGAACGCGTGTATGGCAGCGTTGGCCAAGCGCAAAGGAATCTTGAAACCTGTTCCCAGCCTGACGTAAGAACGTAAGAACGACGTTTTTATAACGAAAAATCATAAAATCATTGTTAGCATTGTTTATACTTCACAGTCCATTAGCCAGCATGATAAGCTTGGTGGTGTCGTTGAACATGACGCCGACGCTCTCGTCGCACAGCTGGTAGCCGAAGCCGTACTTGTCCGAGTAGTCCACCCACTTGCCGACCCACACCAGCGGCTGCGACCCGGGGTCGCTCAGCTCGTCCGTCAGGCATTCCGGACGGCATTTCAGCTGTGGGAACATTTTACTTTTAGATAATAGCTAGCTTGGACGATAAATGCTTTTTTAAATTATCCTTTTCTTAATTTTTTTGTATAAGTCCTTCAAATATAGCTGGCGTTAAATGATTCTTATGGTCTAGTAACACATATGTATGTATGCTATTTTCTTCCGAAAAATACATTGTGTGGAACGCGACCTTAGTGAGGTGTTACTTGAGGAAGGCTATGCTGAAGCTAATAGTCCTGAAATTACACACAAAATAAATTTATTCCAAAAACTAGGTACATAAAATTGAGTCAAAGACTCGTATGATGATATTGCGATTAAATGCATGACAGGGCCGCGCAGGTTTGTGCTGCGTCAGCGCTTTTTGCTGTTCATTGTTTTTATCTCGTACAGACATCAAAGGTAAATAAAATCAAAATATAGTTAGTGTCGCGCGAAGATCTACCTTGCTAATGAGGAACACAGCCAGTTTCTTCTCCTTTAAATGTAGCTGGTAAAACGATTCTCTTGGCCTACTAAAAAATGTATGTTTTAGTATTATTTTCCGCTAATAAGACTTTCATAGATACCGAAGAGAGCCCTACCTTGCTGACGAGCAACGCAGCCAGCTGGTCGCGTAGAGCGATGAGGTTCTTGCCGGTAGCGAGGTCAGGCTCCAGGTGGCGCGCGGCCCTGATGTTGTGCCGTCGCGTTTCACTCTGGCGATGTCCACCGCCATCGCCACATCTACATTTATTATATTATTTTATTTATTTAGGTAGTACACAACAGAAACACAATCTACAAAAATTCACACAGTACCTACATATTTTGGATATAGATTTTGGAGCCAAATTGATTATACATCGTTCATACATTTATTCAAATCCAAAGTTTCTTTATTCCTCACAACAATATACTTCATTTTCTATAAGAGGTTGAGGTTTTTTTTAAGCAGAAGATGGTTGTGTTAGGAAAACATCGCTCTCTCTAAGAAGAATTTATATCCTTAATTTCCTAATTCTAATATTCTAATTGGTCAATAATAATTCTATATTCTAACTCCATACTAATATTATAAATGCGAAAGTTTGGATGGGAGTTTGTGAGTCTGTGAGGTTGTGAGGGGATGTTTGTATACTCAATCACGCAAAATCTACTGGGCGGATTTCCGTTGAAATTTGGTATACGGGTAGAAAAATACCGGGAATAGCACATAGGGTACTTTTTATTCCTGGAAATTCCCACGGGAGCGAAGCCCCCTGGCGAGGAGCGAACTAGTTCGAACCAAATCCAAGCTGGAAGCGAGGCCGAAGTGTCCGAGCTTCCAGCTGGTTGGTTCTATATATATATAGCTGCATTACCACTCACTCAACTGACTGACTCCACTGACATAAATTGTTTGTTCTACGGAATTGCGAACTTGAAAAAAGTAATGATGGGGGATGTGTAGAGGGGGAAGATGTAAGGTCAGGAAAAATACGAAAGTGGAATCCTGTGGAGCAGTTCCGGACTGATAAGGGGGTACTGCCCTGCGGAAACTATAATAGATAGGTGGGTGCTCGACCAAATGTCATGAAAGGACCCTGGGCAACGACCACAGCCGGCGGCAGTTTACGGTTTTTTTGACTTTTTTTTTTTTTTTTTCATACAAAATTTTATTTTTTCCATAGCAAACTTGACTGGGGGTTTTGGGGGGGGAAAAACGGACTCGTAGAGTTTTACCGTCATAGACAATTTTTTATGTTGAGACCGTGGGGACCCAAACAGACAGGTTTTTTTTTTTTTTTCGGAAATTTTTTTCGAAAGAGTTTTGTATGGGCCAGCCAAGTCACCAGCCGGGGAGCTTCGAGGCCGCAGGCCGGAGGCTCCGCGGCAAGCGAGGCCGCAGGCCGAGCTTCGTCCAGGCGAGGCCGAAGGCCGAGCTCCGCGGCAAGCGAGGCGCCGAAGGCCGAGCTCCCTCTCTTCAGCCGCGCAAGCGAGGCCGCAGGCCGAGCTGCGTACAGGCGAGGCCGAAGGCCGAGCTCCATCTCGTGCGAAAAGAATTGGGCGAGGCTGCAGGCCGAGCCGTATCCTCCTTTATGGATGACTTCTTCATTTCATGCCGAACCCCCCTGAGTAACCAGCCGGGGAGCCGAGGCCGAAGGCCCGAGGCTCCGCTGGCAAGCGAGGCTCGAAGAAGCCGAAGCCCTCCCCCTTCAGCCGCGCAAGCGAGGCCGGAGGCCGAAGCTTGCGCTCGCGCAGGCGACTGCAGGCCGAGCTGCGTCCAGGCGAGGCCGAAGGCCGAGCTCCGTCTCGTGCGAAAAGAATTGGGCGAGGCCGCAGGCCGAGCCATTCATCGATGACCTGATGATGACAACTTATACTCTTCGAGTCACCAGCCGGGGAGCCGAGGCCGAAGGCCGAGGTTCCGCGGCGCGAGGCCGCAGGCCGAGCTGCGTATATGAATCGAACTGGAGAGGCGAGGGCGAGGCCGGAGGCCGAGCCCCTCCTCTCAGCCGGGGCAAGCGAGGCCGAAGGCCGAGCATGCGCCGCCAGCGAGGCCGTAGGCCGAGCCTGGGCGTTTTAACAGCCAAGAGCAAAAGCCAGAGCAGCCTTTTCACGGTCTTCACCTAATCCCAACCGACAACATTTCTTTTGTAGATGACTTTCTCATAATTTCCCAAACTTTTTTTCATGCAATTGCAACTGCTTTCGAATTTCCCTAAATTTCCCTGCACTGCACGCGAGGTGCTTGCACCTCGCGCAGCCACGCAAAACTAGTATAATATTATAAATGCGAAAGTTTGGATGTAAGGATGTTTGTTACTCAATCACGCAAAATCTACTGGACGGATTTCGATGAAATTTGGTATACGGGTAGAAAAATATTGATTAAAGTACATAGGGTACTTTTTATCCCGAAATTTGCTGGAGCAAAAGAAAAAAATAGTAATTCATACTATTTTCTTTGCGTTCGATTAGGTTTTGAGGTGTATTAATGCGTCGTTTGCATGGCTCTATCGACCATCGCAATCGTATACCATAGTTTTTAAATAATGAATAATACTAGCGGTGCCCGCGGCTTCGCCCGCGTGAATTTCCCACGGGAACAGTGCTTTTTCCCGGGATAAAAAGTAGCCTATGTGCTATTCCAGGTCATTATCTACCTCTGTACCAAATTTCATCGAAATCCGTCCAGTAGATTTTGCGTGATTGAGTAACAAACATCCTCACAAACTCACAAATTCACAAACTCACAAACTCACATCCAAACTTTCGCATTTATAATATTAGTATGGATTCGGGAGCTACATACGTGACAACCCTCCCACTGCAGTGTCCATATGGCTACGCTGGCAACTTTTTCGTCAATATTAGAACCGTTGAAAAACTGTATGTTCTTTTGAACCGTTGAACCGTTGAAAAACTGCGAGTTCTTTTCTTCCGCCATCAATATCACTGTGTGTAACAGTTTTACACACAGTGATGGCGAACATATTGATTGCGGAAGAAAAGAACTCGTGCTGCAGCAGCCTGTCCACGGACGTGACATGATGTAACAGTTTATTTTCTATGTTGAATCTTGCGATCAGCCTGTCTGGCTATGAGCAGGTGCGTTGTGTGATTGCGAGAGATGATATTACCGTTAGAGTTGACTTCGTTGAGTGGACGGCGATGCAGCGCCACGCCCTCGAGCTGGTCGGTGCGCGGCGCGGTGGTGAGGCAGGACAGCGGCAGCGCGGCGGGCAGGATGCCGGCAGAGAAGAACTCGTGCTGCAGCAGCTTGTCCACGGCCGGCCGCCGCGCCGGGTTGGACTGCAGCTGCAGCACTATCATCGCTGCGGCCGGCTTGCGCAGCGACGATGGGATCCTGGCATTGCACTCGGTTTTTAGTTGAAAGAAATGTGCCTTATAAGGGGCCGTCCATTAATCACGTGATCTTTTTTTTTTTTTAACCCCCCTCTCTTGGTGATACATGGTGAGGTTTCAGACTACCCCCTACCCAACATCACGTGTATTTTTAATATCTACAAAAAAATCTTAATTTTTTTTAGAATATTAGCTTGCCTAGCAACGACGAGTCAAGGAATAGAATCATTTCAGAACGTCACACTACACGCCGCTTTTCGGTTTAAAAATCGCGCGTTTGAAAAAATAATGAAAAAATAAATACAAGTGATATCTATACTACACCCCCCCTTGTGATATTTCTTGATTTTTGATAGACCCCTCCCCCCCCTTTCAAGCCTCACCTGATTAATGGACGGCCCCTAATGTATAGCATACCCTGTTTTCTGTTAATGGGAAGCTTTTCCATACTTATTATATGTATTGCAGACATTTATTATAATTATGTTTACGCTGTTTCATCTAATGGGGAAAGGCTGGTGTACTGAGATACAAGCTCTGCTTAGTTCAGACACCAGTCTCTCACAATCTTAAACAAGACAATATAGTAACAATGTTGTTTGTTAAATTTAGATTGTGGAGAAAAAATAAAGAATTTTGAATTTAGCATATGTAATGAAAACCTCATAATGTAATGTTGGACAATTTATTTCCCCACTGGCAAAAATTGCATAAATAATGGACAAATTGTCTTAACAATTCTATTCTGGCTCAGCCATAGAGCTCCTCTTCCTTCGGAAATAAGAACCACATACGTCCAACTTATTGCGTAGGGTAGGATTATCATTAAAATTTGCTTTAGAGATGTGTGAAATATAAACATTTAACAAACTTTTGGTACACTTACACAATTGAGTATGACTGACAAACAAATGGCCTGGACATTTTTTTTAATGTACTTAAAGTAGTGACTATAATGAAATCTAATCTATGCGACAGTGGTAGAGGGCCGAAGGCCCTCTAATATGAATGCTCACAAACTCACACGATGCTCACAAACTTCAGCATAAGCATGAACTACCCATGCGGATGCAAAACATTCAGACAAACGTTCATTGTTAAATAGTTGCCGAGAATTAGTTTTTCATGTGCTTTGTTAATTACTTCACACAATTCATGGTCCATTTTAGCCTACAAGTAAATATTTTTGCATGTAACTGACAATCTATATAATAGCACTGGGCTGGACATGTGCAAAACATGTAAAGGCGATTATTTCATGGGTGCAAATCCACAGACACAGTGAAGCAACTGGGCACCGTCACCAACATTGATGTTGTAACCTGTATTGCTGTTTGAGAGTATTGTCGTGGACCAGGGCCCGGGCGTACCGAGCGCCCAGAGATCGCAAGGGCCCCGCGCAACAAACCCTCATCGCGAGGTACACCCCCTCACTATTCGAGATAACAACACATTATTTTTGCTAATACATCCGCACAACTTAATTCATGCACTTCTTATTGTTATGTGATATTCTATACCAGATTTCATTAATGCTTTTTTATAAACTTGAGGGAGTATAATAGATAAATTATAGAAAAAAAAAGTATCCTTATGCAACGCCTAGTCAAACAAAACATAACATGATTTTAGGCACCATAGTATACTGTATTATGAATGTTCTTTTTTAGCTAAATAAAAATAATGCCTTTATAATAATATCTCGATGCTTTTTATTATCTTTTCCAGCTAATTTTCCCTTCTCTCATTTCAATACCAATGATAGAGATAAAGTAGCCAAATTTTGATCCTACCTATCTGAAATTTATAGATTACTCACACTTTGCCGGAGCTGTATGTTTCAGCTTATATAATAGGGTATTTTACACTATGTAAGAAAAAATATAAAAATGTTTGTTCATAATAGATCGAATGTCTAAAACGCCATTCGCCGTTTCAGCTGTATATACCCTATTAGGGTTGCTAACTGTACGGTTACATCAGCCAATTATACACATCATAAAAATTTGTTTCTACTAATTTCACCCACGCATGCCATACTAATTGCGAACATGCATAGTAAAATCTTTAAAATAAAATTAAACATACAAATTAGCAATAGCAATTCGTACCTATATTCACATTGCCTGATTCTCTTGTAAGTGTCCTTGAGTGTGGAGGTTTCAAACGGTGGCTTGCCTACAAGCAGAGTGTACATGATGCACCCCAGACTCCAGATATCCACCTCGAAGGAGTGGCCCTTCTTCGTCAGAATTTCAGGTGCAATATAGTTAGGGGTGCCGCATAGAGTCTGCTTTCTCTCTCCTGTAAATTTGTGGTGTATGTTCATTCCAGATAGATACTCAGACAAGAACATAGGCTTTAAATAAGAAGAGACTATTTTTCATGACAACCTTTACAAGTGGAACACTGCAAATGTTTACAATTTTATATTTACACTAGCTTTTGCCCGCCGCTTGCCCACGTCAATTTCCCACGGGAACAGTGCTTTTTCCCAGGATGAAAGGTACACTATGTACTTCTATGTGTATGCAAAATTTCAGAAAGATTGGTTCAGTAGAGTGAACTGTAAAGAGGTTACATACAAAACTCACTTTCGCATTTGTAATATTACAATACAAACATTATTTGTTTGCACACAAATAAATAATTAAAGGTATACATAAAGTAAACTTAGAAACTAAAAATATAGGAAGATGTACAAAAGGCGGCCTTATCGCTGTAAGCAATTTCTTCCAGGTAACTATTAGAAAAATTGCCTATATTAGTTAGGATAATAAGAATTAAAACAAACTTTAGAACCTATATTCCTTTATTAACCCCTTAAAGTAAATTATAGAATGCCAATAACATTGCTTTAGTGTATCACACTGTAAAAATGTTATTGTTTTTTAATAAATAAAATATAAAAATATTACCTTCATATTCAATCCTGGCAGCGAGGCCAAAGTCTCCAATCTTGACATGTAGGTCGTCATCAAGGAACAAGTTGCCGAGTTTCAGATCTCTGTGGATGATGCGTTTGCTGTGCAGGTACTGGACGCCCAGCAGGATTTGGTGCATGTAGAAGCGGGTCTCCGGCTCTGTTATTGCTTTCCGGCGCTTGTGCAGCTCCATCATAGACTGTCATTGAAATATCACTTGTAAATATTTTTTATATAAAAGTTCATAGGTTTTCAGTGCTTTTTCCCAGGATAAAAGGTACCAGCGCTTCTCAGTACTTCAATGTGTATGCAAAATTTCAGGAAGATCGGTTCAGTAGATAAAGCGTGAAGAAGTATCAAACAAATAAACTCACTTTCGAATTTATAATTTAAGTAAGCTATTTACTTTTAAAAATATTTTTATCACAAGAAGTATAAACAAACAAAATTCAAATAGAGACCAAATCAATGAAATTTCATGCCTATTGATGCTGATCAATTAAAATAGGCCACATCCAATCTGAATTTATTTGATGTATTAACTGTTGCGACACTAGATTGATACTTGTTTGTGGTTGATAGTGGCACTTGAGAGCACCAAGTAACTACCTATCTAAGCACAACTTTAGTACTGTACTTACCCTACGCTTACAAAAGCTCAAGAATAATATAGATGTTGAGCGAGTCCTCAAAGAAGCTATGGAATCCAACCACATGCTTGTGTTGCAGTGACCGGTGGATGGAGATTTCTTGTGCCATTTTCTCTTTCTGGCTGGACTTCACCATTAATTTCTTGGAGACTATTTTGCCAGCATATATTTGGCTCGTAGCAGTGTCTTGTATTTCGTAACATTTTGCAAAACCTCCCTGAAATTTGTTTACATAAAGTGATCAATGGCCAAAGATATGTACTTAGTTACTTACATACAAGATCTAGAAGCTTACTTAACCAGTTTGTATTGAGTTTGAACATCAATTTGACTGACAAATTTGTCTTGCATCTGGCCTTAAAAAATGGAATGAAACTAGGTTAAGAAAACCTCTAGGTACATATAAAATTGACAAGTTTTAATAATTTCCTAATACTATGAGGATTATGATAGGAAAGATATGGAAAAGCTGCTGTATAATATTAGCGCACTATGGTATAAAACTCCAACCAAACCTACCTTTTCAAGAAGCTGGTTTTTGAGTTTAATGCATTCTAAAGCCAACCCCACAAACTCAAAAATAGACACAGAATTTGAAAAGTAACTGACATAGTGTTAGGTAAAATGCATTAATACTTAATTTATTAACATTTTATCTGTTTATTGACGAGTATTTAAAGAAAAATGATGATTTCCTTTATAAATAACTAACAGAATAACACGGCGGCATATGTAATGATTGTAACGGTTTTCTGTGAGATAACAGATGCTAAATCGTTAGACAATACTTATGATACAACTGGCAAAATTCGTGCAACGTATAAAATTATCTCCTTAAAGCTTTTTGAATATCGGTAGGTTACATTTATAATGGAATAGAAATTATAACAAATAAACTCACCTTTCCAAAAAATCTTAACCTCTGGTAAGTACTATTGGTTTGAGGATCGTGTATGAATTCTGGGATTTCTTTCTTTTCGTCTTCTTTGAGCGACGTCATTTTAAACTAGCTTAAATATAAAACAAGTCAAATATAATTTTATGTTTAAAATATCAGTAAAGTTTTGGTGATTGTTGACAAATTCACAAAGGAGATTTCAAACGGCCATACGTTTGAATTGAACTTTGAAGTTTGAAGGCTGCTGTTGCATGTTGCATTGAATTGCCATTGAATTTGAACCACACGACCAATAGATATGAAGGAATTTCTACCAGTGTGCCCATATGAAAAACGAATTCTCCTAAATTGTAGTAATATTTTCGAAATACTATATTTTTTACCGTGGACGTTACGTTTGTTAAATATATTTTTAAACTTTCATATTTTTTTATATTGTCTAAGTAAACCACACATGCATAGATGTCAAAATATTATTATTAACCCCTCTCCACTCCAGTTGGGTCAAAGAAACGAACGTCACCAATACCATGCAGGCTACAAAATTAAATGACATTAAAAGCGGTGCGATCACGACACGATCCTTTGGCGCGTGGTAGGAAAGCCAACGTAAAGCCTGACCAGAAATATAAAAACCCTGAATTAGTGGGAGCACTTAAACGTTTTATATTGCAACATTATTGAAAGCAGTAGCGGATTTAATGGCGAATGTACACACTCGACGAGGGAGCGCGAGCCATGGCGAGGATAAGAATGTACAGGATACATTCGCCTATCCTCGCCTTCCCTCGCCTCACCACGCGCGCCCTCGTCCTCGTGTCGGCTTTTTGTCGCGAGTCAAAGGGCCTCGCCTTCCCTCGCGAGTTTAAGCTACTGCTGAGTACGAGGAGCGCTACACGAATGTCACCCTGTACATTCTTGATTAATTCAGTTAGGAGGAGGGAGACGAGTGCATCCCTGTACACTCGTTCTTCGTTCATTCTACCTCAACACGTCGTGGTGTTAAGTTGTGCGTAGTCGCAACCAATTAAATATGTGGAACCAGGAGAAAGAATTAAATTTTGTAGAAATATATCAAAGCGAGCCTATTTTATGGGAGCCCACGCACAAATACCACAAAGACAAACGTAAAGTTTACGATGCGTGGGCTCGATATCTGAGGAAACTGGGTTTTCGATAGATGAATTTAAAAAAAAAAAGAATTCATTGATGGCCACATTTAGGTCGATTAAAAGAGAAATAAATTAATACGTCTCTAAGATCTGGATCAGGGGCCGAAGATGTTGAAAAACCATCATCATCCACCTCATCAATAATCATCCACCACCTCCGTTTACGCCATATCTTTTTAATCTTTTTCGTTTCATAAATGTACATATAATTATAATAGCTAATAGCGCATAGCGCAGCAGCTGCTGTAACTTGAAGCGCGTCCATCTCCTCGCCGCCGCTCGTCGTAACTGAATTAATCAAGAATGTACAGGGTGACATTCGTGTAGCGCTCCTCGTGCGAGAGGTTCGTGCGAGGGATAGCGAGGACCCTCGCGCAAGTGTGTACAGGCGCCATAAAGAGTGGTAGTGGTATGGTAGCACGGGGGCCCGTGCCCCCCCCCCACATCACCGACTGCAACTTTATGTAAATAGGTACTGTAGAGATAGGACAGTACATAATTATCATATTAAGATTCGAGTTGTTAAACTAACAGGATTTAGTAGCAATAAGTAGTTTCTTAAAAGTTTATTTCCAAAAAAATAATCCGCCACCATTAGTGATGTAGTGCCGTTTTCGAAATTTTCAAAGAACAAGCGGAAACTTCCTTAAAAATATCTCGGAAATATTCTCAAAAACGGAAAACGTTGCCCTTACCAGAAATAAAAATACTGGATCCGCCCTTTATTGAAAGTCAAACTTCGACAGGAGAGCTTCGATCAAGTATAAAAAAACTTGATCGAAGCAGGAGAGAAAAGAAATAAGAAATTAGTTCTATTGCTTTTCTGCAACATGGCGAGAGTTTTTATATTCTACGTGTGACATAAAAGAGTAGACAATAAATAGGGGCGCTGTTTTGACTTAACTAGCAACACTTGGTGTTTATCAACCAATCGCATAGATCGTGCATAGATTTTCAACCAATTACGACTATTCGATTTGGTATTGCAATGATAGAAAAATTTAGTTCGTCCTAAATTCGTTTTCTACTCTTTTATGTCGCACTTTTACAACTTGTACTAAACTATAATAGAATCCTTACTGTATCTATCTATTATAAAATTAACTAAAAAAGTTAACGAACATTTTAGCTGAAATATGTTTTGGCCTTATCTCTCTTTCCAATATTTGACATTGAAAGAACGAGACAAAAAACATTTTTTTATGAATAAGACAGTAAATGATTTATAACGCCCTCACTAACGCGCCAAAAGATTGTAGTGTGGTCGCTCGCACGTATGTGTTGATTCCATAGTGGTTTTGAAAAGTGTTTTTGAATCGATACTATCGATTGTATTGCGTTTCGATACAATCGATATTAACGATAGTACCGATTGTGTCAAGTTATTGGCACTATCGATAGTATTGACGCAACAACACTGGTTTGGAGCGGGAACATTCAAACGAGGAACTTGTAACAATTGGCGATAAAAACTTGGTTTATTATTTAGTACCTACCCGACCCGTATTATTTTTTATCAGCTGTTCCAAATAGAAAAAGAATAGAATAAGTTTATTTGAATTGCCACAGCCTCTAAAACATTAATTAACAAAGGCTTAAACTAATAATAAAATAACACAATAATCAATTTTATTAGTGTGCTGCAGCAAAGCAAAATGGTCATAACTCAGTGGTCTGTCTTCCTGCACGGTAGTACAGAAACACTGATTTTCAGTTATTGGCAGTTATTGCCGATAATGTATGTAGGTGCGAGCTCTAAAATAAATGGGAGTCAATCGCAACCCGAAAGCGTATTTTTACCTAATCCTACTTATAATCCATACTAATATTATAAATGCGAAAGTTTGGATGTGACTTTGTGAGTTTGTGAATTTGTGAGGATGTTTGTTAGTCAATCACGCAAAATCTACTGGACGGATTTCGATGAAATTTGGTACAGAGGTAGATAATGACCTGGAATAGCACATAGGCTACTTTTTATCCCGGGAAAAAGCACTGTTCCCGTGGGAAATTCACGCGGGCGAAGCCGCGGGCAAAAGCTAGTATTATAAATGCGAAAGCTTGGATATGAGTTTGTGAATTTGTGAGTTTGTGAGGATGTTTGTTACTCAATCACGCAAAATCTACTAGACGGATTTTGATGAAATTTGGTATACAGGTAGAAAAATACCGGGAATAGCACATAGGGTACTTTTTATCCCGAAATTCCCACGGAAGCGAAGTTCGAGGCGCACCTAGTTAACTATAAAAATAACAACTATAGGGGCGAATTTATAGAAAGTTTTTATGTACCGAATTAACTAAAGAGACGAATTAACAAAACTAGTGTAACAAAGTGGTGTACTGAATAAAGTCTTATCAGTGTCATCAGGTGTTTTTATCCAAATCCACGGACTCGTAGCCCGTAACAATATTACATGGAAATGAATTAAGTACATTTATATTTATACACTGATAATGACATTGGTTGTGATAAGAAATTATCTCAGCGAGTGAGATATATTGTTTCGCTTCCTGTACGGCCTCGTTCGCATGACAGTCTACTTTCAGGAATATGATATTTTATTGACCGTGAATAATATTCACGGTCACTGAATATTATTATAAATATCTAATGTAAAAGATCTCGTATGGGTAACTGAAAATGAAAAACGGATAACCGGAAAATCGGGATAAAAAGTAGGATATGTACGGCATCCACACGCACATCCATCCAACTTTTGTATTGATCAATCAATCAATATCATTACCTATCAATATCAATCGTATACGTGTAATAAAACTGTAACTGGTCTGTGTATGTACATATAAGATATTTAAGAAAAAAAAAATATGGGGCGTCTTTATAGGGCCAATAGAAGCCAACGATTTCGTCTGTCTGTCTGTATGTATGTTTGTTCGCGCATCATTCAAAAATTACTGGAATTTGATGCGGTTTTCAGAGTTGTATTGTTCAACAATAACTTAAAATCTGGTGTAGGTTTCTTGATATGTCGCTTCGAACCTGATATATTAACAATAATAAATAACGTGCTGACGAAGTTCGCTAGCCCGGCACATCTATAGTTTATATTATTTTTCTACTAATATTATTAGTAGAAAATGAGATAGCGTAGAGCTTAGAGCTGAACCTTCCACTTAAATGTGGCTCAAACACAAAAATAAATATTTTATGCGACTAAAGAAAACAAGTAAGTACCTACTTAAGTATCTATTGTGTACCATGTTTACAGCAATAAAAAATCATTCATTCATTTAACTCTTCCGCTTTATACTATAAGATGTTATACCCAGCTAGTTTAAAAGACAAAAAATGAATGTACACCTATGTATCTAGCCTACGTAAACTCAATTTATTCTTACCAGTCCTATCATGTAAACAATCTTACCATGTCTTTTTTTGGTTTTACAACAATATAAATTAAAATAGACTGTTAAGGAAATTACTTTCATGGCAAATAAATGTTTTACTTTAGAATGTTTAGGTTTGAACTAATATTTAATTTATTTTTGACAAAATTCAACAAAAAGTACTGTGAAGATTGTTTACATAATAGGACAATTAAGAATAAATGGAGTTTAGAGCTTAGAGCTGAACCTTCCACTTAAATGTGGCTCAAACACAAAAATAAATATGTTATGCGACTAAAGAAAACAAGTACTTAAGTACCTACTTAAGTATCTATTGTGTACCATGTTTACAGCAATAAAAAAATCATTCATTCATTTAACTCTTTCGCTTTATACTATAAGATGATATACCCAGCTAGTTTAAAAGACAAAAAATGAATGTACACCTATGTATCTAGCCTACGTAAACTCAATTTATTCTTACCAGTCCTATCATGTAAACAATCTTCCCATGTCGTTTTATGATTTTACAACAATATACTTTAGACTTTTTAGGAAATTACTTTCGTGGTTAATAAATGTTTTACTTTAGAATGTTTAGGTTTGAACTAATATTTGATTTATTTTCAACAAGCTTCAACAAAAAGTACTGTGAAGATTGTTTACATGATAGGACTGGTAAGAATAAATGGAGTTTTTTTTTTACACGTATCTGATAGGATATAGGTAAAAGGTTTGCTTTATTCTTATCCAGTACCTCACACTTTGTAATCAACAAAAAATAACAGTGACCTACAGTAATCGCCTGCAGCTGTGTATTGAGTTGACTTCCAGCATGCAGTATGACACAGTATAAAGGTTACCGCACACATCAACATTAAATCGTAACGTTACCGTCAGGTCCATATACTTACATATTACTTTTTTGTGGTCAGGTCCCACTTTTCCACTAGGCACTTTGGGCACGTACCCAGGCAACGTATGATGGGGCACCCATCAATCTCTGGAAACCCCCACTTTAACATATCATTAGTTTTTATTTTTATTTAAAAAAAATGTTATGTGGGGCCTCATTGTCCCAATGAGCCCAGTACTTCAGAAGGTGTCGAAGGTCTTAGGGGCCCCAATATCTTAATGTGCCTAGGGCCTCCAATAGGTTAATGTTGGCCCTAGCTGGTTACCGTAGTCCTTTTTCAGGCGTTGACTAAACGAAAGCAAGTATAAGGAGTGGGATCATTACCCATCGAAATATTAGGTAGGTATATACAGTGATGTTCAGGCAAATTAGCGATACTTACTAATTCACGCGAAATTAGGTACATCCCAAATGGGAGACTCCTCTTTAGGCTGCACAGACTATAAAGGCTATCGTTTATTCCACGATGAGACATCGAACTTGTTCAGCGACCACGATCTAAAAGGTTCCATATAAAAAATAGGTAAGACTGACCGTTGCAGTACATTTTAAATGTCGATTGCATAAAAAATACCAGCTACGGCTACGGCTGGAGTTGATTATGTCTGCGGTAACCTTTAAGGTTAAAATAATGCGAAACAGTGCGTGTAGCCCAATGATATTATGTATAATAAAGTGTAGCCTGTTCTCAGGTTATCATTCAGTGGCTAATAAAGGCTCTGACTGAGTCTGCATTAAGCGGTCATTTTTAAAAATAGGTATATTTTTTTAAACATGGAAATTAATAGGGTTGTTGTGTTCATAAGTGTCTTGTTGATAATTTCAAAAACGAATGCCGGTCGATCTTGTTGGTACATAACCAACTTCTTGTTTCATGATTGTTAGTTTGTTTATAAAATTAATTCTTTTGTTTTTTGTGCTAATTTATTAGGCATATTTGGATGAAATGTTTGTTTTATGTTGCACAATTTGTATTGCACATTACTTTGTATACCTACATGCTCCGTTTAAATTTTAGACACCAACTTAGATGGGTACAGTCGATTAACTTCATTAATTAATTTCCTTATTAAATACCAAACTATTTTCAAGATTTATTAATTAAAATTGAATAATTTTAGCTTTAACAAATTTGGATCGTAAAGTACTACTAGTTTAGTTCAAACTGATTTTCCATTACCATTTTCTAAATATTTAAAAATGAACCATATTCCACCATTTATAAGCTTCAATTTTAAAAATTTAGAAAATGGAAATGATATTCTGATTTGTCAAAGTGGCCTTTTTAGACTTCGAGCATTTCAGAAAGGTTTCGAAGGTCTTAGGGGCCCCAATATCTAATAGGTTAATTGACCCTGGTTACCGTAGCTCTCTATCAAGTAAAAGCAAGTAAAAAGAGCGGGTTATCCCCTAAGACTGACCGCTGCAGTAGATTTAATACATTAAAAAAAAACAATTCCAGCTACGCCTGGAGGTGATATGTCTGCGGTAACCTTTAAGGTTTGAATAATGCGAAACAGTGCGTGTAGCCCGTTCTCAGTTCTTCACTCAGTGGCTAATCAAGGCTCTGACCGAGTCTGCATTCATTTTTCAATTTTAAATGCTGTCATTTTTAAACATTTTTTTTAAACATGGAAATAAATCGAATTGTGCTAAGTGTCTTGTTGATATTTTCAAAAACGAATGCGGGTCGTTCTTGGTTAAGTGTTGATGATTGTAAGTATTTTTTAAATTATCTAATTCTTTTGTTTTATGTGATAATATAATGTAGGTACATGTTTTAAATATTTATGAGTATGTTGCACAATTTGTATTGCTCATTACTTTGTGTGCTTGCTCCGTTCAGAGGTATTTTATCGTAGACATCATCTTAGATACTGCCAACTTCATACAAGATTAATTTAGTTATTTACTTAATACTAAACCATCTCCATTTGTTTACGATTTACCCTATCACTGCGGATATTGCGCTCGGAATAAATTAAGAGCGTGGGTTGGTAGGAAATATAGCATTTATAAGTTTAAATTAAAATTTATTTATATAAACATAAAATTATAAAAAATATTTAGCACAACCTGGAGTTACACTCCAGTATGAATTTCAGAATAAAATAGTACCATTTGTATTCCAGCTTATAGATAGCTGTTTGTGTTTATAAAATGTTATCAAAATCCTTTAAATAGACTTCACGTGTTGAAGTGACAAACTCACAAACAGGTAAGTATTATATACATAGTTACCTACTATTATAATATACATATTATATGTAGCAAAATTTTACAAAATGCATTCTAAGGTTTCGCTTCTTTAGAACTTTCAGCATTGTTTCTGATTGACATCGCGAGGTTTTTATAAAAAAGAAATCTTTTGCTGTCAATTACAAATACACCAAAAAAAGCCAAGTAGTTGGAGCCGATCTGATGTGACATTAAGCATATACCTCGATTAAGCTAGTTAATTACATTTAATAATGAAATAAACTGCACCTACCTATTACGTTACTGCAAAAAACATTTATATTTTGCTATAACGAAAACAGTTTCAAAGTACAGTTATGTTTTTTTTTACTTCTGTAAACGCACGCAAAAATAATTAGGTTCTACGTCTACTTAGTTAGTGATAGTGATAAGATAACAACGTAAATGAAAATCACTTGATATTTTCACAAACATGGACAGTTACTATCATAAATGTTGTGTGTGTTACTCTTCCACGTTCATAACTTACAAAAAGTAACAAAAGTAGAAAATTAATTCTTCTCTCGTAACTAGTTACCAAACAGCGAAAAATAAATCTTATCTTGTAACTGTTTAGGTAAGTCTAGTTACCAAAAAGGACGAAGGGAAATTATCTAAGAGCCAGAAGACTATTGACCTCGTAACACAATAACTGCTACAATTATTTCCATCACAATAATCACGTAAAGACTACTTAGCAATTAGTATCACGATCTCGGAATAGATAGATAAGCGTTGAGGCCACAAAGACCGTGTGGTCGAAACTCGCACATCGTGACTGAAAATGCGATGAACGATATTCAGTCACGATGATACGATGAACTTCAGGATTCAGATGTACACTTGACGGCAAGAATACGTCGCTTAACAAACAATGCACCGCCAAACAAGTTTCCAATATTATATTAACATACTTATACCTAAGTTGTGTTTTTTTGTCCTTCTTTCACGTCAAAATGGAGCAATGGATTGGTGTGATTTTTGCACATAGGCAACTTATTGCAGCTGGCAACAGCTAGTAGTTTGTATCTTCGTTTTTACTTCATAACGTACTCACGAAGATTACTTAAATATCCAAAAAAATAAAATAGTGATAGATATCCAAACATTTTCACATTTGATCGGTTAATCTAAATAAATAAATAATATAGCGACACGTCACATAGATTTAGGGTCCAGGTTAATCTGAAAAGTTAATTGTCTTCCTTGACCTAGCCGGGTATAGATCTCGGCAACTCTTGGTTCAGAGCAAGGAGGATACATTGGTTCAGGGGAAATAATTTTTCTTTTTAGACTTCAGCCGATTATTCACTATTTGATAAATCCAATAAGGACAATTGTCATTATGGTTAAGTTAAGTGAACACATTTTTGTGCCGCTAAATGTATTTCGCGAGGTCAAGATTCTGTTGATCAGTTGTCTTGGTGACCCCCTTCCCAGGTTTAACGGCGCAAAAGTTACGCAAGGTCATGCGATTCGCGGCTTCCGGAGTTATCTGCTATTCAGGGTTTCCGCTTTTTTATCTATGGAAAATTCAATTAAAAGGATTTTTTTTTCAGTATAAAATATTTCATTTATTATTACACACCAGTATCAACTATACTAATACAAATAAAAAAATGGTTTTAATTAAATAGGAAGTCTGATCTCACATGTGACCCAAAGATTCCCATAACCACAGTGTAGTGTATGACAGAGTACGAAACACGCCCTCATTATTAACTCAGTTAGCCTTGTAACCTTATATGTAGAACACCTAGATTACTCATCCTAGATCTAGATAACGACACCTTATGACGTCTATTGATCTATTTCTAATATGTATATAAACCCTGTGTTAATCAACAATAAAGGAGAGTTACGTACGAACCATCAACGAGTGTGTTTTACTTAAAGTCACCACCTCGACGAACATCATAACAGCAGCATTGCCTTGCTGGATGGCCAGAGAAATTCTTTGGATCAGACATGAATCGGCATGACGATGATCACATCCGCGATCCGATATTTGAATCGGTTTAGGAATATACTCGTATTTTCGTTAATAAAACACCCTATTTGTTATATAATATATATGTGTGACTAGGAAATTAAAAGTAGTAATGCGTGTGGTTACCTATACTCCATTTTTTCTTAATCATAAAATCAAATATTAGTTGAAACATAAACATTTAGCATGTTTAGGTTTGAACTAATATTGTATATAATATAAGTAATTTCCATAGACATAGAAAAAAAAATTTCATTCTTTTATAAACATATAAACATTCTTTGTCAAATGAAGCCCAAAAACGTTAATAATAGTGTGCTCCAAATTCAATTTTTTTTACAGCTTGCTTCCTCTAAGTAAATTTTTTTTTTCTAGCTCCAAGGTAATTTCTTAAAAAATCTATTTCAATTTATATTGTTGTAAAATCATAAAAAGACATGGTAAGATTGTTTATATATAATAGGACAATTAAGAATTAACGGACTTTATAAGACAACGAATTTCTTAATTCCCAATTCCTTTGCAATTCGGGAACGCTTTTTATGGAAAATTGCGGAGTTCTATAAAGTTAAATACACATTTTTTTTTAACTCTAGCATAAGTATCGCAACGAAAGTGTCCTTGTATTTAAAAATATCTGTAAAACTTAACGGTAGATCCATTACCTACATATTTACAAGTGAATCTAAAAAAGACTACATGTACAGGTATGAACAATAACAACGTTTCAATGTCTATAACTGAGCTATAGCCTATTAGCCTATAACCAATACAAAGTTCATTTAATTTAGTAACCGTAATAGGAAACACAACATATGTATAGGTAGTTTTGTTTTTTATACGCGCGCCTGCGTGCTGCGGATGGTAATATATCGCCAAACAGCCAGTGCTTGGCTCTATAAATCATTATCTTTACTTAGGTATTTAAAAATTGTTATTTTCCCTATTTGATCTTAAATATGTATTATTATGTGGCTAAATTAAAAATGCTTTGTGGAATTCATAAAGCGCGTTAGTTACTAGGCGAATTGCAGAAAAGTAAGGTAATTTTCATTACCAAACACGTTTGTAATATATTCGTAATATATGGCATTATGGGCTTAAATTCGATGTAATAAGACGCACTTTACGAGCAAGTGTGTTGAGAATAATCTTACCATGTCTTTTTATGATTTTACAACCAGTTTATATATTTATTTCATATACATAGATTATACATATTAGTTTCTAATCGTTATATTTTTAATTCTCTTTGCAGTGGAAAATCATGTCCGCCTTGAAGATCTTCGCGAGTTTATCAATGTGTACAACACATCCACTACTACTCGTACATCCTTTCATGTAGACCCGGACTACGCATCCTTTGAGGTAACATTGCTGATATATATTATATACTTAGTATGTTTGGTAATTAGTAAAATAATTTAAAAATAAATTCTGATGTCACAGATGCACAAAACATGTTTATTTAGAATGTTCTTACATTGGTCTAATAAAATAGAAATAAAAAGAATTATGTTTTGGATTAATTTCGCCACTGCTAGCAATTAAGTGTAAAATTTTGGGTTTTTCGTAAAAAAATTAAAAAAAATCCTAAAAAAAATCGGTAACACTTTGCTTAAGAAAATTTTCTCTTAAATGACTCTAAATGGTATATACTAGCTTCGCTTTAAGGCTTTGTATCGAACTACCAAACACACCTTGATCAACTCTTTTTGACAATGATCAATTTTTTGACAACAATTTCAACAATTTGGGCTTAAATATACAAAAGGGATCAGGAAAGTAGAATCCTCAAAAAAAAACGATACAAGGAGATTTAAAAGAAAATATTAAAAAAAAAAATATATAAAAATGATTATTATTAGATGTATGCTTATTACGAGCAATAAAAAGTAAAATATTAAATTGTTGCATGAATGCTTTTGACTTTTGTCTGACCAATAAAAAAACAAATAAAGAATAGGATTTTTGAATCCTGCAGGACGTCACAACAGGGTTGCCAGTGCCAAACAACGTTGACTGCTTCGGTCTGGGTTCCCTGACCCGACAGCTACCATGGATCTTCAACATGAAGCCGGACACTTCCGACGACGTCAACACACATTTCTATTTCAGCTCTCGAAGCATGCCACAAAAAGTACAGGTAATTTATTAAGTTGAGGGATGTGGCGTGCAGCAGAACGTCTCGTGTTCCCCGCTACCCGCATGGAAAAAAATGGAGCTGTGATGTGACTCATTATATTCCGATACGTCTCGGTGTGCCTGAGTGCAGGGCTGTCGTCATTCTCAGTGGCTATCAAATCGCTCTGTACCAACTTCTATCTGTTATCACAAGTAATCAATAGTAAGGATACGGTGGCGCCCCTGTTACCTCCGGTTGATCCCCTGGTCAGGTTGTGCTGTGTGACACATCACATGCCCCAGCCGGACACTTCCGACGACGTCAGCACACATTTCTATTTCAGCTCTCGAAGCATGCCTCAAAAAGTACAGTTAATTTATTAAGTTTCCTGTATTGACCACGGAAATATGAGTAACTTGTTCTTAGAAATTTGTGGGACCATTTCCGAAATCCCGGTGTAAATGAAATGTGGTAAAATTCGTAAAGACTTCATAAGGTAACAATTAAAATAATAATTAACAATTAATAGTCACTGTGGGGATTTGTTCACGTAAATACAATTTAATTGCAAATTGTCCTTATTCACTTCCTATTAACATTGCAATTATTTTTATTTATGAGTTCCAGTGAGACAGGATAGTCTTATCAGGTGTTGTTATACTTGAACGTAGACGAAACGAGATTTTCATTCCTCCATTTTCTCTTATCACTTATTAGGAATGTTTATAGTTAGTACTAACACATTTCGTGATTTTGATTTTGTACAAGCTTTAATTTAGTATCACCTGTCCCGATGTCTATCTAGCCTTCTTCCGCTTGTACTAAACAGTTGAAATTTTGCACGTGGTTTCAGTTCCGATGACAATGAATTATTATGATAAGCATCATACCTAATAATAAAACAATCACCACCAATTAGGGATCTCCGCAACGTTTAACTGCATGGACATTTAACTTATTGAATCTCTCTGGTGATGATAAAAGCTTGGGTAAAAAATAAAAAAATTGTAAAAAAAAGTGGCCAATATGAATGAATGAATGAATTTTATTTGAAAAAGCTTAGCACACACATGCTTATAAGTAGGTACTTTAAACTAAAACTAACAATAGACAGATTCAGCAAGTGTGCGTTGCAGAAATTAAAAAATAACAATTCAATATGGTCATTTCAAGTTGGCCTTTAAGTACCTATATGGTTGTTCGAACGAAATGGCCCTTTAGGGATGTGGCCGTTAGGGGGAAATGGACGCTCAAACCCTAATTCCGTATTTGCAGGTGTTACCTGGTGATCAGTTCGGGTTGGAGTGGGTGGACTTCGAGCCGACCAGGCGGACTGTCATGATCTACCACGGGTTCATGAGCCACAGCAACGCGTCCTGGGTTAATGACATGACGAGAGCACTATTGGCGTGGGTTAGTAAAAGTCGTTTAGTCCCAGACGAATACAAGTTTTAGGAAAATGAGTAAATTGTATCAAAAGTCTAAATTATCGTATCGCAATGGCAAATTTATAGACCGGCTTCGCGGGAATTTCAGAATATAAAGTAACTTTATATGTATGTTATTTCAGGTTTTATTTTACATCTGTGCCAAATTTAATCGAAATCCGTTCTGTAATTTTGGCGTAAATGATACCCAAACATCCATTCTCTAATCTTTAAAATTAGTAGAATGATTTGGAAAAGTTAAATTGTTTTAGGGTTTAAAAATAATATGACATGTGACGGGATACATTATATGGTATGACTTGTAATGATTATCAGTAACTAGCATGGGTTCGGGACTTTGTTCCCGTGGGAATTTCTGGAAACCTTCTTTTAGTGTTCCCTTGAACTCCCTAAGGAACGCCAAATTTCAGCTTCCTACGCATAGTAGTTTTGTCAGTCACTCAGTAACGGAATAATTTATATTGAAGAATATTTGCAGGCCGACGTGAACGTGATAGCTGTCGACTGGAGTAAGGGCGGCGACACATGGAAGTACTGGAGAGCTGTCGCTAACACCCGGCGAGTTGGCTCTGATGTCACCAGGTATGGCATAAGTGCAACTTTACATCTTAGAAATCATCCATTTTTCAATATGATCGGTTTTAATTCTCATAATACATAATGCTACAGAAAGCAACAAAAGATGAAAGCAACAGTGTGACAACTTAGTTTTAATGGGGATACAGTTTTCAGACACTCTGCTAAAATTATTCAAATTACTTGTTTCAGATTCATGCGTCAGTTGATGGCTGCCTCCGGAGCAAAGATTAAAGACTTCCACTTCATCGGACACAGTTTAGGCGCACACATTTCCTCCTATGTGTCGTACCACATTGGAGGTGTCTCGAGGATTACCGGTAAGAAGTAATGAAATAAATAGCAGTAATCCTTTAACGACGAAGAGGGCGGACTCTTATGCGAGTGAGGAATGGCAACACTGCCTTGAAGGATTTAAAGACGGGGTGACGTTATAAGTATACCTTAGATGTAAGTAATTTCCATTTTATTTTTAATAGCTGAGGGAGGCTGGATTCTTTAGTAATGATTTTGGTAGCTTAAAGATAGCATGAGTAAGAACTAGTGTATAGAACCGGGAAATCCCGGTACTGAAAATCCCGGGATTTCCCGGTTCTTTTGTGGCAGTTATAGAACCGGGAATTAAAATACAAGAACCGGGATTTTAGGTACTTTCGGGATTTTTTTATTTTTTATTTATTTGGATCGCCAACTGGTTGTGTAACACATTGATATCATTAAAAACCGCATATAACTCATTGATTGTTTTTTTTATCAGCTGAAATTCATACCCTCATAGTTTATACGGACAAATCCATTAAAAAATGAATAAATGGCCATTGACAACACTGACGCTATGCGCGGCTAACGGTGCAGGAGCAGAACTCTGTGGTGATTCGGAAGGATGTTAGATCGAAGCAGAATGACGACCTCGAAACAAATGTAAAAATCGAAGTGGCTCTTTTCGAGAATGGAGGCGATCGTTGGCGACATTTATCACAAGCTTATGGTCATCTTCTGAGTGTTCCATCCACCAGTGTTGAGCCAGAAAGGATTTTTTCTTCGGCTAGCCTGCGCTGCGGTGTAATAAAATTAGATCGCGTTTAGGTGATGTAACTTTGGACGCGTTGATCTTTTTGAGGACATATGTTACAAAGAAAAAAAAGCTTTGAAAAAGACCAAATAGTTTATCTGTGATCGGTAGATTTCATTTGATTGTTAGATGTTAATCTGTTGGCGTAGATTTTATATCTATTTGATTTCAATTTTATTTGTAATTTTCTTGTAGCTAAGGGTTCCTATTGTTTTCACGGCGTTAATTAAGAGTACTTTCAATTATAGTTTGGTTTTAACTGGATAATTAATGAATACTAAGTTTTACTATTGCTAAAGGCTGATTGTTAATTAGTTATTAATTATAATTAAAGATAAACTATTTATAATTGAAAAAAAAATTAGTACCGAAAATCCCGGGAATCCCGGTTCCAGCATAGTCCAGTACCGAAAATCCCGGTTCCTTGAAACATATCCGGTTCTCTATACACTAGTAAGAACTAGTAGAAAGGGAGTATCAAATGAGATGGCAAGTGACAGATCGAAATGGAGGGAATTAACATACTGTGACTCCACATAACATAAAAGTGAAAAAAGTCAAAGGAAGAGAAGAAGTCGGGAGTACGTAGGTTATCTATACATATTTTGTTTTATTTTCTGGCGGTTCAAAAACACACCAAATCAAATACCCGACAGGGTTCATATTGTACCTGCTCAAACCAGTTACTGTATTAGTAGTTATAACTGATTGTATGATATGTAACGCAATAAATGAATTGAATTGAACAAGTGTAAATAATCTTTTTTTTTCATTTCCTTTAGGTTTGGACCCAGCTCAGCCATGCTTTCTAACGACCGACCACACCGAGCGGCTAGATAAGACTGACGCAGATTTCGTTGACGTCATCCACACCAACGGTCGGCTGCTGAAGAAAATTGGATTCGGATTGCCGGATCCTGCAGGTAGCTTTGTTGTTTTTATTTGTCTCTAAGTAGAGAGACAAGTGTCTTTTCAATAAATATCACCTTTTTAACGTTTTACTTTTATTTTTTATAAGTATAAAACGTATTATTAATGATTCAGCAGCGACGTCATAATCATAAAATTTAAGAGCGCGAGGCTTTTATCAGTGGAGTTCGTTCCCTTTTTCTCTTTCCATTGCTAACTCTTTAACTTTTTATACGACACGAGATCACTTTTTCCTTTATTTGCCTCATATGATTATATCTTGGTCTTTCTTTTATCTTTCCTTCAGCAGCGACGTGCCTATCTTATTTTTTTTATTTATTATGAGACTGGGTTTTCAGCAAAAAATATTTAAAATCATTTGTTTGGCTGTCTCATACAAATCCATCCAGCAGCTGATCAGTCATAGGGTATAAATTTGATGATCTTATTTCACTGTTTCCTTCGGAAGTTCTTGTATATTGTAGCATATTGACCGAATTTGGCTGATGTTCTGTTCATGAATCTACAACCCAATCGAGCTAACTATGCACCTCGCTGCGATGTAACGTTATGGCCGCCAGGTACGCAGTTAACTCGATCGGGTTGCACGACTGTACGTATATTAATTTAAATTATTCTCATGTGATAAATGCAGGTCATGCAGATTTCTACCCCAATGGCGGCATGAAGCAGCCCGGCTGCTACAACTCCAGCAATTCCATTTGGGCTCGACTCATACCATCTTCATTTTCCCGTAAGTATAGGAAATTTTGTTTATACGAAAATACAAACCGTATCTTTGTGATTTCTTTTTAAATAAAACTATATGGGAGGCATAGTACTATATTTAATACATTATTCGTTTTAAAAAGGTTTTACAAAAAATTTAAAGGCACGACTGCAGTTAAAAACCGGATTAACACCCCATGAGTAGTTAAAAGGGTACTATTAATGCTCGTGACTGTACGTACATAGTGTACATTACATAATATACGCATGTTTCCCTAAAATATGATCCCTGAAAACGTAACACAAGGAGTGTTATATTTTGGTGCAGTCTTGTAAAAAAATATGAATTAAGACTAAACGGATGAGATTTATTACTACGAATACGGAACTACGCACGTAAATTTACGTGCGTGATGTCTCATACATTTGATGAGCATTGTTTTTTTTTGTTCTCCAGCCTACCAATGCCAAGACTAAGCATTAATTACTGCAATTATGCGTGTGCGTTCTGTTTTAGGGCTAAAGCAGGCGATATGCAGCCACGGCCGCGCATACCTTCTGTTCACTGAGTCACTCATTAATAACAACTGCTCTTTCAGAGCCCATCGTTGGAATCTCACTTATGAAGGGTATATACCGTACTTTATTTTATGCTGACTAATAGACATACATACATAGAATTACGTCTTTATCCCTTACGGGGTAGACAGAGCCAAGAGTCGTAAGACTCGAAGGACACGCTTAGCTGAATAGTGGGCTCTCTGATGGAACTAACTAACTAATAATATGGAATGGTATAACTATTTACTTAAACTGTTTGGTTCACAGTGCCGTTCTCTATCAATGTCGAAAATTACGTGTCCCAAATATTGTAATTGTGTTACACGCTTGCCCTATATTGCTTCTTCTTATGTACTTGAGCCTATTAACAAAGAACCTCTCTGCAAAATTTCAAGTTTTTACAGCGGTTTCATCTCTGTATTGATATATCAATAATTTCGTTGATACTTTTGTGAATACAAATTTTTCATCGTTCTGTATACAAATATGTGTTTTCAATACTATCGATACTATTGATGTTTTCTAATCAATACTATCGATAGTATCGATTGTTTTCTTTGTCATCAATAGTATTGCAAACTATTAGCCATCGATACTATCGACAGTATCGATACTATCGATAGTGTGACTATTTTTCAAGGTCACAATACTATCAATAGGTAGTCAACACTATCGCTGCAACACTAGTGTTAGCTACTACATCGATGCTACTACACACTCGAAAAGAACCTAAAAACATCCATAATAAATCCATCCTTCCATCCATAATAATAGTAGGTCCGTCCATAAGCGATTTTTCGAACAGCTAAATTAAGAAAAAAAATCAGTATAAAAAAGTCTCAACAGATGGCGTTTTATTGAAAGCCGAGTCGTAATAATGACTGTACCTATATTGTGCGCTTTTTATTGTCAGCCAGAGGCAGAAAAAAATCACCTATAACAGTTTGTTGCACAAATCACAATATTGATACTTTTTCGATTTTTTATTAGGGTTTATTTTTTTTAAATGCCAATGTCGTGCATTTTTGCTTTTTGTATGGTCTCGCCTTTTACTAAGCGCCACCTATGAAATCATCTGGAACTATTTTTTTTTTAATTTGGGTCTCGGAAAATCCTTCATTGAGAACTGTAATATATGTTTGCAGTGTGAACGCGAGTCTAAAGGCTCTCTGCAGCAAAGACGGCTCGTGTTCCGAGATGGGCATCAATGCGGCGGGCGGGGGCGGCCTGCCGCGGGCCAGCGGGCCCTACTTCGTGCTCACCACTGAGAAGGAGCCCTATTGTCGTGAGTAATAGATTCTTCATCATCATTTGGTTCATATAGAAACTTATTTCAGGAACTAGTCTTCAAACCAGGGTGAACATGTCCTACACCGAAATGTTACACTAGTTTTTGTTTTTAGAACTCTATTCATAAGATTAAACCTTGTTAAAAAGAAAATAAACGTTTATTAATTACTAGCTTTTGCCCGCGGCTTCGCCCGTGTGACTTTCCCAGGATGAAAGGTCCTGAATCTATGTCCTTCGCAGTACTTCTAACTATGTGTATGCGAAATTTCAAGAAGATTGGTTCAGTAGACAAAGCGTGAAGAGGTAACAAACAAACTCACTTTCGAATTTATAATATTAGTTAAGATTAGGATTATATTGTAACTGAAATAACAAAGTCCTGTCATGACGTCCTGTCGTGCTGTCGTATGTACGTACCTACGCAATGTAGCACCGTTGCTACGACGCGTCGTAGCGGTTGCTACGACGACGACGGTGCGTAGGCCCGTAGCACAGCCCGTAACCCATCCCAACTGTGCTCCTATTTCACTTTCGTAGAATATATAATTAGGACATAGAGGAGGAAGGTAACTCAAATCTTCGCCCGCGTAAATAATAATAATAATTTCATTTATTTCAGACCATGGACCCATTCATTAAATTGCTGACACAAAAAAGTTTAAGTATCCCTCTAAAACGGTATATTTTTCTGATGTAGAAATCAAATTTTAAACCCCTTACAAAGTGTGTTTGTGGAATTTATTTCGTTCATGAATCGGTTGAATAGTTTATTAAAACGCTAAATGAAAATGCATACTTTCACGTATTATATTACAACAAAAAATTAAAATTGTTAAAAACGTTCACAATTAGAGTTAAGTAGATAAAGTAATATAGCAACATATTATGTGATTATGCAAAGTAGCGCAATGAATAATTTAGCATGAACTATAACTTTTCAATGTCATTAAATCTTTACTATCATAGTACTGTTTGCACGCGATCATGCAACAACTTAATATTGATTATACTGAAAATACTTAGGTACTGCACGTTTTTTTGCTCGTGGCTTTGCTCGTGTTTATTCGTTACATTTTTTTATGGCTGAATAGCAAGTTTACAAGAACTTACTACTGCTATTACTTTTTAGACGCCTTTAGTCCACCGACGCGTTCGCTGGCGGCGACGAAACTTCAAAAAACTTATCAGTTGTATGAGAGCGTTTTGCTTATGCTGTGTCTCGCTCAAACTAAGCGAGATTTGTATAGTTGCATCCTTATCAGCTACTGTTTCGCTCGTAGCGGCGAAATGGCTGTTACACCGACGCTGGCGATTCGCAAATGTCATATTTCGCTTCGCAACACGTCATGCCATATAAAAACCTGCAGTGTACTAACGTTCCGCAGGCGATTCGCTTCGCTAGCATTTCGCAGCGATTCGCTTTCGCCGGCGAACACGTCGGTGGACTAACACGGTTAGATCCTATATTAAAAAAAACCTTCTTATTGTCTATTTTTAAGGTCTGAAAATGAACAGGTACGTACGGCGCCAAAAAAGGCTCCATTACACTCGCGCGCGCGCGGCCTCCGCATACTCGCGCGCATAGACTTATTCAATAATACATAGATTGTAAACATTCTGCAAGGACCTTTGGAAAACTTCATAATGACCGTGATAAATAAATATAAACGTTTATGAAAATCTTGGTGGAAGATAAATCTTTATATGAAATCGTATTTATTCTACGGTGTGCGCGTTTTCGATGACGTCGTCGTCGGCGGCGCTTGCGGCTCGCGATCGCGACATGGGTTATTGTTAAACTTTATTGCATAAACGTTCCGAAATGCTAGAGTTTGTAGTTTTGAGATTTATAATACAAACAACATAATTGTGTAATTAGTTTTCGACGTGAAAAAGTGCCTGTGTATTTTAAATCCATGTGTGAAAGCCAAGTTTCAATAAAATATTTTTGACTTTGGAACTGTAAAAGCCGGACTAGGGTTTTTTCTACCAGTCCACCAAATATAGTACTAACATTTGACCATGTAATAAATATTCACACTTTTCACAGCCACAGACTATGAAGTCCGACACCCCCCGATTGACCTTCTCCGCGACTTGCGCCAAGGGTTCATCATGACACAACTGAAGAAGTTCCTCCCGTCAACCACAGCCGCGTACGCTGACCCCGAGGGCAGAGACATAGACAACGACATCACTACTACCACGGAAAAGGGCTGGTTTAGTCGATGGTTCGGGCGATGATGTATTTTTAAAATTCTCATCGGCAAAAGAACTATTTTTTTTTAAGATTGACTGATGTTGATTATATTTATTGTAAAGTATGTTTAGGTTAAGTTTGACAAAACCAAATAATTAATTGTAATTTAGATTTATTTGATATTTTAATTTATAATGCATATTATTAGATAAGAATAAAATATACTAAAAATTAAAAAATATATGAAAATAAACAAATTATATTTAAAGGCTATTTTATTTAATTTTTTTTCTTCTTTGCGTGGATCGAGGGAATTCTACATAATTTGGTAAAGTAATTTTTCACTTCTCATGCTCAGAAAGTGCTTATTTGTGCAGGATATAGGCTGCACAAAATCGAATTTTGTGCACAAGGGCATTAACGTATCTACTCATAAATGTATCTATATTAAGGCAAAGATAATGAGCCATACAGCCAAACACAATAAAAAGTTCATAGATAGAATTTGTTATTTTATAATTTTTACTTTAATTTATTTGCCTTATGTGTTTTTTAAGACATAAATAATATTAAAATTATTTAATTAATATAAGAAAATTATTATTGCAAAATTAATTTAATAGTAGGCTGTATAGGTCTGCAGCCGAAGCCTAATATCAATGTCGTAAGATGTAAAAAAAATGAAGCGGCGGGAAACAGCTCTTGTTTTTTCGTGCGTTTTCTGTTTTATTTCCTCGCAATCGAAGTGAAAAGCAGAGTTTATAACTCGTCCACAAAACGATTTTTATCCTCGACATTACTATCAGCCCTCGCCTTCGGCTCGGGCTGCTAAAAGTCTCGGATAAAAATGGTTCGTTTTGTGCACTTGTTGTAAAATCTACTATTTTTACCAATATGCTGAAGATCTTACTTGATATATATTTTCAAGTGACCATTACTATAAAAGTAGATAATACTACTTTACAACGTAATCTAGAAAAAGTCTGTTGTCTCGTAGTCAAATAAAAAATATGTTAATAGGTATACTTAGTTTTTCTGAACGTAATAATTAAAACCTGGCAGATACTATCATAACAACGATTATGATATCCGGAAATTGCTTTGTAATAATGTTAAGTGCCGTTCAATTTAAAGGTTTTAAGTGTTATTTAAATTATTTTCTCATTTAGTTAACCAAACAACAGTAAATATGAATAGGCAGACATTCATTCAAAGAAATAAGAACGTTTTACGTTTGAAGAAGTTTGTGAAGTGTTTGAAGAAATTAAAATTAAAACAGAGGTTTATATTTTTTGGGCAAACAAGTGGGATTCATGGTTTGAGACATTTATTTGCAAATGGAGCGTTTGTTATTAACCGGTAAGAAGAGATACAATCGCGAATAAAATCTTTTCCAAATTTAATCGACTTCGATACTACTTACACTCAAAATCGAGAAATAGTAAAACTACATTTAACTGCTTTAGTAGAAGTTGGTGCCAAGTATACTAAACCCGCTTACTTCGAGGGTTGGCGGGCAAAAATTACAATTACCTACATAATATTTCGTTGTGTGCTCCGATTTGCGTTTATTCTTTGCACTGCACCTACTTCTGCAATACTATCTGTATTGAACTCGGTAAAATATGATTTATTTTTACTTACACAGCCAATTTTGACTTACTCAGATATACATAAATGAGTACTTGGTTAAACTTTTTATTTAAAAATGTGTAAATTTAATTAATGAAGGGTGAATCTTCATTAATTAAATTATTTACACACACTTATTTCGGTAGGTTACTTATGTAGAGTAAAATAATTTTTAAAATTGTTAAAGTAAAACTCTTAAAGAAAATATAATTTGAAAGCGATTGAGAAGGTACTAACCTAGTATGGAATAAAATCTTTCTACCACGACCTGCGTATTGTCATCGATGGTATTGTTATGATGAGAGTCATGGAATATTTTATAGGTTATTTTGGCTGCTGATTCTCCTGGCATCAGCGGGATGCCTGTACCTGCTGCTGCTGTCAGATGAAAGGGACGACCTGAACTTCACTCCCGACACCCTTTACTTGACCTGGACGACCACCTTTCCAGCAGTCACTGTGTGCGAGATATATAACACGAGGGGGGCGCAGAAGAAACTCCATGAAACATATCGTAACTTCTGTGATAAGTTATTTGTATGATATAATTATTGAATAGATAGAAAAAAGGCATGCAAACAGATTATTGTGTGAAACGGCTCCGAAATAGATATTAGATTTTAAATTCGATCTTGAAGCGGATTTACGGGGCGAAAAAGAAAAGAAACTCTGAAAAATCTGAATAGGTAGGCACACCGTATCTATTCAGATTTTTCAGATTTTCTTTATATATAAATTCACAGCGTTATAGAGTTAACTTATATGCACTCTATTCTAGAGATTCTATAACTCAAATCAAATTATCAGAGTTGTTAAAATGTGTAAAATAACAGTATGAACATGAGTGACACTTCTAACAGTTATCATATAGACGTTTCGTACTTAGACATTCCGTAGCGGAGTCGTTTCTAACAGTTATTTTTTATTTTTTGTCCATTTGCCCTTTGTGCAAAAGAAAAAAATCCTGGATCCGCCCTCGGCTCGAATAAGAATAAATCGTGATGATTGTTGTCTAGCAAACTACACGGGTCACCTCAGCCTGGACATGAGGAAGTACATGGCAGCAGTGATGTACGGACGTGGGACGTGCAGCAAGTCTCTATGTGTGCCCTGCGGAGAGAAGATACCTTGCGACTTTCCCTTCAGGGAGGTTACAGACAACGTAAGATTCATTATTTGGGTATTGTATATGTTGCCCTCAGGGAGTCATTGAAGAGTATGGAGGAGGCCTATGTCCGAAGACGGACAAAACAAAGGCCGCAATGATGATGAATGATATGTTGCCTTAGACCGTATAGAGCAACACGGATCTGCTCGAAAGTCCATGTTGCTCGAAGCCTTGGACTGAATGTTGACTTAGGTGCTGTTGCAACTGAATGTGTCAGCTCATGAAGATCATATTTAATTAAAGTATTTGTTAACATAGCATTGGTCAAATGATCCCGGGTATCCCGGAAACCTAACGGTTTAGATCGTCAAAGTTCCAAGTGGAAAGTTCTGTTTTTAGTTTTGCTTGGATAGGCTATGGTAGTTATGACTTATTAAGTATTATATCGTAAAATCTTTGGGACTAACTCAATCTGAGTGACCTATATTAAATTCCATATCAAGTGTTACAAATATTTTTAGGTGCTAGGGTAAAAAATCAAATGTTTATTTCAAATATTTTAATTACTTACCATTTGTTGCCAATTAGGTTGACATCATCTGTTACTAAAACTAGCTCACTTAACATCAGGAAAAAATAAAAATATCCACATTATATTTTCACTGCAAATTCCAGGTACGTCTCAAATGCACAGAGTTACTATCCAACTGTTCCTTCAACGGCATAGAGTTTCCGTGCTGCGACAAATTTCACATCGTCGACTCAGAGTACGGTCCGTGCTACTCCGTAAACACACTGCAGAGCGAGTGAGTTGATAAGAGTCACTATCAAGCAATAATGTCATAGATAAGATCAACGTTTTTTCGAGATATGAAGATCCAATTAGTTTGGCAGAAACACCAGAAATAACTGTTTACATTACAACGTGACCGCATTTTATACCACCTTTCCATTGCTTACTGACTGTATCAAAATGTTTGTTTGTTACCTCATCACGCTTTATTTACTGAACCAATCCTGAAAATCCTAAAATCTGAAAATGAAATCCTGAAATTTCGTATACATATAGTTAGAAGTACTGAGAAGGACATGGAGGTACCCTATGTTCATCCTGGAAAAAAGCACTGTTCCCGTGGAAAATAGACGCGGCCGAACCCACGGGCAGAAGCTAGTCTCTATAAACTCTAGCGAGGTATTGATGTATGTAACTCAATAAATTAATCACTTACTCCGCTGGCTCGGTGACCACAAAGTGGATCTTGGCCTCCGAAACGAGAGAGCGCCATATACTTACTTCTGTTCTGCGCGGTGGCTCGCCAGTTATCCGCTCCCAGCTTACGCAGATCAGCCTACACAGTGTGTCAATAAACAAATTAGGTCTGAAAATGTAGTAAGTAAGTAAGATTTATTTTAAGTCCTCTCTCTCTCTCTCAGCCAAAAGACGTCCACTGCTGGACAAAGGCCTCCCTCAAGGATTTCCACAACGACCGGTCCTGCGCTGCCCGCGCATTTTAAGTCCTATATGTAAGATATTTTTATAAGAATATAAAATTTCAGATTTTCGCAACCGGAGTCACTATTTAAAGTAAATAGATCAACTGGTCCAGGTAAACTAGACTTCCGAATTTCAGGAGATAGTGAAGTGAGTACAGAATATGATATTAATGCGAAATCACTACATCACTACATATGATAAAACTGTAACTGGTCTGTGTCTGCATATATACAATTTTTAAGAAAAAAAATATAGAAAATTTTTAAGAAAAAAAATATAGAAGATTTTTAAGAAAAAAAATATGAGACTTCATGGGGCCAATAGAAGCCTAAACCATTTTTTGTAGAATTCTTGTCTGTCTGTCTTTCTGTTTGTATGTTGCGCATCACGCAAAAACTACTGGACCAAATTTGATGCGGTTTTCACTGTTATATTATAAAAGGTCTAATTTAAAATTTGGCGTAAGTTTCATCTTGATATGCTGCTTAGAACCGGAGATATGCGCAGACGAAGTCGTGGGCACTTGCTACTATAAATGTGCCAATAAATTGAGAATTCAATAAATTGTATGTACCTAACCAGTCGGCCACATAGAAAAGTATAATACCATTCACACAGTACCACATACATAATGGTATACTTTTTTACGTGGCCCACCCTACCTATTTAATTAATTGTATGTAAAAGATCGCAGTGCACAGTCCCGAAGAATTAGCAACATTGGATTTGGACCCGAAGTTCAAATTCGATGTGAGGTTGTACATGGACAACCGGGTTGAGTACTTCTTTTCCGTGGTGGAGATTGAGAACGACAAGGTCCTAACCCGAGAGGACCGGTCAGTTAGGCAGTGCCGGTATCTAGATGAACTACCGAATGAAAACTTCTATAAATACCCGGTAATTTCAGTTTTTATAGATTTCTTCAGATTAATTCTGACATCATCAGCCTTCAGCCCATGTTCAGTAAATAATTAGATATTTATTTGCTAAATATGGGTACTAATAAGGTCTTAAATGATTGCTTAAGTATCATCCAAACAAATTCTACCGATGCGATATGTCTCAGAATGCAAAATTTGAAACAAAATTTAAATATAAAAAAAAAATATATATGTATATGTAATGGTATCCTCTAAACAAGCTAATAATTAAAAAATAAAAAACACGACTGATAACTCACATAGCCTCATATGTCACTCGGAGAAATGAAAGGAAGCTAAAAAATAAAACTTTTTTCCAAAAAAATGAACCGACTTCCATCATAAAACTTAAAATCATGAAATAACAATAAAGAAAAATGTATTGGCATGCTACCTACTGAATGAGGTGAAGTCGGTGCCAAGTGCAGGAGCGGGTGTTATGTAATTGTTTAGCTAAGCATTTTATATATGTGTATTATTATAATGTAAATTTAGATTATTTATTTTTTTCGGCACCGACTTCACCTCATTCAGTAGGTAGCATGCCAATACATTTTTCTTTATTGTTATTTCATGATTTTAAGTTTTATGATGGAAGTCGGTTCATTTTTTTGGAAAAAAGTTTTATTTTATCATTTTTAGTGCTTCTACACTTATTTTCTTTAATAAAAACTTAATCTTTTCTTCTGGCCGAAAATAAAGAATTAAGAATTCGAAACTTTTTTGTCAGTCTGATTTGAAATGTCAGAACATGTCAAATTGTCTATTATTTTTGGCACATAAATAGACTGAGAGCCCGCGACGACCAAACCCTCCTTATTTAAAAAATGCGGAATGTTTCTCTGCGTGGTATATACGGGTAAAAATATTAGCGTCTAGGTATGAAGTTTGGATCTTAGTTGCTTATGCAGGTAATATGGCTAGCAAGGATGATGTTTATAGGTATAAAAAGCTACCTTGGAGCCTCCCAAAGTAACATTAAATTCAGATTTTGTAATAACAAACAAATATAACTATAATTTAGTAAAGTAACAATGTCTGGCAGGAGTTTATATCTGCACCAATTGCCTGGTAATGGATGGCGTGGTTTGTAATATTATTCGGAATAAAATCTTTAAAAAACTTTACTTTGAGGAGATTGAGCTACCACTTTATATGCTATTGCTAAAAATTATCTGACTAAGTAATCATGATCCAACTTTTATAGTCGCTAATCGCTATTTCTATGTTGGGGACATACACAGAAAATCTTGAGTTTTAATAAAATAAGGAAGAGCATGCTGTCGCGGGCTTTTGCTCTATAATGCAATGTTGATATTTTTATCATTTGTTAGGTATCTTTGAAATTACCGAACAGATTCGGACGTGGTTAAAATGGGACCAACTTGGGAATAAACCCTTTCGAATAAAAAAACAATTTTGGAAATCAGTCCACAATTGGCGGAGAAATCGGCGAACATACATAAAAAAAAACATACATACATCGAAACATATAACCTCCTCCTTTTTTGGGAAGTCGGTTGAAAATACCTCTCACATCGAAATCTGTTAAGCCGTTCAGGACTTATGGTGGAATGAAGAAACTTACATACATATATACTTAATAACATACATGAACCCTGAAAACATAACACTCCTTTTTTGGTCAGTCGTGTAAAAAGTACATAATTTAGGTCCTTTTCTCAGGATATAAAGTTACTCTTTGTATTTACTGTTGCCCCAAGTTGAAAGTTACTAAAGTTGTTCTACTTATTCGCAGTAGCGGATTTAGGGGGTGGGTACTGGGGCACGAGCCCCGCCCAGACAGGATTTTTTTGTATCTACTTACTATGGAGATTCCATCACTCACAAAACAAATTTATAAGAGTTGGTAAAAAATATGTATAAAATTACAAAATGAACATGAGTGAAACTTTTTTTTTCTTTAGTTCTTGTTCTAACAAGTCAAATTTGATTTCTTTGCCCATCTGCCCCTTGTGCCCCCCCCCCAGAAAAAAATTCTGAATCCGCCCATGCTTATTCGTATCCATCGTTTTCTGAAAATTATGGTGAAAAGCACGCAAGCGTTGGAGCTCTTTTCAAATATCAAACGACGGAAGTAAGTTTCTTATGAACTAATTTATTCATTTTTAGGTGTACGGGTATGGGGCCTGCAAACTTTCTCATGATACAAAGCATTTGTTCGAACATTGCCACTGTGTCCATCCGATAAGACTTAAAGCTTGTAAGTATTTTTTTTACCGAATTACTTTGGCGTAGCGTAACGACCCAAAATGGGTTGTTGTTGCAACACTTACAAAATGGAACGAAATATAGTATTCATGTCGTTCTACTGTGTATTTTATTTAGCTTCATCTGTCCCTTTGTTTGTATGTCTGTAATCAAATCAGATAAGATAGTTTTGATTTTTAAATTGGATTTTCTACAGAGAGAGTCCTACAGAGTTGAAATTTTACACTTGGTTAAAAAAAATGCATTAATTTAAGACAACTTACACACAAACACGCAAAATAAAATGCATTTATTCAACCCACAAATATTAGTAAAAACTTAAAAGTTTAGTTCCGATAACAATACATTAATTATGATCTTTAACAGGATGGGCTCACATAGGTACAACGAAGGATGCACGGCTATATTTTTTTTTCACTTATTTAATGCGCCCTGACGACAATAAATGCTTGTGTGCAACAATTTAAATTTACAAATGTTTTAATACCTTGTTTATTTTTTCAGATGAACATATGTTCTGTAATTTCACAGGCATAAATTGTGTTGTAATTCATGAATGTAAGTTTATCTAGTAGATATGTTACTGTAAAAGCTCAAACTGAAAAATCCGAATTTTTTCGAGTAAAACCTAAGATTTACCAACTCTTAATGGAAAAAGCCCGAAAGATTTTGCCATTCGCATTTTTACCACCATTAACTTGGGAAGTCCTAGGATTTACGATGAAGGCACGGTAAATGGTGTAAAAGACCCCTTTATCCTCGTCGTGCCACCAACTTGTTCCACCAGTGGCATGATAAGGAATTGTCATTCCTCGTCGTTCCACCAGGGGCACGATAAGGAATTGTCATTCCTCGTCGTTCCACCAGGGGCACGATAAGGAATTGTCATTCCTCGTCGTTCCACCAGGGGCACGATAAGGAATTGTCATTCCTCGTCGTTCCACCAGGGGCACGATAAGAAATTGTCATTCCTCGTCGTTCCACCAGGGGCACGATAAGGAATTGTCATTCCTCGTCGTTCCACCAGGGGCACGATAAGGAATTGTCATTCCTCGTCGTTCCACCAGGGGCACGATAAAAACACGTTATAATATTACTTTTTTATTTTTTACTATTTAGGAAATAATTTAAATAAGTAAGGATTCGACAAATAGGAAATTATTACTATAATATTGTTATTACTCTTATGTGATACCTACATAAAAATATGTACTTAAGGGTTTGACTGAAATAAATTGATAAGAATAAAAAAAAAAGAATCTTACTAAGAAAGAATCTTTGTTTTATTCCCAAAACCAACATTTACCAGCCGTCAGTGGTAAAACATAGCATGTACTAAATTCTAATAGTAAAAGCCCGAAAAAATTGTCCCATTTTCATAAATCCTTACATTTACCAACTCATGTCGGTAATTCCTAAGACTTACTCTTAAATCTAAGGATTTACCGTAGTTCGAACTTTTACAGTAACAGATACATAACTTTAATTGAAATTATTGATTTGGTTAAATTCACAATTAACATAAACGAGATACTCTTTTTCAGTTGAGAAAACGAAATTAGGTATAGATACGAAAGCTATGGTTGACGACCAATGTCTGCCTTCGTGTGAAGAGAGTGAATTAACAACAGTGCATATTTCTAGGTAAAGCATGTATATTAAAATAACAGGGATTCAAACAATAATTGAATTACCTACTAATAGAAAACGAGTTGATTTAATCCAAATTATAACTGCTGCTTAAAATATTACATATCGCAATACCCTAATCACATAATTTAGCTGTGAAGTGCGTGGTGATCTGTATCACAGGTTTCTTAGGAAACCTATTTTAGACACCACTCTCTCGCGTTACAGGTGAATTAAGTTGTACCTAAGTTCTTAATACACTTACTCTTGTGCCAAACCTACACGGAAAAAAATATTTTTCTACTAAACTACCAGAATGTATAGTCATTTTAGTTTTGTTTACGAAACAAATATTTAGTGCGCATTACATTTTTTTTTGTTCTATCTACAGTTCAAGTTATTTACCGAAACAATGTAGTTTGTAGTGTATACGACTCAATTCTAGTTAACGCGATCTTAGTAATGGTTACTATTGTGAATGTAACGCTAACAGGAAGTGGTGTAGAACCAACTTCATGTTTTGTACATACGCTTAGGTACTATACAATTTATTAAAATAAACTAAATATAATGTTAAATTTACATCTCTATTTTGTAGTCACGGAGAAAAAAGTGGTAGGGGGCGGGGTACGCGGGCGATGCTCGGCTCGGACATCACACCATCCATTCGGACACGAAACGAGCGACGAGTTGTGTCGATGTCCAGTGTTTTCTGTTGTGGCTTCGTCTTCGAAAGTTAATTAAACCGGCAAACGTAAAATAAATAGTCGTAATAACGATTCTATGCGTGATACAAATGTATATTAACTTTGAAGTGTAAAAGTATAATAAGGTGTATTTGGAACAATCATGTGGTGCCGGTGCGCCTGTGTAATTGAAAGACTATTGAAACGTAAATTCTGTTTAGTTTTATTGATTTTGCTCATTGATATTTAATATGTAAGTGTCAACGTATCTTGGCACGTGTTGATTTTTCTGTAAAAAAACTGTGTTTCTGTGCAAAAATTTATAATTTCGTTTTGTTATACCAACTTGAATTATTTACTATTTTTATTTTAAGAAGGCGCCGTACGTTAGTGCAACCATCACATTTATATCAAAACATGTAAAAAAAAAACTGTGTGTTTCAATAATAAATAAAAATAACAATTTATTTCTGTTTTTTTTATTGCTTGCTGAATACTTGTGGGATATTTTTACAGGTATATTTGATGCATCTACTGCATTGTTGAATTTAGGGTCAGCTAATTTTATTTCTGACATACCTTAAGTCTTTACACTACAATTTGCTAGAAAATTGAAGTGTATTAAAAAGAACACGACTTAGGTTATGTCAGAAATAAAATTAGCTGAACCTGAATTCAACAATGCAGTATAATATGTATAGTATATGTAACATATCCATATTGTAGGTGCAACATATCCACATAGTAGGTGGAACAGATACGTATAGTAGAGGCAACAAAACAAAATGTAACTGTTACAAAAAGCATAATAAATGCTACAAGAAAATTAAGTAGAGACCACTTAAAGATTTGTAGATATAACTATTTAGTTTGTTTTCTCTACATTTTTATAGCATACTTTCTATCGGAGATAACATAATATTTTGTTTAAAATACTACACAGTTTTGTGGTTCGTACTATAAAAATTACCTAGAATTGTGTGGTAGACTGAACTAAACGTGAGGGTTGTCACAAATAGCACTAGAAAATATTGTAATGTCAACAAATTTCTCGTTGTGGCTACCAGTTTTTTTTTTCCGTGTATGTGAAGAGAAAATAAAGGATTATTTTATTTATTTAAAAAATCCATTTAATTATACTTATCTGATAGAAAACCCATATTTTTATAAATCATCAAAATTATTTGTTTTATCGATGTACGTTATTTATGACGTTTGTTAGCAATCAGTCAATTGATTTTATAGCATCTTTTGATTGTTGCAGAAGATGGGACCCAGACCAGACGACCAGAGGGGCGTCAATTACTGTGCAGATGACCGATCTTCCGACTTTGAGATTTCAGAGGAATCTCGTCTCTTCCAATTTAGATATAGTTGGTTAGAATGATTCTGTTTGATGAGTCCACAATGCCTTCTACTTGTGTAAATTACACTAGTTGTGCCCGCGGTTTGGTTCCAAGGGAATTTTGGGATAGACTTCCAATGAATTTGGCTTTCATCCACTAAAATATTTTTGAAATTGGACCGGTAGTTCCAGAGATTAACGCGTTCAAATAAATATACAAAAAAACCTTTGTGCTTTATTATATTAGTATAGACAGATTCAAAAGTATTTAGTGATCGTGTCAGTAGAAAAATTCGATGTACAGTGGGTTGCCAAATTATTAGGGACACCAGTCGATTTTCATACAAACGAGGTTACTTTGAAGCCTTGGTTCAACGCCAGGATTGATCTGAGCTGTGATCTGATGATAGCCATTGAGGGATAGAATGGAGGACATCCAGATCGCTCTACACACCCAACTGATCAGATCAGCATTCTAAGAACTACTCAGCTCAGCTTTCAAGTTTCAGGATTACCATACATTTTTGTGGTATTTTCGCGTTTTTTTTAAACATATCCAAACAGCTCATAGAATGCTGATCTGATCAGTTGGGTGTGTATAGCGATCTGGATGTCCTCCATTCTATCCCTCAATGGCTATCATCAGATCACAGCTCAGATCAATCCTGGCGTTGAACCAAGGCTTCAAAGTAACCTCGTTTGTATGAAAATCGACTGGTGTCCCTAATTATCTGGCCACCCACTGTAGAAATACTTTTGAAGAATTTTCTATTTTTAAAAAATAGACTTCTTTCGAGAATTACCTACCTACCTACCTATGTACCTACTTAGGATATTTATAATTATTACTTGAATATTTGTTTCAGTGAACGTGGGAGGAATGTTCAGTTTATTCTTCGGAGCGTCCATTTTCAGTCTTGTTGAGATCGCCTATCTTATTTTTAGGAAACAATAAAATAGCTTTTGTCTGTGTCATTTAAAAATATCTAACTTTTTGCCTATACATCACAATTATCACTACCAATGTTATAATACTATTTCCATAGAAGATATATATTATTAAACGTAATTTTCATACAAAATGGGTTTATCTTGTCCTGCGTCACCCCTTCTCAACTTGTAGCCAGCGGCAACGGAATAGATTAGTCGATAAATTCCCACGTGACGTCCAAAATATTAAATACTTGAAGCAATTTCATGAAAGATTTAATTTGATATTATTAAATTTAATTAAACAAGCAATATGGGTAATACAGAAAGTAACGTAGCTAGTGCCGTAAAAAAGCAGGCGGGGACATCAGAGCAGAAACTTTATAAACTTCTTGATCTAAAAGGTATATATTAATTTTCTTTTTATTCCGAAATGCTAGTAGTTTGTAGCTATGTAATTAGTTTGATGATTGTGTAATTATTTTTTTGACGTGAAAAAGAGCCTTCTTTGAAGGCCAAGTTTCAATAAAATAATTTGACTTTGAGTTTTTACTTATCACATAAAAATAGGGATGATGACTGGGTAAAAAATAAAATATATGATGCTATTTAAATAATGAAACATTATAATTGAATGTCACTTTAATTGATCAATTTTATTTATAACATGGTTTACTATTTATTAGTTCTAATTAAAGTATATTGGGAATGCTTTTTTACTCCATTAAAAGTGACGTCACTGTTGAGTACTGTCATACAAGTCCCATATAAATTATTGTTTTTGACATTTAGAAAAAAGTACCTAACTAATTTGACTTGTTGTCATCTACCCTATTGAAAATGGCTTGTACCTACTTTACATGAATAGGTAGGATAGGCTAGAGAAAAGGTAATGAATGAGGTATCGGATCTATAATAACCGAAAGAACGAAAAGCAGCAGGCGCTGATTCGCGTCGGTTTCTGAAAGTATGTGGAAGATGTTTACTCAACCAGTCAGCTATTTTTGCACCAAATAAATTGTTGTTTACGAAAACGAAATTCTCTATTTTCTGGATATTGAACTGGACAGTGGTAAAATTGATACTTAAAGATCAGTAGATCCAAGACATGGGTCCAAAGGTTAGAGACGAAACAAACCACTTCAATATATCATAGCTTCCCACCCTCCTCTTTTAGCCGTATTCCTCATGACTGAGGGTCGCGGTCATTGCATGGAATATAACACACACAACGACTATCTTGGCAATGTTAATGGAGTGGTTTGCTATTGTCCTCTCTATTTCACATACTAGCTGAAACTTCATCAACCAGAGTGCAGGTTTCCTCACGAAGTTTTCCTTCACCGGAAGCAAGTAGTGGTCGATGAAAACTACCATACATGAGTCAGATTGGTTTACAAACTCTTATAGCACGGGTAGGATTTGAATATGAGACCATTGCAGCCACAGGCGAACGCCCTGACGACTCGGGCACCACCGATTCACGATTGTAATAAGAAGGGGCAAATTTCTGAACAAACAGGTCAAGGTCTCCTGGTAGATATGATGAAGCGCGCGGTGCAGAACAAGCAATATGCGGAGATAGACCACGCCATCAAGACAAAGGTGGAGCCTTTCCTCTATAACAAGGGCAATGGCCGGTACATACCCATATCGCACATGGTGCTGCTCAGGAATAAGGAGAGGGCGAGGCATAAACTGGTAATCGAAATATTTTTGGTCATTTTTAATTAGAATTCATTTATCTACAAGGTCTCCTGGTAGACATAATGAAGCGCGCGGTGCAGAACTATCAGTACATGGAGATAGACCACGCCATCAAGACGAAGGTGGAGCCATTCCTCTTCTACAAGGGCAATGGCCGATACATACCTATATTGCACATGCTGCTCAGGAATAGGAGAGGGCGAGGCATAAACTGGTAATTGAAATATTTTTGGTCATTTTTAATTAGAATTCATTTATCTACAAGGTCTCCTGGTAGACTTAATGAAGTGCGCGGTTCAGAACAGTCAGTACATGGAGATATACCATGTCATCAAGACGAAGGTGGAGCCGTTCCTGTACAACAAGGGCAATGGCCGGTACATACCCATATCGCACATGGTGCTGCTCAGGAATAAAGAGAGGGCGAGGCATAAACTGGTAATTGAAATATTTTTGGTCATTTCCGATCAGGATTCATATAATTTATATAATTTAAAGTGACCGGTGAATGCTGAACTAACCCTGCTTTGTATTCCATATGCAATGACTATACTTTAATGGAGTTTCATAGAAAGATGATATTTTTGGGCATCGATCATATAAGAATAGAATAGTAACTACGTAGGCAACGTAATATAAACTAGATGAAAAGTGATTATTTTTATTGGGTGCGGTGTACATATAATTTTTAATCTGTGCTTTTCAGACATTCAAGAAACATTTTTACTTTAAAGAAGACCATTTGTTACTTGTACTTAGTTATTTATATAAGTAAACTATGTTCAGTTGCCACCATTACGAGGCATGGAGAACCCGGACGAAGAATTTGATGTCGACAAAGACTGGCCTGAAGTTACACAGGCAGAGTACGATGCCAACCCATCCGCTTATCGTGAGCTGTGTTGGAATCTCAAGGTACTTACAAGAAAGATTAAGTAAAACTTTTCATTTATAAAAGTAATAAATATAAAATTTTCCTATTCATACAATATAATAAAAAATGCCACCCTGGCTCTAAAGTGCCCCAAAGCTGGCTGAATTTACTTTCTAAACAGCTATGATCATCATTAGCTCCCTCCTTTCTAGCATCCTTTGACAGCTATAGCCATTTCTCTTCAAAACATCTGAAATTGTCGCTCCAATGCTTCCTAGGCCGAGCCTACCGCGGTTCCCCTTTCCATTATTTGGTATCCAGTGGGTAGCTGAAATGGCCCAACGATCCGGCTGCATGCGGCAAAGATGTCCCACCCAGTTCCACTTCAGCTTCGCTGGTATATTTTATGATTAACCTACCTATGAATCTTTTATGTTTATCATTTGTTTAAAATTTTGACGTTTACTAAGAATTGTTACACGTTGATATAGCATCTAAATAGCATCAAATTGTTGTAGGAGCTCGGCGCAGTAGGAGAGACGATACTCCACCTGTGCCTGCTGAACGTCACCTCGCTGATGACAGACTTGGCCAAGAGGCTGCTGCGGTTCTACCCCAAACTGATCAACGATATCTACGTCAGCGACGAGTACTACGGTATCATTGAAAAAAATTAATTAATTATTTATTTAAACTTTACTTACCAAAATTGATACAAAAGAATTAACGCTTATTCTCTACCAGACATCCGTTGAGCAAGCTGTAGAGTTTATTAATTACTAGCTTTCGCCCGCGGCTTCGCCCGCGTGAATTTCCCACGGGAACAGTGCTTTTTCCCGGGATGAAAGGTACCCTATGTCCTTCTCCGTACTTCCAGCTATGTGTATGCGAAATTTCAGGAAGATTGGTTCAGTAGATAAAGCGTGAAGTGGTAACAAACAAACAAACAAACAAACAAACTCACTTTCGCATTTATAATAATAGTTAGGATTAGGATTGGCATAAATAAAGAGTTTGTTCAAATTAATACGACATAACTTCTATCTTGACCATCATTAGATGATGAAGAGGAAGGCCACAAACTATGCCCCGTGGTTTCATCCATCCTGTATGCTTCTTTAACCTAGATATTATTTTATTTCATAGTGCACTTACACTGATTAAGTAAATTGCAATAGCTGACACGTTACCGGCATCCAAGGAAATTATTTTCAACAGCGGTAATTTGATAGAGCGCCTGATAAGTGGCCGCTAAAAAATTAAATCAACTATGATTTATGGATATTTTCCCCCATCAGGTTACTTTATAAATATTACTATTTGATAGTATTTTTTTAGTTAGCTGGTATGTATATCCCACTGCTGCTGGGCAAAAGCCTCCCCTTTATTTCTCCAACCAGATCTGGTCTATAGTCATATTTAATGAAAAATATCTATACCTAATATCTGTTGGTATTGCAACACGATATTCCGATACAGAAATCTAATCAACATTATACATTCTAATCTTATATTAATGAATGATTTGGTATATAGAAAATTAACAAAGACGTACCAGAAAACTGGGCTATATTCCCTACGACTGATATTAGGCTACAGTCTTGATTTCCCAAAGGAGAACCTCACTGTTGTTTTGTGTAATTTGAAAATGTTTACTTGTGCGTATTCTTGATATGTATGTTTTCTTATTTCTCTTTTATTTGTTTTTCTTCTCGATTAAAGTGAGAAAAAACAAACAATTCGAAAATTGCCCAGGTTTCCACAGCTAATTAACAATAATCACACTTCACATTCACATTAAAGAAGAAAGTGTTTGTAATGTTTGTAGGGGAACTACTGAACGGATTTCAAAAATAACACTAACCTTACACGGATGCGTATATCTAATTTATACCTCCACACAACGCTCCATAGAGTTACGTTCGGGTATACAATAGAAATATAATATGGCCGTGTATTGGATTCCAAAATATACCCGACCTCAACATTTTTCTAGGGTATACTTTAGAAAAGGTCACTCCATTTTGCTATACTATAATGTATACCCGACGGCAACATTTTTCTAGGGTATACTTTTATTTAGGACACTCCATTACGCTATAGCATAATGGTTACCGTAGTAGGTATATGAATATGTTGAAATCTTTTTGTATGGGACCGAATCTGAAACTAAAAAAAAAAGTTGTCCCTTTTTACCCGACTGTGCAAAGTGCGAAGGAGGGTGTATGTCAAATATATTGAAATTTCACACATAAAAAACCTAAAAAGTACAAGCTAATTATTAAAAAATAAAAAAACACACTGACAACTTACAATACATTTTAACATTCAAGTCATTTGGATACCATACTATATGGGTTTTATTATACATATTATTTTTTACTCAAAAGCATATACAAACATATAAGTTAAAAATACAATTTTGACATCGCCTTTTAAAGCTCTTTTTTTTTGATTCTCAAGAAGATTTATCAAATTTTATTTTTTCGGTCTGTTACTTATCGCTTATATAATCCGCCATTTATGATGTCGTCACATAGCCTATGTCATTAGGAGGAATGCAAGGAATCCAAAAATACCCCTCACATCAAAATCTGTTAAGCCATTCAGGACCTATGGTGGAATAAAGAAACTTACATACATATAAACAAACATAAACCCTGAAAACATAAAACACAGTGATCGGTTATAATACCCTCTAAACTGGCTTTGTCTATCATTTTATACACTTTTCACACTAATAGGAACACAAACTCGAATAGAAAGGGAGCGAACGATAAATAAAATGAAATAAAATAAAATAGTAACAGAAACGTGTAAAAGAATAGGTACCTACCTAACGAACGATCTCATATCGTTGCGGTCGGGTGCGTTTTAAAATATCTTCGCGCGAAATCCTAAATCCAAAACTATACCCGATGTCAACACGACCAGTGACGTCACAAGTGTTGGGTAAAGGTATACTTTTAAAGAATTACTTTTCAATTTTTGGATTCCAAAATATACCCGACGCCAACACGTTTTGTGACGTCACGAGTGTTGTGTGGAGGTATAAATTAGATATACGCTACACGGATAGAGAGCTACATTATACTTGAGTGACATAAGCTACAATTTATGTATGTACCTCCCGAGCAAAGCCAGGGCGTCGCTCTCGTGGGAATTTCGAGTTTCTGGACAGCCTATAGAATTTTTCATGACTGTGGTTATCATACAAATAAAGAATTTTTCAAATCCGCCTGGTATATCCAGATGTTAGAATCATTAGTTTAATAAGTAGTATAAATAGACCATGTTATATCCGTCATCCTTCCAATTTGTCCTACTGGTAGGACCATGGGATATGTGCCTGTGGTCCTACTTCTTGTACTGGTAGGATCACGGCGGGATATCATCATGACGTATAAATTGTGACAGGAGAGAACGTACTCCATATGGCTATCGTCAACGAAGACCCCACAATGGTGAAGTTCCTCCTAGAAGCTGGTGCGAACTACCACGAGCGGTGCGTGGGCTCTTTCATGAGTCCCGAAGACCAGAAGCCGTCGAGGCAGGACTCGCAGGACCATGAATGGGTCAATGTCACTCCGATCACTAATTATGAGGGGTGAGATTTTGTTTTCTTTTTTTCTTTTCAAGTGCGTTGATGGCCCAGATCTTTCTTTAAAAAAATTACTTTTTTTGTAAATAGTTCTCCTTACGATTTCCTCCAGCTTAATAAACTTAAATGCAAATTAACTACATTAAAGTCTAGACGACTAAGTTTTTCTTTTCTCCTGTCCTGAAATCTAACTTTCGTAAAGATAAGGAAATTCTTTTAATACTGCAGATTCTGTCTGAAATGACTTTGGTAGCTCCGAGACTGAGCAGTTTACTTTTTATTGCAAGTTTCATTAAAAAGTTCATCGTCCTTTATGTTACCTAATCTACCTTATATTATTCAAAGATCTGTGCTTTGTTCTTTCGTGAGAGATACAAATCTATAGAACTACGATTGTAGAAGAGCACAATTACTTAATTAATTAGAAGAAAGAAGGATTTTAAACTCGGGATTCCTCCACTCATAGGCGATGGGCTAGCAACCGGTCACTATATCGGAATGAGATCTGAATCTATTCCATCAGAAATCCCACTATTCAGTTAAATGTGGCCTTCGAGTCTCACGACTCTTGGCTCTATCTACCCCGTAAATGATAAAGACGTGATTATATGTATGTATAATTAGAATAACACAATTAGTTCATTATTGATGTACAGCCAGATGCAGCGAAACCTAAGATAGAATTCGGTGAGAGAGGTTAGGTTTATCTGCATCAGATTGTACCTACATCCCAAAAGGTACGTGTACTGGGGCGAGTACCCGCTCAGCTTCGCGGCGTGCCTGGGCCAGGAGGAGTGCTACCGGCTGATCCTGGCTCGAGGAGCAGACCCCAACAAACAGGACACCAACGGCAACACCGTCATGCATATGCTCGTCATTTATTCTAAAATGGTCAGTGATTTCATCGGATTTAGCTTTTTAGGGTTCCATGTCTGACGGGCGCTAAAAAGATTCTGCAACGAGGATATCTCATGAAACAGTTAAAATTTTTTTGAAGTGTTTTATGTCGATATTAAAAAAATAAATAAACAAGAACATCATCTTATATAGCAGTCAAATAATGAAATATAGCGAAAAAAATCTACGAAGCACGGATTTAAACGGGACTTGCAATTTTTATGACGGTTTAATCTTTTAGAAAAGAAAATAGAAAAATATAAATATTTATTTTGCAATAACATTCTACATAAAGATGTTCAAATATAACACATAGACCAACATGTTACACCATCACTGGCATGCAAAGTTTTAAATAGTTAATTGTGACAAATGTTCAAAGCTAAGAGCCTTAAGAAAGAAACTTATCACTACATAGTATAAAACAAAGTCGCTTTCTCTGTCCCTATGTCCCTTTGTATGCTTAAATCTTTGAAACTACGCAACGGATTTTCATGCGGTTTTCACTAATAGATAGAGTGATTCTTGAGGAAGGTTTTAGTGTATAATTTGTGTAGGTTTTGTGTATATTAATTGAAATATGACGATAATTGTTAAGGAAGTCGGAAAAAAAATTGCCGCCCGGCTGCTTTCATCGAAAACGCTGTCCAATCTCTTAGAGATGTAACAAAACAATGTATGGAGGAATTGTGTATCTTTAATAGATCTACAAAAAAGTCCGCGATAGCATATATCTAGCTTTTATACTTCAGCCACAGTAACCACTTTTATGTTTTAAAAATAATCAAAATCGTTAAATGTTTTTTAACTGGTGATATTAATCACAATTTATTAATCCTTATCAAATTAAACAAGTCTATCGTCACAAGTACTTAATATACTTAATATTTGCTTTTTACTGCATGTAATTTGGATCAATAGTTTACGAAATACTACGAGTTATTTAAAAAACGACAATCCGCCCCGAAATCACCTATACTAGCGCTAGCTAGCAAAGGCGCAAAGGCGCAGTAATCTCTGAGCGGGCCGGGCGCGTTTTGGTATGTATTTATTTTAATAGGTGGTAATAAAGTAAATATCATACAAAAACCGGCCAAGTACGAGTCAAACTTCCGTACACGCAAAGCATCTCACATTATAAGCTATCACTAAAAGACCTACTAATTTCAAAAACAAACTTAACTTTGCAGTTCGATCCCTAAGACTCATACTGAATTCAGCGCAAAAATAAGTTTGTAACATTTTTTTTTGACTTCCAACAACAAATTTACAATTTTGACGACCTCCGTGGCCCAACGGTCATCACGCCGGACTGCCACACCGGAGGTCCGAGGGTTCGATCCCCGGTCGGGTCAAGATGGAAAATAATCTTTTTCAGATTGACCCGAGTCTTGGATGTTTATCTATATATGTATTTGTTATAAAATATAGTATCGTTGAGTTAGTATCCCATAACACAAGTCTCGAACTTACTTTGGTTGACGACCTCCGTGGCCCAACGGTCATCACGCCGGACTGCCACACCGGAGGTCCCGGGTTCGATCCCCGGTCGGGTCAAGATGGAAAATAATCTTTTTCAGATTGACCCGAGTCTTGGATGTTTATCTATATATGTATTTGTTATAAAATATAGTATCGTTGAGTTAGTATCCCATAACACAAGTCTCGAACTTACTTTGGGGCTAACTCAATTTGTGTGATTTGTCCGTATATATTTATTTATTTAATTTTCTGATTTATTTCTATATAAGTAGTGTTAATACGGTTGGTACACGACTTTGCGCGTTCGGTCTAAGCGGGGCGCGGCGCGGGAGTCTAAGCGGCGGCGGGCGGGGCTTATCTATAGCACGCCACGTACTCTCAGTAGCGGATATTAATTCTGTGGTAGCGATTAGCGGAGCGGTTTAGGTGGACGTATTCATGATCCCTTTTTGTTTTCAAAGTAGCACGAACTAAATAAAAATATATACCTTCGCGGCGAATTTCGTAATTTATACCAAGATTACAGGAAACATCCGAATAAGTTTTATGACACTAGAATGAGTGGAAACGTTTGACTACATTCTATAGCACAAGGGCGGATACAGGATTTTTTCTAGGGAGGGCACAAGGACAGAGGCGGACTATGCATGTTGGGGGGCGGGAGTGCAACAAATCGACGTCCGCCCTGATACTGTTGCCGCCCGCCTGCCGGGGTCTCACTACGCCACTGCAGAAGGAGCAGATGGGCAAAAAATCAAGAAATAAACCAGTGGCGTTGTCAAAGATCTTTCGACTTCTGTGTTACGCCGCTCGCCGCTCCCGCGCGCAGCTATCACTCGGAGCGGGAAAGTCGTGAACCGGCTGATCTACCTTGCTTTTTGCCAATTTTCATAATTTTGATTGCTGCCTGAAATTGCAATATATGCGAAAATTTGCAATATTTACGGTATTATCTCTTGATCGCGTTGACGTATAATTTTAATTATTTTTTTGCTGAAAGACAACGTGGATCCGATTATTCGTTATTAATTTCAACTTGATATCTTTAAGCGTTCATGAGAAAAAAAAGTTTGGCAGACAGACGGACAACAAAGTTATCTTATAAGAGTTCCGTTATTGCCTTTTGAGGTACGGAACCCTAAAAAAACAAATATTGTCCACCCGAGCGAAGCCGGGGCGGGCCGCTAGTATTCTATAAATTTAAGTTTACATAATAACAGAGCACCTTCGACATGGCGTACGAAGTGGGCGCGTCGCTGAACATTCGCAACGTGCTGAACCTGACGCCGCTGACGCTGGCTGCCAAGCTGGCTCGCACAGAGCTTTTCTTCCACATCCTCAACATTGAGCGGGAGATCTACTGGCAAATCGGGGCGACCACCTGTGCAGCTTACCCCTTGGGGCAGGTGGACACTATTGACACAGAGACCGGACTCATTAGCAAAGATTCCGCGCTCAATCTTGTCGTTTTTGGGGTAAGTTTTATGGTAAAAGTCCTAGAATGCAAGTAAAAATACGAGTGGGTTTTTGGAGATTTTATTAGAAATGTTTTTACCATGAAATTAATAAAATCATAGATGATTTTTACAACCGAATACGCAAAGGTGGCATTGTTCTTTTAAAATTAGAGCCTGATAAATTATAGCTCCGCTAGACATTGTTTTTGATCGACATTATAATTGATTTTCCAGGAAAAAGATGAGCACTTGGAACTTCTAGAAGGCATGTTGATTGATCTGCTGAAGACAAAATGGAACACGTTTGTCAAGTTCCGTTTCTACAGACAGTTCATCCTTTTTTCTTGCTATTTTTTGGTTTCCTTGGTCTGCTTTACCTTGAGGCCAGGACCCCCTGATAGAGCACTTAATTCTACCGCTATAAATACTACGAATATACCAAGTGTTAATGATACAGAGTTGGTTATTGACGTCGGTAAGTAATTTTCCTTCTTCTTTGTATTTAAGAGCCGCGCTTGTCGGTGCCACACCTTTCTACTCTCGGCTTTACATTTCAGGTCTTGGTCTAATTTTTCTTATCGGGAAAAATTAGGCCTATGATATTATATGACTTGGACTTTTAACACTAAAATTCAACCGAGACTGTATTATTGTTGTAACAGTATCACTTGGGGGTCTAAAATCATGATGTGATATGAAAAAATCATGATGTGATATGAAACTTTCAGAAAACTGCACTATAGGAATAAATTTGGCGGAATTTGATCCCGGGGCTGTCGAGATGATAAATGCAACAAAACCAGATGGCCCACAGTGTGCAAGATTCAAGAGTCACTCTAAAGATAAAGATAAACGTAAGAATCTTTTATTACTAACCAACTTTTAGTTCAATAATGAGAATACTATATGTACTAGCTCGATTAGTTATTAATTTTCAATTGTCCTAGATAAAATAGGCAATAATTTATTTCATTTTTAATGTTACAGCTCGCAAAGAAACAAACATGGAAGGATGGTGGGAAGGTCTCACAGAAGAATGCAGATTGATGAACTTTGACAACTTGCAGGCGAAAGTAAGCAACATTGGAACAAACACTTTAGATTTTTTAAAACAAAATTTATTACCTTAAAGACTCTTCTTTTTACAATCTGTACTCTAAACATTCGTAAATGCTAGACCTAGATAGTTAATTAACTACCTATATGGAACGTTCGTTATTGTTTTTAAAAAACCGTTACGCCTTGAGACGTAAACATTTGTTATTTAATGCCAAAATTTAAATAATATTATCATTAATTTTATGTTTGATATTTTGAAGGTAAGAGTAACAACAGAGCTGGTGTTGTGGGTTGGCTCTCTCTCATACATTGGCGCTGCGCTGAGGGAGGCAAGATTCCTCGGGCTCAAGATGTTTTTTGAGAACTTGAGTACGGTGCCCTCGAGGTAAATCTGGGGCTAATTGACTGTTTGGTATAAGAACATAGCAATGTAACAGAATCAGATTTTCTACGATTTAATATATTGTTGTAAAGTATTTTACACTTGGTCGGCAAATAAACGCATATGAATATTGCAATACCTAAATGTACTATAGCAATTTTCTGAAACAAACTAATACAGACTGAATTATACTTTTTTGGTTTCCAGGGTTATGTTCTTATTCTCCTGTCTGCTGATGATATTCCTGCCCACCCTGCGCTTCTGGTGCGCCGACGAGGCAGAAGACCACCTCGCTGTCATCATCATGCTCACTACTGCACCATACTTTCTATTTTTCTGTCGGTTTGTATCAATGAAAGTATACTTGAGGAAAGTCATAGATTAACTCATTTGGGATGTAAGGAAATGTCCATTCTTGTGGTATACTTACATACCATTTTACAATTTGTTACTTTAAGTAGGTAATTCATCATCATGCTAAATAGTAACACTGTACCATCGAACTACAAAGAAGAGTTGTGATATTTCAGCGAGAATATAGAGACAACTAAGGTTAATAAATGCCGAAATAGCTCGTAGTCCTAAAACTTCATCGAGATTACACGTTTTATTACCAGATTATCATTTTTGCCATGAAGCGACATCTTACGACTTTACTTTATGATAAAGGTAAAAATAGTTTGAAAACCTCTGAAAAATTAGAGGTAATTTTATATCATAGACGATTTAATAAGATCTTGATTGTGCTTACTAGAAATTTTATTTAAAATGTTATTTTAAGGGACAAGGCCGTTTGATTAAAATTTACATAGTAAAAATTTTTTTGTCAAAGATTTTATACAAATAGTTTAAATTCCTTTTTTTTGTGTAGTTTTTTAGGTTTCCATTAAAATATTTAGACAGAGCACATAGCTTTATCCTTCTATATAGACGATAAATAATTGTTTATTTTTACCCAACAGTGGTTTTAAAACAGTGGGCCCTTTCGTGGTGATGATTTATCGGATGGTGATGGGAGATTTGCTTCGATTCGTGGCGATCTACCTGGTGTTTGTTATGGGATTTTCTCAAGGTAAGCAGGTATTGAATTATTTCTGTCCCACTAGTACCACCGAAGTGTACCACCGGTGGTAGTAGTGGGATATTTGCTTTTCTTTAGTAAAATTACATTTGGTGGTACTTGCGGGAATTTGATTCTGTTAATTGTTAAAATTACATTAACAAGCTAATTAGTAAAAAATAAAAAACACGACTGACAACTCACATAGCCTATGTCACCGGAGAAATGCAAGGAATCTAAAAATATTTCTCACAACAAAATCTGTTAAGCCGCTCAGAACTTATGGTGGAATAAAGAAACTTACATACATATACTACTATGAACCCTGAAAACATAACATTCCTTTTTAGTCAGTCGTGAAAAAAATGACTTATCGAATTAAAATTATGTTTCAAAAGCATTCTGGGCTGGGGTCGAAAACTAATATAATGAATGTAACATAAAATCAAATTGGAAAAATAAGTCATCTAAGCTAAGAAAAGTAAAGGCACGAGTTTTATTACAGTAGACTACAAAATTACAGCTAATAAAGTTCATTAGGGAAATAAACCTACATGTTTTACGTGACCTTGACCTCTCTTGATCTGATAAAGTTCCAGAGTGGGAACTACTCAAACTTCTGAAGGGCGACTGCGGGAATTTTTTTTTTAACAATTTTCTCTGTAATTTGGTAATGCAGAGGGTGTTTGAATAAGAAATGAGTCAGTTTAGTTAGGAAAAAACATCGGAAATATTGTTTACACGTGTCATGGTCAATCGCATGTAATCATTGCTTGTGCTAACACTAACAATAAGATGGACTAGGCTAGTCTAGCCATATTAGGGCTTCTAAGCCCAATGTGAAATCGTGCGTGCTTGCTTTTACTGAAATGACAGTAATTCTCAAAGTAGGACACTCTTAGATACAACACACACAATAGGATTTAAAATTTCTTAACATCTGTGGTCTGCACCTATGTAAATATATTGATATAGATAGTTTATCAATTCTTTACTTACATTTACACCGCCGTATAACAGAAAGCAAAATTTGTAGAGAAATTAACTAGATTCGTTTATACTTATAGGTTTCTACCTATTTATTCACTTAAAAGAACTGTATGTCAATACTACGTAGAGTAGGTACTTATAAAGAGCTTTAACTAGTAGCATCTAGTAGTAATTTAATATAATGTAATTTTATGATAGAATACACACAATTAAACACATTTTGCGACTTTTCAGCACGAGTTTATTCTCCTGAGCTATTTATATTTATTAGATCTCAAACTTTTTGGAAAAGTCCATTTTCTACGCGTGACGTCATATGAATGTACGTTTAGTAAGGGCCGTTTTGGTGTCGTCCAAATATCGCTTAAAAATGTGAATTGTTTTTTGTTGCATCTTTCACTGATAATTCTGTTATTGTGAGATATTTTAAAAAAGCAACAAAAAAAAGTGGGCTGGTCCTCGTTGGCTGGTCCCCTATTGCTACAAATGACCAGTTCGCTTCAGTTTGATGCGTGGTACAGTCGGATGCAGACAAACTTGACCCTCTATCTCACCGAATCCTATTCTTATTCCCGTTTATCCCGAAGGTAGAGAATGCTATTAGCGTTAAGCCCGCCTTTTATACCATTGTATTATTTTGGTCTAATACAATTTTAAATAAATAAATAAAAAATCTCAAGGAGGTCAGGTTTCTCTGCATCTGACTATACTATAAGTTATTTATATTAGAAAAAATATTTCCAGGCAAGACTTCAGATTACAATTGACTCAAATCTGTTGATCCGATCCTAAGATGCACAAATGATCAGGTGACCCGCTTGCTCGTTTTGCTATGGTATAAAAAAAAGATGCACAGACAGTTAAACACTCTATGACACCACTCTTTTTCGTCTTCGGTTAAAAACCTAATTTAACCGACCCTGATAGGCCAAAAATAATGACTATGAATGATTTCAGCCTACTACGTAACATTAACAGTAACAATAAGTTTAACATTTCCAGGCAAGACTTAGATTACAATTGACTCAAATCGGTTGTTACGTTTGATAGCTACGAGTCCCAGGGTCACAGACAGTTAAATACGTTTAAACTTATGACACATCTTTTTACGTATTCGGTTAAAAATCTGATTTCACTGACCCTGCCTGATACGCCAAAAATGGTTCCAGCCTACTACGTAATATTCCTGTCATTCGACAACCCTAACACGCCGGACGGGGTGGATGACTCTGTGACCAACCCCATGCCCTCACCGATGGAGAGCATCATGGCAATGTTCCTCATGTCGCTCACCTCCTTCTCAGACTACTACGGAGCATTCGATCGCACTGACCACGAGATTGAGGCTAAGGTAATTTAAGCTTTAATTGCACTAGTTTAGTGATTAGTTTCCTGGTGTGTATACGGCTACTGCCGCTTGATTTCGGTAGTCGTCTAAGCTAGTCGGATGCCAAGCGACTTGAATAAAATCTGACACCAGTGTTGGTTATAACACACTTGTTATAAAGCTTAATTACTTCTCAGGCCTCTTGCCTTTTCCGGAGGGATTTCAGGATACATACAAGAACTGGAAACAATTTCCAAAATGTCTTAACTATTTACGGTATTTGAAGCATGACATACAATAATTGATAAGTACCTAAGTAGGTTGACGCCTCAAGTTGCACTGGTTACCATTTTTGGATGTTGTAAATATAAATAGCTCCACTACGGTATACACCAATACAGTTGACCTCATTTCTCTGTGAACTTAGCACTTCTGGCCGTATTGACCATGAGGTAGTTATCCAAAGTGTGATATCACACTTCATATCACACGCATCATCAATGTTTTGGTCACTTTTGGTGACGAGGACGAATCTCTGTTGTTATTTACGAGTACAAACAAATTAGAACTTATGCTAATATTACGATTTTTATAAAACCTATTAGATTCTTCCAAGACTTCCAAGACATTCGATCTATTGCTAGTCTTTGTAGAAGAAGAGAGAAGCCTTTGCCCAGTACCGGGACATAGATGGCTATAAAATAACTAGATTCTTAAATGAACGACAAATAATTAGTTCTTGGTATGAGCATTTATACTGATCTAATCAATTTATTCCCTCCAGCTCCTGTTCGTCATCTACATGATAATAGTAGCAGTGCTCCTGGTAAACATGTTGATCGCTATGATGGGGAACACGTACCAGAAGATAGCGGAGACCAGGAATGAATGGCAGAGGCAATGGGCGAGAATAGTGTTGGTGGTGGAAAGAGGGGTGCCGCCAGCGCAGAGGCTGAAGCAGCTGATGACGTACAGCCAGCCGATGGCCAGTGGCAAGAGGGCTCTGGTGCTTAGAATTAATCAGAAGGTAAATTGAGCAAACATGTAGAGACGAGAGTTTTTTTTCTAAATGCTGGCTGAGCGTTAAAGTTGAAGCTAATAATAATAATAACCCCATCGCCCGCTGGATCTCCAGTGCAATTAGTCACCGCAGGGGCAGCTTGTGGCGAGCTGTTGGTGAGCGGCGTCACCACGGACCCGATCTCCAGGGGGACCACACACACACGCACCTTCACACACACATACACACAGTGACACACCCCCCGCCTCTGGCTTGCCTTAGCCGGCCGGCTCAGAGTGGAGTAGCAAGAGCGGAACACTCGCTCCAGGATGGAAGTGTATTGCACGTAATGGCGTAATAACGGGGAAACCCGCTCTCGGGGGTGAGCCCCGTGAAGGTGAAACCGGAGCCGCACCTCTCGACACCCTTAGCTGCTCACAGTGTGTTGCGCCCTGGCCGCCAACTGGTGGCTTAATTAGGGAGGCCCACAGGCTGTACAGCCAAAGAGCAGCAAGTCACCATCTGCCTAACTTAAATTGTTGTGAGAGATTTAAAGGTAGATGTCCGTATCTCACTCCATAACCCAGCAATCCGGTCCACTAGCATCCCATCCACATAGCCCAAACTTTGTTAATCCCTACCTGGCAATAGTTCGGCAGCTGTGGAGGACTGTCCGTTAGTATATCCCTATGGTACACTAAGGGACAGATCTCCGCAGATGCAGCCATCTCACTTTTTAATTAAAAAGGTACAAAAAGGCCTCTTCATGTTGGCTTTGGCCCCATGAACGCCTCAAAGGACCGGGTCCCAATGGACCCGTGGCTCTGAAAAGCGTACCAACATAATAATAATTAATTTCTTTATTGTGACAACAAGGCCCACATGTTAAGGGTGCAGAACTATCGAATATCTATATACAGGTTATCGATAGTATGATGGATAATATCGCCATACTGTCGGTATCGATTGTATGATATTTTTTATATTGATTGATTGATACTGAGATCCAGTATGGATATGTTTAATGTGTAAAAATTTCAACTTATCAAATCTTGATATTTTTTTGAAATTTTATAATTACTCTTCTGACTCTCTTTTAGACTTAGTATTGAATTGATATCATTTACAGAGTGAAGATAAAGAAGAAATGAAGGAAATCCTGGAGATGAAACGAACACACGAGCGAATTGTTGCTAAAAGGTTGATGAAGAATGCTCAGTTGAAGGACGGACAACTCCTACCGCCGATTGTTATTAAGAAATAGTAGATGTACTAGAAATAATAGTGAATGTAAATATGGCTATTAGCAAAAAAAAAACAATAGAATAAACAATAAACATTAATAAGTAATAAATAGATTTATTCTCTGTACGGCCCACACAGTTACGGCCAAAATCTAAAATTCTCGGTTCGTATCAAACTATATGCTTAAAAAAAATAAGCCTTTATTGCTATCTTAGTATTAGTAGGTACACGTTTACTCTTAATCATTATTTTTACTGATAGCTTGTCTTTCGACATAGGCCTCCTCTAAAGATCTCCATAAATCTCTGTCTCTTGCCACCCTGAGCCATGATGGACCAGCAGTCTCCTTCAAGTCGTCTTCCCAGCGCCTATTCTGTCGTCCTTTACTCCTTTTATAACCTCTTGGGTACCACTATGTTCTTAATTTAGTCCATTTCTCAGTTTTTTCTCTCAGCATATGTCCAGTCCATCGCCATTTATGAGTTCTATATACTGTTTTCGCGTTTTTAAATTTCGTTCTATATTTTATGTCTGTTAATTTTACTCTATCTCTTCTTTTTACTCCGACTACACTTCTTTCTATACTATTTTGGCAAACATTTAATCTGTTGGTTAATTTTTTTGTTAATGCCCATGTTTGACAGCCGTAAGTCAAGCATGGCAGTATGCATGTGTCGTAAATTTTCCTTTTATCTTTCATGAGCATGTTCTTGTTTTTCATTATTTCACTAAGCGACCAAAATCTTTTCCATGTATTTGCTATACGTCTATCAATTTCTTTGGGCATTGCTTCTGATGTGGATATGAGCTGACCTAGATATATGTATTCATCCACATAGTCTAGAATTTCTTTATCCACCTTGATGTCATATGATTTAGAGCCATTAGTCATTATTTTAGTTTTATTGGTATTCATGGATTGCCTGCCTTCGCGCTTTGATCTGATAGCTGTTGTAAAATTTGTTCCAGTTGTATTGGGCTCTCGGAGAACAGAATGAGATCGTCAGCGAAACGTAAATGGCTAAGTTTCTGACCATTTATATTGAGTCCATTGTTATCCCAGTTTAGGTTCCGAAATATCATTTCCAATACCGCTGAAAATAGTTTAGGTGAAATGGGGTCACCTTGTCGAACGCCTCTTTCAATGGGAAATTCTTTTCCTGTCTTTTCCAATCTGACTTGTGCAGTGCTTCTAGCATAAATTTGTTTGAGAATTTTTATATATTCTTTCTGTATACCTTGCTTATACAATGCTTCCCAAATATATTCGTGTTCAAACGAGTCAAATGCTTTATTGAAATCCACGAATCCTATGTAATATATTTTATTGTATTCGTTATACTTTTGTTACACTTGTCTGAGAACATGTATATGATCAACTGTTGAATATTTTGCACGAAATCCTGCTAGCTCTTTTGGTTGGTTTGCATCAAGTGTAGATGTAATTCTATGTAATATAATTTTGGAAAATACCTTATACACATTTGACATTATACTAATAGGTCTATAATTTCCCATGTCTCCTACGTCTCCTTTCTTATGCAGTAATATTATCAACGAATTAGTCCAATCAGTTGGTATACTTCCAGTTTCTATAATTTCATTGAATGTATCTGTTAAAATAGGCGCAATGATAGGTAAAGTATGTTTGAGTAATTCATTTGTTATTTGGTGTTTTTTCGTTCTTTTGTGTATTGATTGCTGTAATTGTTTCTTCAGTTAGAATTTTTGGTATTGGTTCCGAAACAAAACAACAACTTTCCTCAACAACAAGTTTTTTAGGATACTTGCTTTTGTATAAGTTTCGATAATATTCTACGTCGAGTATTTCATTCCTCTTACTGGTGAGGTTTCCGTCGCTAGTTTTAAGTTTTGTCATCCATTCTTTTTTGGTACGTAGTTTTTTAATAGCTTTTTAATTCCACCTGTTTTCCTGATGTGCTTTTGTAATATATTTTGTCTTTTTATTTTTTTATTTTTCCTAATATTTTCACATATCTTCTTACTTAATTCTGTTATTTTGTGGCGGTTAAATTTATTTTCTTTTCTTTGTAGAAGTTCTTACCTCTCTTCCAAAAGATTCCGAGTCTCAGATGAAATTACGTTTTGCTTTTCCATTTTTACTTCCCATATCGACGATTTTAATATTATTATAATTTCCTCATATTTTTCCTGTGTTGATATTATTTTTCCTTTTCTGTCGTCTAATAATTTTTCCATTTTAATCTTAAGCTGGTTGTTATCTGTAGTGTACCCAGGGGGTGTATTAATGTTGTAAGCTTTTCTGCTTCTTTTTATATGCATGCCAGATATTTTAGCTCGAACCATATTATGATCCGAATTAAAGTTTAATTAGTGTATTACGGACACATCTTTGAAAACCTTGGGATTATTGGACATAATATAATCGATTTCATTTTTATATTGTCCGTCCGGTGTTATCCAGGTCCATTTCTTTGTTTTATTTTTCTTATAGAAACTATTCAGTATTCTAAGTTTATTTTCTAATGCCATGTTGACTATTCTTACTTACACCATTCTTACTTCTTTTGCCATATCCGTATTTTCCTACTGTGCATTATTTTTGCAGGTACCTATTTGCCCATTGAAATCGCCCATCACAATTACATTTTTATGCGCTGTTTGAATGGTTAAATTCAGTTCTTCATAAAAATTTTCTATTTTTATTATATCTTCTTTTTTGTTAGATTCTGTGGGTGAATATGCTTGAACAATAGACCATTTTTCTACTTTATTAAGAGGCATATTTATGTTTAAAATTGCTATCCTTTCTGAGATCCCTCTGATTTCCTCAATTTTGTCTGCGAGTTCCTTTTTTATCAGAAAACCCACTCCAAAAAATCCAGGTGCCTTCGTAATGTAATAAATATTTTCCATAATCTTCTATATCTTCTCCATATTTCCTTACTTCACATAGTCCGATTATGTCCCATTTTATTTCATCTATGGCTAATTCTAGTTCTTGTAGTTTCTCCGAAGTACGTAAAGTTCTTACGTTAAATGTAGCTATACATATATCCGAGGTTTGTTTTCTTATCTTTAGAGGGTCGCGGTCTTTGTCCCCACGAAGACCAGTCGGTTTGGGGGCATATGTGTTGTTTCGCTAGTATATGTATTGCTATTGGGTCTTGTCTTGGCAGCTTGAAAAGGAGTTAGCGCGAGCTCTCATCATGTCAAAGGCATTTGTTCTTGTGTTTTTAGCTGAAGATAAGGTCTGTTGTTTCCTTGGTTGTAAGTCATCTTTTGGGGAGGAGGATATTTCTCGTTTCCTTTTATCTGTTATGTGTTTTCTTTCCTTTACAACCAGTTTATCATAGTTAATATATGCTAGGTTTCCTTTGTTTCTTTCTTCAATCAGTTTTGGTAGAAGGGCCTTCCTCTTCTCTAAAGTTTCTTTCGAGTAATCCTCTACTATATTTAACTCCTTCAGTTTCTTTTTGTTTTTTATAATTTCACTCTTTTTCCAAAAACTTACAAATGAGAGAAGGGTAGGAAGGGTATAGGTCTCGGTTTTTCACCATTCACCACTAGGCACTTTTCCTATACGATGGATTTTATTATTTAATTCCTGTAATACTATTCCTAATTCATCTCTAAATATTTTGTTTATGTTTTTTAAGAGTTCGCTATTAGATTTTTCGTCCTCCTTTAAACCATATATTATGACGTTTCGGCTTTTTCTATCTCGCTGCAAAATCTCTAATTTATTAACTATATGCTTACTTCAGCCCAAAATAAAATTGATATTATTTTATTCTCCCTCTGTCCTAATTCATATTTCTTCTACGGCCCATTTGTTTTATGAGCCAAATGTACTTTTAAGTACAGTCTAAAAAAAATGAGAAATTATTACATACTAGAGGTCACCCAATAATTGAAATTCGACCATACCTATTAAATAAATAATTTCTTCATGCACACAAATTAAAACGCTTGTTAATGACAAGATCTACTAAGACTACCTAATTAAAACAAACCTTACCTAACTAAACAAACAAACAAACAATAGTTAAAGATTATTTACATCAACATGAAGAAATGGTAGTTTTATGACAAAGTTATTCTTTGAAAAAATCTCAAATACTTTTTTTTAACTATACTTTGAAAGTACCTAATAATAATTTGGGACGGAGTGAGAATACAATTCTGGTTTGGGACAAACTAAGAATTTTTTGAAATGTGGGCTGAAGTTTCGGGCCGTACGAAGAATAAATCAATAAATATGAAAGAAAAGTTGCACCTGCAAATATTATATTATCCTAATTTGAATAAGATTGTTTTACATCACATGCATGTCAAGCAAATTATTATCTAATAAAATAATGTTATCTTATTTCAATATGTTAGTATGTGACAGATAATCGAAGGTGTAAATTGTGAGCAAGTACTGAGCGCGGCCATCGGTTTTCACTGTTACCTCACTGTTTGGTCACAACCTCAATCTGGGCTACCAAAGTTTAGTCAACTAGTGTTTACTTCGCAAATACATGGAACGTTTCATCTTTTTCATAACTCAGGCCATTAACAAATCCGCTCGGTAAACACGTTGATCCCGCTGTGACCGTTTTGTGAGGGTCATTACTGCGATTGTTTGCATTTCTATTTCGATGATTTCTGCGAATTACACTTTGATTATAAATCATTGATTAAGAACGCTTATTCTTGAACTGTGATGTGAAGCAACCGTATTGATAATTGTTGTGACATTGACTTCTGACTAATAGCACAGATGAATGGATACTGCGGTGATCACAAACAAAAAGTATATTACTTTAAAGCTTTTTCAAAATGCAACCCGACAAATTGGTTGCTCATAAATTATATTCACACTTTCACGTTAAATAAACGCTTAATTTATCGGTGTACGTACCTATACCTACAATGGGTGAACACGATGGCTACATTCCTCCAAAGCATAATGGAAGACAAACAGAATATTCGCTCTGCCTATTGCCTGTCCTAATGGTTGTAGTGTTTCTAAATTAGTCGAAAGCTCCAATCCTTAATGAGCGAACTTGTCTCTCACATGACGTTGCCGCAATATTATATTGTGTGATACTATTGATTTAAAAAGTTGCGACGTGTGCGTGCGTTTGTAACGCATTTTAGGAAAACAACTGGTTGCCTAATTTTCTACCTTATCATGGCCATGTTGGCTCATCCATGGTGAATTGACGTCCCTTTTGTTATTTTAACCAATTAACCAGATTCTGAATATTTCTTTAGATTTTATAGCCGCCAAAGCCATTGTGGCCATGGTGGTAATAAAATTAGACGCAAGTTGTTAATGAGGGCAAAAAGAGCATACGCTTCTTTATTTCTATATCATATAATTATTTATGTTATAGAAAATGGATCTCTGTAATTATACTTTATTAAATTTTAAGTACATATAATGAGTTGTCAACAGAGATCTAATTTAAACTGATTAAGCATACAAATCCTGGTGCCATCCTACTAATATTATAAATGTGAAAGTTTGGATGTGAGTTTGTGAGGATGTTTGTTACTCAATCACGCAAAATCTGACTGGACGGATTTCGATGAAATTTGGTATACGGGTAGAAAAATACCGGGAATAGCACATAGGCTACTATTTATCCTGAAATTCCCACGGGAGCGAAGCCCCGGGGCGCGTCTAGTATATATATATATATTACTGTCATGTCAACCATGGAAGCAATAATAAATAAATTGAAATTGAACTATAGCCCAAATTGAAAGTTAATCACATCCACACAAATCCACAAGTGAAAGAGATATCAATATCAAATTCCCTGAAACACACACAGATGGCGCCTCCTGAAAATGCAACTGACACACTTAAATAATCGACAAGAAAATAAACTTTTTGTGCAATACCGCCTTCGGTGCCTCGCCTGGTCGACGTCAATGTTTGTAGTGGTGGAGACTATAAATCTATGAGTGTCCCAGTACTGGCATCATACGGTGCTGCTCGCACGGCCCATCATGAGGAGCGCGGTAAGTTTAAAGAGAGTGCCGTAAAAGTGAAACCATTGTGTGCATTATAGTGTTTGATGTTTGACTAGTGGGTGTGTGGGCTAACTGAGGTTGCCTACTTTCGAAGCACCATGGAAGCGCATGGTGTTAGTCTTTGTGTCATCTGTCTGTATAGTGGATCTTTGCCTTTTTGAAAGTGATCTTCTTTGCCCATGGGATGCCAATAATGCTTATATGTGGCGTTCCAAGCAATAGAGTACCACTTGCAGATGTGCCCAGTGGTACCCTTTTGCTTGGAACGCCACATATTACTAAAGTTTACTCTGTCATTAGTGTGATAATCTTGTGAACGCATGTTGTACTACTATTTGTCCTACTTATAGGACTATGGGATACTACCACCATGTATATACCTGTGAGGCTAAATTACGTACAACAATGAGAGAACATGTCCTAGTTCATTATCTCGATGATGATAAAAATAGTTATGTAGACCCTGATAATTCCGTATATCTCATATTGAGTTTGAATAGGTCTTTAATTCTAACTATTGTTAATTATATTGGTGGAACTCTGGGATGAATAGAAGCGACATTATCAGAGTAAAAATTTAGGTAGGTAGTGTATGATTAAACGTAAGGGTGTATGTCGGTTAAACATGTATATTAATTTGTAATTAAGATTGACAAATAATTTATACAGGAAATTGAGGGAAAAATTAAACTTCAGAAAATGTGCCCAATTTATAAAGAATAGTGGAAAGTATCTTTATATGTAACCTGAATTTTTCTTAACGAATATCAATAAATTGAAACGAACGAACTAGTCATAAAGTAAGTAGGATGTGATTAGTAGGTACCTACATTAAAAAAAATAAATATGTTTTCAGGTAGTGTTATTATCGTTGGTAGCTTCAGTAGTGGCGGAGGCGCCGTACCACCTACCTCGGCCGGCACCCCATAGCCACGGATACCACTACCCACATCCGCCACCACCACCACCACCAGCACCGCGACCACCGCCACCCGCTCCTCAGCCAAACTTCGGATATAACTACAACCCCCCACCCCCACCAGCCCCGCCGGCACCACAGCCTTATTACCCTCAACCAGCACCACCACCACAACCATACTACCCCCCAGCGCCCGCTCCCCAACCTACGCCTCAACCACAGCCGGTGCCCTACCCGCAACCAGCTCAACACCCAGGATATAGTTACCCACAACCCCCTATCCAACCTTTCGCGCTGCCTCAGCCAGCACCTCAGCCACGACCGGCCCTTCAGCCACAACCAGCCCCACAACCTCAACCGGCTCCACAACCTTTCGCGTACCAACCACCAAGCACTTCATACGGAGTGCCTCAATTCCCCCAACCCCAGCCACAACCCTTACCGCGGCCACAACCTTCATACCACCTCCCTCTTCAACAGCCCCAACCGCAACCCCAGCCTTTGCCTCAACCTAGCCCGTCTTATGGACAACCCCAGCCGCAAATCGCACGACAACCTGCCCCACAGCCCGCCCCACAACCTGCCCCTATACCCATTTCCTATTACCAACCACAGCAGCAGTCACAAATAGGATACTCTTATCCATCGGCTCCGTCATCGGGACCAGTACAGTTGCCCCTTCAATCTCAACAACAGCATTCATCCCTGTCGAGCTACCAAGCAGATTCTAACCAGTACAGCCAGAGCCAATCCCCCCATCAAGCTCTGGATTCCGTTGTCGTCGATCGAGTACAAAACATCATAAAGGACAACGAACATAGTTCAGCAAAGAGCTCCGGATACCTGTCGCTGGTATCAGGAGTGTCTCTGGAAAATGCCCAACCAAGTGTAGAATTGACCTCATTCACACATACCTCATCATTGGGGTCAAGTCAAAGTTCTGGATCATCAGAATTTCAACAGTCATCGGGCTCTTTATCTGCAGTATCGGGCCCATCGTCAGACTACGGCCTACCCGTCGTCACAGCCAACAGTCAGTCAGATTCCCAGTCAAGCTTTAATTTCTTGCCACAGACGCAACCAGCCTCTTCATATGGCACACCGAATTAATCTTAGAATAATGTAGATATATTGTAAATAAATTGTTTGTAATATTTAAATTTGGTTTATTTTTATGCACTACACAAAACACGCAAAATTTATATAAAAACTGTAATTTGTCTCATGAATTGCGTGCCATTTTCAGTTTTCAGATCACTAATTTGTCTGCTCGAACAATTCTCATGAAGAGTGGATATTTCACTTCATTGTCCTATAAAAAATGCATAATTATTTTCCTAGTAATAGTATTAACAAATAAATATGAGTAACAACCGTTGTAATAAATGTTGCAATATATCTAATAAGCTGTGCTACACGGGTTTGCACCCGTATGAATCCCGTTTCAGGATTTTGGATAGATAGCGAAGAATTTTCAAATCGGTCTAGTCGTCCGAAAGATAATTACTGCGTTCAAATAAGCAAACAACTCAACAACAACTCTTAAGCTTTACGATATGTCCAGGGTAGAAAGTACTTACGAAGCATATAGAATGACTGGATGTTTGTACAGTTTCGTGCACTTTCGGTACATGAGTGCAGTATTCAGTCTTTTTCGAAACTACAACATGGCTTGGTTGTACAGCATTTATTATTATTGGGGTCGATAACGTGACCGTTGCAGTTGGGGCTGATGTGACAGTAGACATCACCTTCGGGGCCACCGCTACTTGTTCCTCTTCTTTTTTTTCATGTCCGACCATTGTTAAATTCTGAAATGCCACAAGTCATTACCTTTAATAAAAAAGTAACGGATCAGTGACATTATATTGAGGAATAAAATTAGAATTCCTGTGTCCAATAGTTATATTATAATTAATTGAGAATATAATAAGTACTTTGTAACTAAACCTAAAGCGGTAGTATACATTATGGTTGCAAGCTTTTAAATTGAACACTACTACTATAAGACTAAACAACTAAAGTACCTGTTGACAAATAGCCTTTACTGCATCCTGAAAAGAGCGTGTGCAAACACAATCAATACTTTTTGGCACAGGAGATATAGGACCAGGTAAAGGAGTAGCTACAGGAGCTATAACAGGAGCTGCTACAGGAGTAATAGGTGCCGCTGAAGGAGGAGCCGTCAAACATTTAATGGAGCACTGGCAAGAGAAGCTTCGGGATGAAGCTGTTCGGGTAGTTACACTCTTACAATCAAGAAAGCATTGGCAGGACATATCAGATACTTGTAGAACTTTTTGGGATGAAATCTTTTGAGTGACATGTTTTGCTTGCGCATTGGGTACACTAGGGCAGCTGTTGCAGGAAACAGCGACATTAGACCCGCTCTTTGGTGTTTTAGCCCCCTGGAATAAAAACATGTTACAGATTTACAAATTGATCTATTAAAATTTAATATAAAATGATGGCCTGTCAATTTGTCAATGATTTTATTCTTATATCATATTTAATAATTAGAAGCTTATATACATGATGGATTTATTTAATCAAATCTATAATCGTCATTAACTTGGCTTGTACAAAAATGGAAAATAGCTTTTCATTATAAATTATTACCTTTTGAGGCTCATGTATTTTAGGCGGAGCATTCACGTTCTCGTCATACTGAGTTTGTGCATCAATTTTTGCCTTCGACATATTGCATTGACATTGTACATCTGCATGATCACAAGTAAATTGCTTGTTGCTGACGTCATTCATATAATCTTGTTTACTTTTATTTTCGTATAACGTCAATATTTCAGTTTTTGTACAGCTGCATTTTTCTTGATTTTTATTTGCAACACCTTCTGTCACCACAATATCAATAGATTTCTGGTAGTCAACATCGTATATGCGACTACTTGTCTTGTTTGTACTCAATGACTTTGCTGCACTTTTCTTTTTGTGCAATGTGTTGGACACAGCTTTTCCACTGCAGAAATATTAGATGCTTTTTAGCTGAGTAAATAATTGGATATTTATCTAAAGGGGTTTGGGTAATTTTGTATGGACCAGTGGCGTCATTTTTATTTTTCGCGGCCAGGGATAATTATATTACTATTTGATAGCACCCTCATAGAGAAACATATCGTGAGTGGTAATTATTGTTCTAAGTAATATCGGAGCTGAGGTATGATTTTTTTTAAATATTTATTTTTTGCTTGAATTTCACAAGAATAATACACATTAAACGTTACACTATGGCACTAATCTTACCTAACAGCTGTAGAAAAACGCAGAATTAGGAGAAGAAGGTAAGAAAACCTTCCTTTAATCAAGGGCGGATCCAGCTTTCGCGTCAGGGGGGTCATATGGTCGAATGAGTGGTCGATGCTCAAAATAATCCTGAGAACATTCGCGTGCCTCTGTTCTAAGGAGGGCTATGACCTGGAGGTCGACGCTCCCCCAACCTTCCCTCCCCCTCGCATCAGCCCTTGTGATGCACCTACCTTGTGTATATTAAAGTAAACCTATTGGATATTTTTTTTTACATCTAGGCTATTGACGATCTAGCAATACATCATGTTAGAATCTTCCCGCGCATTAGTCGTCGAGGCCGCGCGTCCATTCGCGCTGTGGCTAGCGGCTAAGTTCACAAGTTCTTCATGTAACCACGTCGTAGTGCTCCAGTGATTGGTCACGAAGGTATTCATAATTATCATGATTAGCGGAAACTTCTACAGGTGGATCAGCAAGAACTTCTACAGGTTGATCTGCTGTAGCTTCCACGTTAACTTCCCGATCATAACGCTAAGATGGCTTGCATATTTTGTCTTCTGCATTAAACTGTTATAAGTGGACACTAGTGCTAAACGCCACCAAAACAGAAGTTATGCCTTTCCACCTTTCCAACCAAATGACGAAATACGAACCCACAGTCGAGTTTACTGGAAACTTCATTATAACCCAGCACCAGCACCAACATATCTAGGAGTTATCTTTGGCCGCAGTCACATTTACGCCCGACACACATAAACAAACTATGTAATAAGCTTTTTAATGAGGAAGAATATCTTGCACAAACTGGCTGTAGACACTCAGCTAAATCAGATGATAAGAATAAACACTGCTCTGTGAAGCTACAAATATCCCACCAAGCCGTAATCGAACTCCTCAATACCGAGCTGAACACAGCTAGTAAGTAGGAGTAAAATGCTAATATTCCGAAAACCATGGGGTCAACTTAAATCCCATTTAAAAACTTGTTGCAACGGATCCTCATTACCTTGGAGTGTATGGTGTCAGCTTAATAGAGCACAAACTGGATTCGAACGACTTCGTGGCTAAGTGTAGTTGCCGAGAGTCATCGGCGTGCGAAGGTGGAGCTGCAGTAGAGGACGTTGCGCATATTGTTAGTGATTGTCCCCTGTTTGACGTTTTTCAGCACAGTGAAAACAGCAAAACTAGCGCAGTGCAAACAGTTCAAGAACTTGCGCAGTGAAAACAGTTCAAGAACCAACGGCATATCCTGTATGGGCAGATACCCCCCACCATGTCGTCGAAAGAGCCAAAACAGCTTCCTTAGACAGTTTGGCGTCTAAGACCAGAAGGCAAAGAACACTAGTCTGGAGCTATGGATACAAAAAATATCCTTTTTCCTACCCCAATATCCTCCCTGATGAGAAACTCCCACCGGGTGGCGATCTCCCCTGGACAGTTTGGAAGTTCTTAAACAGACTCCGGGCTGGTGGAAAAACGCAAAAAGAGAAGCTTTTCTAATCATAACCCGTGAAATTGTGGTACGATTCAGTCAATGGACCACCTTCTGCCATGTCCCAAATCTGCCCCATTTCCTTCACTATGGAGGACCGGAACAGAAGCCAACGACAAGGCAATTACCGTAGCCACAGAGGGCGTCGACAGTGTTTCGCCAGTTTCCTCGGTCTTGGGCTACGCTCTCCACTTCGAGCCAGATCAGCCCGATTGTCTTGAACTCCGCTGCAATAGTGCATTGCCAGGTTTTCTTGGAACTGCCAACTTTGCGCTTGTCCTGAGGGTTTCACTCCAGAGCTTGCTTCGGGATATATGAGGAATCCCTTCTCAGTATATGACCAATCCATGACCACTTGAGGCTCCTAATTTGGAGGTCAATTGCCATGTCCCGGCATCGTTCCCACAGCTGTACATTGAAAATCCTTTCCGGCCAGAAAATGCCAAGTATTTGATGCAGGCAGCGGTTCACAAAGACGCTGGTCGGCGGCGTGAACTTTTTAGCGTCCAGGTTGTACATCCATTTAATAGGACGTTTGACCGAAACATTTTGCGTTTTATTCTGAGGTCTTTACTTTTTGGAACGCCACACGGGCCGTAGTTGTTCAAAGGCAGCCCGAGCTTTATACATTCTAGCAGCAACATCCTTTTGCGCTCCGCCAGACTTCGAGACTACACTTCCGAGATAGGAGTACATATTGCATCTTATTCGCATTGATTTTAAGCCCAGCTTTTGCGGCCTCTCGCTGTAGCTCGTCCAGTTTAGCTTGCATGTCGACGTGCTTGTGACTGAGCAGACACAAGTGATCAGCGTAGTCTTAGGTCATATAGTTAATCGGACAACCCCCACTCTATACTGCGTCGCTTGCCGTCGTTTCCTATGAGCATAATGCACCCAGGACGGTAAGAAATAAAAGAGGCAAGAGAAGACACCCTTGTCTGACTCCGGCGTAAACTGCAATATCTTGAGAGATCAGTTCTTTGTGAGCAATTTGCAGGAGTTATTTAAATATAGAACTTTTAGCAGGTCTCTAATCTTGGGCGAGACTCCGATGTCGTCAAGCCGGTGCCAAATACTAGGCCAATGCAATGTATCGAAAGCTTTCTCGAAGACGACAAACGTAAATTGATTTCACGCTTCCATTCGGTTACTTCTTCGAGTATGATTCGGAGTGAATGTATTTGATCTTCGCAAAAGCGGTTGGAGCGGAATCCAGCCGTGGTCACAAACTGGTCTCATTTAATTTAATTTTGTGATTTATTATTGCATTCCGATAAAGAGGCATGCCCCCCATAAATTCCAATTGGATGTATACATATTTTTCTATACAAAAATATACCTTGGGAACAGTGCCGGGCTAACAACATTCACTCGACCATGTGACCCTCCCCTGACACGAATGCTGGATCCGCCCTTGAAGGTCTCTATACGTCTTATTTTGGGCACAGGTCTTTGTATGAATCATGGCTATAACGTAAAAAGTGCAACGAATTGAAGAATGGTAGATTCATAACAAACAAAACTGTATGCCGTCATGAGACACCCGGCAGGTATAAAAACATCTGAATATCGTTCGAAACTAAACTTATTTCATTCTAATCGTGCCGCATGTTTAAAACCAGCATAAACAAAGCCAGTTTTTACATTTTATTAGCATTATTGTTACAATCGAATTGAATTGTTAGTCAAAAATATGAAAAATAAAATTCCTTATATCTCAGCTCCGATATAGTTTAGCTATATGTACTCCATAATAAAGTTTGATCTCCTTGATATGTTCTTTCAAAATAACCAAGTTTGGTGAGTGGCCGCGAAAATTGAAAATGACGCCAACTTTACCCAAACCCCTTTGACGAAGACAACATCACATCTAGAGAATCGATGACTATTCTATTTTTATGCAAAGGGTAAAGACATATATTAAACAACAAGCTAATTATTTAAAAATAAAAAAACACGACTAACAACTTACATAGCCTATGTCACTCGGAGGAATGCAAGGAACCTAACAATACCGCTACCATCAAAATCTGTTACGGCGTTCAGGACGTATGGTGGAATAAAGAAACTTACATACATACATGAACCCTGAAAACATAACACTCCTTTTTTGGTCAGTCGTGTAAAAATGTAAGCATCTGATCACTTTTTTTTAAACATTACCTACATCTATGAGGAACTGGTACAATTTGCAACGACCTGAGGGTAGATGATTGACTAATCATGACTCGCATGACGTTGTTCTTCAATATGAATAATACTATTATCAGACGAGAGAGAGAGAGAGAGAAAGAGAGAAAACGTTTATTCTTATATTTTATATGCTGTAATATGTTAAGGATAATGTAATGAATATGTTATGGAATTCGGTGTACTTACTGCAGATGTTCCGAAGCAGTGACCGATATTTGCTTCTTCGGTTGCATGATGAATTCGCAGCTGTTACACGACCTTTTTAACATCAGAGTTACATATCAGTCAACGGGTCAAAAGATGAAGTAGTACAAAAAAGCAGGTGGAATCTCTAGAAACAAATAAAGGTACTTACTTTTCGTTATTATCATGTTTTCTGGCACTCGACTTTCGTTTTCTGAGATGGCTAGAAGAAAAACGTAAATGAAATATTGTAGAACAGGAATGCGATGCAAGTAGTGCTTATAGGTAGTAGTTTTTATAACATACTAGTTTTTGCCCGCGGCTTCGCCCGCGTGAATTTCCCACGGGAACAGTGCTTTTTCCCGGGATAAAAAGTAGCCTATGTGCTATTCCAGGTCATTATCTACCTCTGTACCAAATTTCATCGAAATCCGTCCAGTAGATTTTGCGTGATTGAGTAACAAACATCCTCACAAACTCACAAACTCACAAACTCACAAATTCACAAACTCACAAACACACAAACTCACAAACTCACATCCAAACTTTCGCATTTATAATATTAGTATGGAAGTATGGATTTGCTCGTAAAGTGTCACTTATTTCACCAATTTCAATATTGTATTGTATCTCATTACGCACATACGTTACGTTACGTTATTGTAAAGTAAAACGCACGGTCCGTCTAAAAACGAACGATACTTTTTTAAAATTTTAGCAAATAGTTTTTATTTCAGAAAAATGGTCAACATTTTATGAATAAAATTAGTCCATATATTCATAATTATGAATAAATGGACTTTACATACAAACTTATGAGATACGAACAAGATTTAATCATTTAGACCTCAGATGAACGCCTTAACCACTAACCAACTAAGGAATTTGCAACTAATAAAAATAATGTAGAATTAAATAAAAAAATATTTACTTTTATATTTCCGAAAGACTGCTTTAAAATAACTGAAGTCTTAAATCCGAAAATAAAGAACATCAGTGTTACTAATATTATAAAGAGGAAGTGAGTGTAAGTTTGTGAGTTTATTTGTAGGGGTAATCTACGGAACTACTGAACCGATTTAAAAAAATCTTTCACCAATAGAAAGCTGCATTATACCTGAGTGACATAGGCTACAATTTACGTATGTACCTCCCGAGCGAAGCCAGGGCGGAGCGCTGTCGTAAATAAAGAATACTATATTTAGTAGGATATTCATCATCATCATTGGCCCGTATTTGTATCCATTTTATGGATGTAGGCCTCCTCCATTCGACTGCAACGTTGACGGTCTCGTGCCTTATTAAAGTGGGGTCTGGCGAATACGTCGACTGTAGCTAGAGTTTACAGCACACCGATTATCACAAGACCGCCTTTAAGCCGCAAGAGTCTGCAGCACGCGACTACACTGAGTTGTAGTGATAATGTGTGTGATATATCTGTCTCTTTTTAGCACAGCATTTAGTGCATATGAAGAAAGAGTACATCCAATATGTCAACAGTTCAACTTATAGCGGCGTTAATCAAAGTGCTGCAGGGTGCTGTCGAGTGTAGCTGGTCGCTGCGACCGGCGGCACCTTGCAGCACCTTGCAGCACCTTGATAGACGCCGGCTTAGGGATGTATGCAAAAGGGGAACCCCCCCAAAGTGCTAGCGTCCACGTCGCGTTCCCCGGGCAACGTCGCGTCCTGACCACCGTAACGGAGTGGCAGGCCGGCGGCTAATGAGCACTTTCCTGTCGGAGCTAATACTAATGCGATCAACTGCGGAAATGCCTAAGCCTAATCAGCCTGAAAGGGACGCCTCCGGGCGTTTCCTTAAAAAAGGCCCTTCTCAGGGCCAAACTAAGGAGGAGGAAGAAGCGGGGAGGGGAAGTCTGGATCGGGAGGGGATGATCTCGGACGGGGGAGGAAAGAGGACAAAGACGAGGATAGGTCCAGATCGGACATCGGCTCGGATGGGGAAGAGACCGACTCGGCCGTGGGCCAGAGGAGGCTCGGGGAGCCTCCTGGGTAGTGTGGAGTCCGTCACCTCACTGTCGGAGTCACTGTTGGGCCCGAAGCGCCTCTATTCGGAGGTCGCCAGTGGCTCCGACACGGAGGGTGGGCGCGCCGCAGTCAAAGGCTGTGGCAAAAGGAGGAGGGGCGCGGGGTGCCTCCAAGTCGGCGAGGGCCCGAGACAAGGTGAGGAGGAACTTGGACGATGAGGGTGTGGAGACCTCCTTCTCGTCCACTCCTGGAAGCTCGGGCCTTCCGGAGGGGAGGACACCCGGTTGAGAGTGGAAGTGTGTGTGTGGTGGAAGTGGCCTCCATTGAGGTGGCGGACTTTGGTGCGATGGGGGCCGAAAGTCTCCTGAGCACCGCGGTGGAGAGGCTGAGTGTAATTACCGGTCTCGTCCGGGAAGTCCTCTGCCCTCAAGGGGGGCTACTGTTCGAAGATAGTACGGGCCTCCTCTGATGTCAAGGACATCGTTGACACCCTGGTGGGGCGCAGCGAGACCGATGAAATACGGCGGCTCAAAGCCGATAATGGCCGCCTCCAAAGAGAGGTGGCCAACATGAAGGCGGAGGCCGCTGCGCTCCGTCAGGGTTATGAGGGAGGCCCGCCGCGAGGTCCTGCAGGCCGCGCGGAATGCCGGAAAGGCACACAGCTCCCCCAACGGAGGAGGATCTGGTGGAGAGGCTGGAGGCCTCCATGGAGAGGATGGTGGAAAGGGTTGTGGACAGCCGCCTCGCAGGACAGGATCCTCATCCGCCTCGCAGGGCCACCCGCCCACCGCTGGCGGGTGACAACTCAAAGGTGGCAAGGGCCGCGAGGGCGGCCATCGAGAAGGCCTCCGGCTCAAGCCCGGCGTCGCGGCCTGCGCGGCCTGTGCAGCCCGAGACGGAGGAGATGGAGGTCCGGGCGCCAGCGCGCCCGGCCCCAGGGCAGAAGAGAGCGGCTGAGAGGTCGACGGAGTGGGGTCCCTTTGGGCCGTCGACCTCAGCGGCCGCAGTCAGCGCCGACGCCTGCCCAGAGCTCCCCTGGGTTGAGGTCAGAGGAAGGGAGGCAAGGGCAAGGGCGTGGGCAAAAAGTCCCGGCCCAAGCCCACGGCGGCACCCACAGCAGCGCCGACAGCGGCACCCCCAGCGGCATCCGCGGCGGCCCCCGCAACCGGGCGCAAGGCGCCCCGGCGGCGTCAACGGCCCCTGGAAAGAAGAAGGCGAAGAAGTTGTCGGCCCCCAGCTCCTCGGCTGTAATGCTCAAGTTACAGCCGGAGGCAGCGCAGAACGGGGCCACATACGCCTCCGCCCTTCTCACGGCCGAGCAGGAGGTCAGCTTGGAGGAACTGGGCATCGGCTCGCTCCGGATTCGCCCAAGTGCGACCGGGGCGAGGCTCATCGAGGTCCCAGGCTCCTCCAGCGCGGACAAGGCCGATGCGCTCGCGTCGGCCCTGAGGGTGGCGCTGGCCGGCGTCGCGGAGGTATCCAGGCCCGTCAAGTCAGCGGATTTCCGCGTGACGGGCCTGAACGACACGGCTACCGCGCAGCGGGTCAGGGCTGCGGTCGCCAGGGCTGGAGGCTGCGACGAAGACCAGGTCTGGGTAGGCGAGGTCCGCCCAGACTGGCGGGGCTCTCGCTCTGCCCTGATGCGCTGCCCGGTAGTGGCGGCAAAGAAGCTGCTCGAGTTGGGCAGCATCAGTGTGGGCTGGGGTCGCGCGCAGCTCCGGCACTTGGAGGCGCGTCCCATGCACTGTTATAAGTGCATGGGGAAGGGGCATACGGCAGCGTTGTGCCCCTCGCAGGCGGACCGCAGCCAGCTCTGCTACAGGTGCGGGGAGGCGGGGCATTTGTCCGCTTCCTGCACAGCGGAGCCCGCTGTGCGGTGTGTAGTGCCGCTGGAAAACCGGCGGACCACGTGATGGGGGCAGGTCATGTAACCCCCGCCGGTCCGTGGCAAAGGGCTGTCCCCTCCTCCGCGAGGGGCCCGACAACAGGAGGCGCCAGTCGGCCAAATGGAGGAGTAATGGTTGGATTCCTCCAGGCCAACCTCAACCACTGCGCCGGATCGCAGGATCTCCTCCTGCAATCCATGGCACAGTGGGACGTTGACGTCGCGGTGGCTTCGGAGCCGTACGCGGTTCCCTCCCTGTCCCACTGGGCTGGGGACCTCGATGGCTCCGTGGCTATCATGGCCAAGGCTGGCGCCGCCCCTCCCCTCACGGTCAAGAAGAGAGGCAGCGGGTTCGTGGTGGTGGTTCGGGGAGAGTACACCATAGTTGGGGTCTACTTCTCCCCGAACCGGGATCTGCCGGCCCTGGAGCAGTTTCTGGACGCTCTGGTGCCGGAGATAAGGCGGCTGGCGCCCCTGAAGGTCCTCGTGGCCGGTGACTTCAACGCCAAATCCACGGCGTGGGGGAACCCGGCCACCGAGCCCAAGGGGCGCAAGGTGGAAGAATGGGCGCTGGCCGCGGGACTGTCTCTCCTAAATAGGGGGACAGTCCAGACGTGCGTGCGGCGGACGGGTGGGTCGGTGGTGGACCTAACGTTCGCCGCTCCCGCTGCCGCGCGCCTGGTGACTGACTGGAGGGTCGAAGTGGGGGTGGAGACACTCTCGGACCACCGGTATATCCGGTTCGAGGTGTCTGCTGCCCCCGATAGTCAGGCGGCGTCGTCGTCCCGGGCGCGCAGTCAGTTCCCGCGCTGGGCCCTCACGCGGCTCGACGTGGAACTGGCGGAGGAGGCGGCCATCGTCGGCCGCTGGAGCCTCCCGCCTCTGGCTGGAATGGGGGTGGACGAAGCGGCTGGCCGTTTCGGCGACGCTTTCACAGCGGTGTGCCGGGCGGCCATGCCTAGCGTAGGCCGAGCGCCCCCAGGCGGGCGGTCTATTGGTGGTCGGCGGAGATTGCCGCCCTTCGCGTCGCCTGCAACGCGGCCCGGAGGGCGTACGGTCCAGGCAAGGCGGCGCAGCCCGGGACGAGGAGAGGGATGACCAGCTGTATGCGGTGTACGTCGAAAAGCGGACGGAGCTACAGCTGGCCATCAGTCGGGCCAAAGACGAGGCCCTCGAGGAGCTGGTGAAGGGTCTAGAAAGAGACCCGTGGGGCCGCCCGTACAGATGGGCGCGAGACAAATTGCGTCCACAGGCGGCTCCGTTGACGGAAACCCTTCAGCCAGCTCTGCTGGAGGAAATCATCGGGGACCTGTTCCCCGGCAATCCGCGGGGGTTCTCCCCGCCGAGAATGGCCCGACAGCCGCCTGACGGAGTGGAGAGAGTGGAGGAGGTGAGGTGGTGGCCGATCCGCCCCCGTCACCGACGTCGAAATGGAGGCGGTGCTCGACCGCCTCCGAACGAAGAAGAGGGCACCGGGTCCAGACGGGGTGCACGGGAAAGTGCTCGCGCTGATTCTCGTGCACCTCGGGGAAAGGTTTCGGGAACTGCTCAACCGCTGCCTGCAGGAGGGGCAGTTCCCGAAGTTATGGAAGGAGGGTCGACTCTGCCTTATTCCGAAGGGGAGCCGGCCCCTGGACTCGGCCTCGGCGGTGCGACCTCTGGTCCTGCTGAGCGAGGCTGCGAAGGCCCTGGAGAGTGTCGCGGCTTCGCGCCTCGTTCGGCATGTGGAGGAGGGTCCGGGACCGCGTCTCTCTGACGCGCAGTACGGGTTCCGGGCCGGGAGGTCCACCATCGACGCTCTCAGGCGTCTGAGGTCGGTGACGGAGGAGGCGGATCGGGATGGAGAGGTGACAACGCCTTCAACAGCATCCCGCACGGTGTAATAAGAGAGGCGCTCGAGTATTTCGGAGTGCCCTCGGAGAAAACTGTACTCCGGCGTGTGCCGGAGTATGGCGATGTACGGTGCCCCCATATGGGTGGACGCCCTCGCCGCGGACAACAAGCGCCAGCTGCGGCAGGCGCAGAGGGTGATCGCGGTGAGGGTGATACGGGGGTACCGTACGGTGTCGTTTGCCGCGGCCACAGCCCTCGCGGGCGATCTGCCGTGGGAATTGGTGGCGGAAGTGCTCGCCGAAGTTTACCACTTTGTGGCGAACATGAGGAAATCGGCGTGCGCCCCTCGCCGGAGGCCATTCGGCGGGTCCGCCTGCGAGGGCAGACGGAACTCGTGCGGAGGTGGGAGGGGGACCTGGCGCAGGCAGCGTACGGTGTACGCACAGTGGGAGCCCTGCGCCGGGTCCTGGAAAGGTGGATGCTGAGACGGCGAAAACCTCTCACCTTCCGCATGACGCAGGTGCTCACCGGGCATGGCTGTTTCGGTGAGTACCTGCACCGCGTGGCCCGGAGGGAGGCCGAGCCAGTCTGCCACGATTGTGGCGAGGCTCAGGACACTGCCCAACACGTTCTGGAGCAGTGTCCCAGATGGAAGCCAGCAGCGCCACGACTTGGCAGCTGCGCTCGGCGGGATGGACCTGTCGCTCCCAAGCGTCGTCAATGCGATGCTCGGGAGCGACGGAGCTTGAGGAGGCAATGGCCTCCTTCTGCGACACTGTCATGTCGCAGAGGAGGCCGATGAAAGGGACCGCGAGGACCACCCCCTCGCGGACCCAATCCGGAGGAAGAGGAGGGGGTGCGGCGGAGGCGCTGTTGCCCGCCTAGAAGCACCCCCGTAAATGGTGGGAGAAATTAAGGTCCCACCCGGCGGCAGGGGCTTTCCAGGTGTCGGAGGGCCCCCTGAAAATGGTGAGTCCGGTCTCTGGTGAGAGACCGGCCAGTTGCTGAGGCGCCTTGTGTTAGTCAGATCCGAGGTGCCTCCCTGCAAAGCGGCCGATGGCATCCGCAGGGGTTTTAGTGGGTAGTCTGGGTCGACTAGCGGCCCAGGAGTCCCACACTCAGTGCGCAAATAGCATTTCCCCCTGCGAATCAAAAAAAAAAAAAAAAAAAAAAAAAAAAAAAAAAGGGATGTATGCAAACACGAAAACAAAACATCGATATATCGATATTTTGTCTTTCTTGGCAGGTACTTACAAACTAGGGACAACCCGTCTGTCTGCTCGCGATAAACTCAAAAACTACTGAACAGATGTTTATGCGGTTTATACTAATGGACTGGGTGGGTCATGTCATAATAAAGGAAAGCTTTGATGTACAATTTTCTCGGGCAAAGCCGTGGGTATAAGCTAGTCGATATATAAATATGTAATTCTATTGCGTTGCATTAAAATGATTTTCTAAAAACCGCATCAAAATCGGTACAGCCAAACGCCAGATAATCGCGGACAAACATACATACAAAAATCCAGGTCAAACTGAGAACCTCCTTTTTTTGAAGTCGGTTAAAAGTAGCATTTTTAATAATGTTTTTGGTTTTTTATAAGATGTTGTGTATACGTTTATCTTTGTATAGTAAAGTATTTAAAGTATATTTTATAGATTTTCTAAGGTTTCTAGATTGATGGAAATACACTCCTTGAAACTACTACAAAAACAAATTTTACCTATCAAAAAATAAAATAAAAGCTTCTATATAACTAATAATAAACATCGATGTTTTACTACACCCCTAAGTCTCGGTATAGTTAACGGAGGCCGCAGGTCGCAGCGGCTAACGCCGTCTGCTGCTAGCTTAAGGGGATGTAATCCATGATTACCTAATATTTTATTTCATCGTATTGTTTGGTTTATTATTTTATTTAGGTGAAGTTTATATCACTGATTAAAAAATAACACATTAATTTGTTTTTAAAACTAGTATTGCCTTTTGCAACACACACTAATTGTACGGGTCAATGCCTCGTACAATTCGCGAGCATCAGCAAATAAATACATCGCGGCGCTCGCTTTACTAAAATCAGTCAGTTCACGTTTAACTATAAGCAATTTCACACAGTGGCGTGTTCTCTCTATCTATCATTATCATCTTCTATCAGTTTTTCCTGTCATTTAATACTTATCATTCAATATCATTCTATCAATCAATAGTGTATTTGGTAACAAACCATACATTATTTGTGGTCCTTCGAGTATCATTCATTTTACCTCGCGAGTGAACATAGTGTTATCCTGGAACATTGGGACTAAACAGTGACTGTGTTTTGCAAGTGAGGACTGAGCTATCAAAGAACTTTATCAAGAGCAATATCAGTATCAAAGCAGCAGCAGGGCAGTAAGTCAAAGCAGCAAATCAAGTAAGATCTGTCCAATTATATCATTCTATCATGGCTACCTTAGATGACTTACTGGCCATTCAACAGCAACTTCTCAATGCTATTGATCAACTTTATACCAACTTCAAGAAAGATGGGTCTGACCGGAAGACGCCTGACTACATCAGACGGAGGTTGGACACCCTTGACACGTATTGGCAGGAATATCAAACGAATCATTTGAGTTTACTGGACCTTGAGCATGCGAGGTCCCATTCTTATTTTACAACAAATCAATTTGAGCATTTTAAAGGGCGGTACGAAAGCATTCGTGCGTCAATTTCTAACTTTCTGTCGAAGGACGACCGGCCTTCGACACCTGTACTGAAACCAGCAACATTAGCAGCACCAAGTTTTTCTCAACAGCCTAGACAACAGGCTCTATCAACTCAGTCTCAGGGTATCAGTAGCAAAACAGATGAGATGTTGCGTAAGCAAAGCAGCAACTTCAAAGCATTAGAGCATACTTTCTCTACTATCAATTTAGATCTCATAACAGAAAAATGGGAATTTGATCTTTTACTTCGTACTATACAAACGCGTTGGTCGGTAATTGATACTTTGCATTGGGAGTTAGACAGTGAGTTGGGGGAAGGAATCAGGAATATGAAACAGCTTTCTTTAATTATGAGTCAAAATATAATGAAGTCATTAAGTCAGTTAATCGTAAATTATGGTCAGTGTCGCATAGGGAGAAGTCTACACCTAACATTGAAATTCCTACATTCAGTGGTAGTTATCATCAGTGGTCTTCTTTCAAAGACCTATTCACTGAAACAATTCATTCCAATCCTTCCATATCAAGTGCACAAAAATGCAATTCCTCAAAACCAAGGTTAAAGGAGAGGCCGAAAGGCTTATACAGCATCTTCCTATCACATCAGATAATTATTCTATCAGCTGGGATATACTCAATCATAGATATAATAACAAGCGATTAATTCTTAACTCACATATAGAAATTTTACTCAACATCCCAGCTTCTAATCAGCCCACATATCAACATATCAAGCGCATCCATGACACAACTTTGGAAACGCTCAATGCTATCAAAAACCTAGGGGTCGATGTACGTTCCTGGGATCCATTACTCGTTTACCTACTTTCTCAAAAACTTGATACAGAAACCCATGCCGACTACTTAAGTTCCGTGAAAAAACCTCGAGAATTGCCCAATCTACAAGAATTTCTATCATTCCTTGAAAACAAGTTTACCACGCTAGAATCTTCTAGAAAGAAAGCAGATATGCCAAATAAATCCTTTACAAATAACAATAGTTTTCAATCACGAAAATATCAAAATCATAATTTCATAAATAAGTCGTCATTTCCAACAAATAGCCGGGAAATGTCGCAACAATCAACAAGCAAAGTCAGCAATTCCTCGAAGTATTACAAATGCGCAGTATGTAAATCCAATGATCATGGATTATTTTATTGCCAAATATTTTTAAATATGTCTCCATATCAAAAACGCAATACTTTAACGAAACTAAGCATTTGCGAAAATTGTCTCTATTCTCATAACAATAAAGCATGTTTTTCAGAAAAACGTTGTCGCGAATGTAATGGCAAGCATAATACCATTTTGCATGAAGCATTTACGCAACATCGTCAACCTAATAATTCTGCATCGTCAAAAAATTCCAACAATGGAACTCCAGAAAAATCAGAGATTTCGCAACAATTACGAACAAACACTAATTCGCACGTGTCATTGCAATGCGATGAACCCGAAATTCAAGTACTTCTAGCAACAGCAATTTTACAAGTTCAAAAAAGGGATGGAACCCGTATTCATCTACGGGCCCTTATTGATCAGGGGTCACAGGCGTCGATTATAACATCTCACGCGGCGCAACTTTGGATCTTCCGTTACGAAAATGCAGCGGGGTCATATCAGGGGTAGGGGCGAAAAACAGCAACTGTAAGGGAATCACTACTATCAACTGCAAGTCTATACATAGCGACTTTGAATTTGTAACAGATGTAGTTATCATGAAGAATTTGATCAATCAATTACCAAACAATACCTTCCAAAAACCAACGTGGACTTATCTAAATTATATCGCTTTAGCAGATCCCGAATTTCACATTAGCAAACCAGTTGATTTACTTCTAGGTGCCGATGTCTACGCCTTAATATTGCTGGAAGGCATATGTAGGGAGAGCCTTAACACACCGATAGCTCAAAACACGCGCTTAGGGTGGATATTGACTGGCAACGCAAAAACTTTTCAATGCAACGTCATACTGAATAATTTAGAGGACATTCAAAGGTTTTGGGAGATAGAGGATATCAGTGACAACTCAACAGAATCATTAGAAAATCAACAGTGTGTAGAATATTATAAATCAACAACAACAAGATGTGAAGATGGTCATTATCAAGTTCGCCTTCCAATGAAATCAGATTTTGCCGAAAAATTAGGGAAGTATAAATCAAAAGCAGTAGCCCAATTACTATCATTAGAGAATAAATTTATCAAAAACGAAATTTTAGAAAAACAATACAAAGCATTTATGAATGAATATCAGTCACTCGGTCATATGATACTATCAACAAGTAATTCAAATCCCGAGTATTTTAGCGCACATCATGCCATTCGATATCAGACTTTAAATCCTAAGTTTAGAGTAGTTTTTAATACATCAGGTAAAACTTCATCAGGAAATAGTTTAAATGACGTTATGGAGTGCGGTCCAAATCTCCAACAGGACTTACAATCTTTAATTCTTAAATGGCGTGTCTACAAATTCGCTTTTACTAGTGACATACAAAAAATGTTTCGTCAAATTTGGATGCACCCCGACGATCAAAAACTACAAAAAATTGTATGGCGAAGCTCTACGTCACAACCTATCAGAGAATATCAGCTTACTACAGTGGTATATGGTACCAAGGCGGCTCCATTCTTAGCAATGATGACGCTTAAACAGCTCGCTCAAGATGAGAGAAGCAACTACTCCAAACAAGCCATAGAAGCACTTGAATCATCAATGTATATGGACGATATGCTATACGGAACCCATTCAGAAGCGTCATGCAGACCTCTGAAGGAGGAACTTATCAATTTGTTGAAAGCAGGGGGCTTTCATCTTACAAAGTGGAAGGCCAACACACCAGTGATGTTAGATGACTCACTAGAAAATCAGGAAGAATTCAATTTTAAAAATGATCAGCAATGCAAAACTCTAGGTCTACTTTGGAACCCTAAAGAAGACGTATTTACATTTCAATCGAGATTTGACACAGCATCCGACACATCAAGTATCACTAAAAGGAAATTATTATCAGAAATTTCAAAACAGTACGATCCAAATGGTTGGTTGTCACCATTAACAACAAAACTTAAGATTATCTTTCAACAAGTGTGGAAATGTGATTTACAATGGGACGATGAGATACCAAGCACTATTTACGACGAGTGGAAGAAAATTAGAGATGACATTCACAATATCAATTCAATACAGTTACCAAGATGGTTAAAAACAGCAGAAAATGACAATTTGGAATTACATGGCTTCTGCGACGCCTCGGAGAAGGCATACGCATGTGTAATTTATTCTCGCGTTACGAAAAACGGGAAATCATTTATATCATTATTGGTCGGGAAAACAAGACTCGTGCCAACGAACAAATCAGTATCATTACCAAGATTGGAGTTAAGCGGTGCTCTCCTACTATCAAGACTTATGAAGAAGGTTACGCAATGTCTTAACAATCATAACATTCAAACATACGGTTGGGTCGACTCCATGGTGGTACTGGGCTGGCTGAAAGGCAATCCAACCAGGTGGAAAACATTTGTCGCCAACCGCGTCAGCGAGATTACTCAAATAATGCCTGCAGAATGTTGGCAATATATCAAATCGGAGGAAAATCCAGCTGACTGTGCTAGCCGTGGATTAACCGCCTCACAGTTAAAAAATCATGTGCTGTGGTGGCAGGCACCAAGCTGGCTTCCATCATTTAACAAGAATCAGCAAGAAAGCAAGCAATATATAACCGATCTGGAGGTTAAGAGCATAAAAGCAAGCTAATGTCGTAGCGCAACAAGCTAACGATAATATCATTTTTAATCTGTTAACAAAAAGCAGTTCATTTAGCAAAGCAGTTCGTATCGTAGCATGGATACTTAGATTTAAAAATATCAAAAGCAAAAAGCGTAACAAGTACTTATCACTATCAGAATTAAAGCAAGCAAAAATAGCAATTATCAAAAACATTCAGCAATTATCATTCTATCAAGAAATGTCAGATTTACGTAGCGGGAAAAGCATTCATTCAAAAAGCAAATTATGTGAATTACAACCGTTCCTCGACGAGGACGGACTTATCAGAGTCGGCGGTAGGCTTCGACATGCAAACCTTGACCCCGACATGCAGCATCCTATCATTATTCCAAATAACAGTCGCCTCTCTGAACTTTTAATCGATCAAGCACACCAATAGGGATGATGACTGGGTAAAAAATAAAATATATGATGCTATTTAAATAATGAAACATTATAATTAGATATCGCACAATTGATCAATTTTATTTATAACATGGTTTACTATTTTTAGTTCTAATTAAAGTATATTGGGAATGCTTTTGCAGCTCCATTCAAAGTGACGTCACAGTTGGTACTGTCATACAAATCCCATATAAATTATTGTTTTTGACATTTAGAAAAAAGTAACTAATTTGACTTGTTGTCATCTACCCTAACATATCATGGGGGAGCGCGATTAACTTCAGCATATTTACGTAAGAAATATTGGATCATTAGTGGCAACAGGGCCACCAAAAAGAGACTTCGTCGTTGTGTCATATGTCGGAGAGCACAACCCTAGCGAAAAAGCATCATCAATTCGATGGGGGATCTTCCAGGGGCTAGGACAAAACCTTCTAGGCCATTGTCCTATCATACAGCAGTCGATTATACAGGTCATCTATTTATCAAAGCTAACGTAGGAAAGAAGAGGTATCAAAACTATCAAGGGGTATATTGCCGTGTTTACGTGCATGGCCACCAAAGAAAACAGTACATTTAGAAGTCGTATCAGATTCTAACTAGTTCCGCATTCTTAGCCGCATTACCCGAAAGAATGTCAGCACGCCGGGGAACACCACGTCACATTTACTGTGACAACGGCACAAATTTCATAGGAGCCGACAGGACACTACAACAAGAATATCAGGAGATAATGAGCATTTTTGGTGATGAGTTTCACTCTGAAATAGCCAACATGGGCATTACATTTCATTTCACAGCACCTTCGTGGCCATCATCAAATGGACTATGCGAGGCAGCAGTTAAAAGTCTCAAACACCACTTAAAAAGAGTAATCGGCGAACATCGATTAACATTTGAAGAATTGAGCACACTCTGTTCACAAATAGAAGCCTGTCTCAACTCACGGCCACTATGTCCAATGACTGAGGATGCAGATGACCTCAATTATCTAACACCTTCTCACTTTCTCGCTAGCGGTCCCGTCTTATCAGTATATGACACAGAAAAGGATTTGCGGACGAGATGGTATCATACACAGAAAATTTTCCGAGACATTTGGAAAAGATGGCAAAAAATGAATATTTAACAACATTATCAAAACGCAGCAAATGGAGAAACCCGCAACCTAACATCGCCCTAAACGATATAGTTATCATTCACGACGCGAACCTCCCTCCTGGGAAGTGGGCACTCGGGCGTGTCGTCGACTTGCATCCCGGAAACGACGGTTACGTCAGAGTTGTGAACCTTAAAGACGAAAAATGGCTATCTGAAACGACCTATCGTCAAACTATCAATCTTACCTGTTCATCCCGAAGAGGACAGCAAATTATCAGCTCCATCCGTAGAAGAACAAAACTAAAACGAAACCAAAATCAGCTACAAAACCGAAATACAATTTCGTTACTACCGCCAATAACGGCAATCTCTACTATTTTTCATGACTTTGATTTCTAGTTCGACTTGTTCATAGCATACGCCGTACCATTTCAAAACAATCAAAGTTTATTTTTCGATAAACTATCAAATATGGAACTTGTAAGGGATCACTGGAAGCTGGTAGTATACTATGATCTCTCTCCATACTGGCAAGGCACAGAAGCATCTACAAAATATCTTGATTATTTAGAAAACACTCTGTTCGAAATTGATAAGCCACAATCACAATGCAGCAATATCATGTTACAAGCTTGAATCACAGCTACTCGGAGCTCATTCATCATAACGACATGTTGCGAGATCAACTTCCACTTTTACTTTGGCACGCGACAACGACGAGGACTTATAAACTTCGTGGGGGAATTTCGGCAAACACATTATTTGGAGTACTTGACAGTAATTTTGCTGAAAAATACGAAAAAACATTGAACTTATCAGAAAGAATCAAAATCATTTGGGCTTATTATGGAAAAATCAGACCTCAATCGTTGAAAGACAGATGCTGAACCTTATCAAGAGAACAGAAACTGATCTATGAACAAGCAACATAAAGTAATACATAAGCAATGGTCCCGATTTAGGAAATCATCTTTAGACACCCTAAAATCAGCGAACACAAAAATTCTTCATACATCATAGTAACTTCACTTGTATCAAGCACATCGTAGCAAACAACTTATTGAACACTGAATAAATGAAACATACAAGACGATATCTTGAATAGATACTATAACCGAGCGTTTATCACGGTAGACTCAACTTACATTTATTAACCCCACCTCAATTACAACAAGAACTTAATATTATTTCCTCTCAATTAGCAAAAGGACTTATCATTACCGGCAGACAGCGCTAATCTTTCAAACGCTATACAAACTAATTGTATCAGTCAAAGCGAGGAATATCAGAATCAGCAACCTCATTTTTGAAATATCCATTCCCTTAATATCAAAGTAGAGATTTATATGAGATCTTTCAATGATAATTCCTTTATTCCTATACAATCGAGCGACAGCATGCTCAGCATTTTACCTATCAGCGAGTATATAGCAATCAACATACATAAAAGAGAGCATTTATATCATTAACAGATCGGTGAACTAAGTTCTTGTTTACAACAATCTTCTGAAACTATTTTATGCTATCTACAAAAACCTATTTATCGAGTGAAAGCGACGAGTCACGATCTCTGTCTCAAGGACAACAGTTCCTCATCTACTTCAAAACATTGCGAAGATAATTTTAAAGTTACAAATAAACCCTAACATTTATTTTTATTTCTGTTGCAATACATGCAACATAAAGCGTTGATATAATTGCAGATCACATTACTGCGCTATTCAATTGACTCATGCTGGGCTAATGACATCTTCGGTCAAGGTTGTCTTATCAGATCAAGCTGACTTCTCTTTTTTACTCTCATCGCAAAATAGAGAATTACTGCTAATATTAAATCACATCCTCGATATTCCTGAGAGATGGCTCTATATCAATCATATCATCAATTTAACAATATCGCATCCTCATATCACAGACCTGGATGAAGAAAACAATGAGCAAGCAACTGAACGATATAAGAGACATGAATAAATATCATGAAACAGAATGAACCACTCATAGAAAAAGTATCCTATCACGACGTTCATCATTACGTCGCTATCTACGTGATAGTGGGCGTTGCGCTAGGTGGTCCGGCGCTGCTGTGCTCGCTTGGCGCCGGGGGAGACGCGCGAGGCCAGCTCGCAGCGGCCCCCGCGCCGAGGCTACAGAACATGAGCAACAGACTGAAGTGCAGCAATATGTACCGAATCAATTGAACTTAAATTTCATCGAAGTGTCAGTGGAATTGAATCTAGCAAAAATAGTGAAAGTGTTAAAGTCAATAATAGTGCGCGTAAACAAGATCAGGGCACTTCGCCTATTCTTGATTCAGTGTTCACTAACAGCAGATTTTAACTTTAATCTATATTTTAACTTTTTATATGTTTTTTAATACTGTATCATATTTTTATAAATTTTTTAAAGTCGATTTTGTCATCATCTTCGTACTTAGATTTAATTCACCTCATCTTTCGCATCTTTCTGCCCGGGAGCATGTACGGGCTAAATGCCTCGTACAATTCGCGAGCTATCAACAAATAAATACATCTGCGGCGCTCGCTTTATTAAAATCAGTCAGTTCACGTTTAACTATAAGCAATTTCACACAGTGGCGTGTTCTCTCTATCAATATCATCTTATATCAGTTTTTCCTGTCATTTAATATCATTATTTTCCGACTTATCATTGTCAATATCCATTCTATCAATCAATAGTGTATTTGGTAACAAACCATACACTAATCGTCATTATTATGGTGGATTCTTAGCCATTACCATCTCTCTCTTTAGTCGTATTTCCTCATGACTGAGGGTTGTGGTCGCATTATATGGAATGAAACACACACAACGATACTCTCTTTGCAAATTTATTGGAGTGGTTATTGCCATTTGCCTTTACTCCGTTTCACTGACTAGCTTTGATTATCATCAACCAGTAGGTGCAGGTTTCCTTCATGATGTTTTTCTCTTCACCGGAAGCAAGTGGTGGTCGATGAAAACTAACATGTGAGTCAGATTGGTATGTCTACAAAGCCATGTAGTCCCGGGCAGGATTCGGACCCTGGATTTTGCATCCACAGGCCGGGCGCCCCACCAGTCGAGCACACACCGTTTCAGCCATTACCATAAGTATTAAAAAATAGAATATCATTAGCCTGATGCGATTACCGACCAGTAAATATTATGTTTAAATCAAATATCACCCAATTTCTTTCGATATTTTTAACTTTGGTAATGCATTCCAGATGATTTAAAATAAAGGCTGTCAAATAAATCAGAAAATTGAATGACCAAAACGCGGCGCCTTAAGTTTGCGACAGTCTGCGTTCCCTTTTGAAGAATAAGCCGCTTCTCGTAATAACTTTTTTTTTGTGAATTTATTTTTTGTGGAGTTGTTGTGACAATATGTCTATCTCTTTTTAGCTCTCTTTAAGACGAAAGAGTGCAAACCTAATTTGTTAACAGTTTGAATTTAAAAATCTGTCGAGAATCCGAGACGCCGCAAAGCTTTACTCACACTCGCCGCTCTTTCCCCTCAACGTTACGCTGATATCGACGTTACAAAGAGACCATTCTCAACGGTTTTCATACATAATTTTGTGGGTCCTACGTGACGTGTAGCTCGTCGTCGCTGCGTAAACGCGAGAACGCGGCATTAGCCATCCAGTCCTGAGCATCTTATAGTTATCGGTGGCTTTCCCGATAGTCCTAGTAGGGTATTATACTGTTTTAACCTTGCAGGTGGAGGCTCGTATCTGCAACGGGCTGCACGGGGGCTGGTCGGTCATCATGTTGTAGTAGTAGAGCTGCTGGATTCTCTCAACGAATTGGCCATATTTGTCGTCAAGCCAATTCGCAAAATTGGAAAAAATCTGGAGCCGTATTTGCCTGTTCTTGTTCATGCGTGGTTTCGTCGTATGATCCTGAAGTTTTTGGAAACTTTTTAGAAATTTGGTAAGTTATTTGGCGAAATTATCGTAAAATAATAAGTTAAAAAAGTTCTAATTTAAGTGAATTTCTCACGATAATACCGCACCTGTGTGTACCACCGAAAATGCTTTCACGAAAAAGTTGGGACTCCCTTTCTTCGTCCGAGGAGACCTGTTTCTTCTTAGTGAAGGTTGCTAACAATAAAAAAGATATCTATATTAATATAAGATCAATGAATTAGAAAAAAAACAATAAGTAATTCGAAATGAAAACAATTGATTTATACCCCCAGCCATTATTACCAGCAGGTCTAAGCGTTAGAAGAGTATTCGGCTTTAGAATAGAGCCCCAAATAGTCTGATAGGCCTGAAATCAATACGATATTTTTCGGTAGGTTGAGTCGGTGGGTTAGGTATTGCATGAGTATGTTAACTAGAGAGGAACACAAAAGGCATTCCGAACTTTACAAGGTAAAAAATGTATGGGGACTTTAAAAAAATAAAAACTTTTTACTGCACTGCGCTAAACTGTGGAATAAACTTTCTTCAGCGGTGTTCCCGTTCGGTTTGACATTGGAGTCTTCAAGAAAAGAGCCTATCGCTTTCTCCAAAAAGTCTGCGTTTACATGATGAGATCACTGGAACTGGTTTAGGCTGATGGTGTCCATGGATTGCGGTGATTGCTTACACATCAGGTAACAATCAGTGCTCGTTTGCTTACACTATTTATGTAGAATGCAAAGCGAGCATGTGGTAACAGTACATTCTTCATATAATGATACATATTCTATTAAAAAGAGCAACCCTGAATAAAAGCTACAGGGGGTGTCTCAATCTTTTTCAAGATGGTTCTGCTTTTGAGTTTAATCTATTCTAAAGCCAACCCAAGCTACAAATATTACACGAACCACTTTACGTAGGCGTAGTAGATGCAAGAGGGTACATCCCATGCTGGTTTGGTAGTAATCATACCACGGTTCTTGTATGTTTGCTAGTGCCCTGTAGCTGTAGTAATCCTCGCTGTCACACACACTGGAGTTCGAGTCGATGACATGGCTGGTGAGGGGCAAAGGTGGTGAAAAAATGGGAAATTAGAAATATGATGAGATTAAGTGGAAAATTTAAATATATCTAGAAAATATTGACATTTGTCAAAGAAAATTTAAGAATGAAAGAAATATGGTATCCTGACGCACAGAAGTAAAATTTTTTTAAATATAAGCAGAAGGAACACCAAATTTCACACAAAGACTGATGATATTTGACAATATTTGCATCCTGTTCATGATAAGGACTGTCAACATAACTCTGTCCTATTCTTCTGTAGCATTGCAATGGTGGACATTGCAACACGAACCACTTCGAAATGAAAGATTTATCGCATCCTGCCGGATTTTTCATGCGATAATGATCTCCTTAACTGTCATGATTTGTTGTGTGCTTGTCATGGATTATTCATAAATATTTTAAAATTATTTTTTACTGTTTTTGTGCTTTTTAAACTCAATAGACAATGATAAAATGCAACGTGTACAATATGTAGAAGTGTTTGACATAAAAAAATATTCGTGGAATATCGTTCCTTCGGTAAGCAGTACATGTTTTTTGACGTGCCCAATGATAATATACAATTTCGTGTTATTTTTGAAACAATAACCATTATTAGACTTTTGAATGCTATTTATCAGCAATATCATTTTTTATTTTATAAAGTAGTGTATTAATTATAACCATTTCATAAGAAATACTACAAGTAATTTCATAATTTCGTAAATAGCATAGATCATTTGACGGATCCAGTTTTGTTTACTATGGCTGGGCCGAATCAGTAAATATACGAATTTAGTACCTACCTATTCTATAAAAATCTCAGGAATTCTTTCTTGAAGATTAAAATGCACATTTTATAAAAATACTGACAGTGAATTTTATTTCAGGACAAGGAAAATATGCCAAAAAATAATACCTCAAGAAAGAGAACTGTTATGGGGAGTATTTCTCTTACGTACTACGAGTACCAGGACAGTGAATGGACGCCAGCAACCATTAACATCATTGCAATGTTTCATTGCACGTGATTTTTAATAATTTAAAATAAATTTTATTGATTTAATGACTAGTATTTTTTCCCAAAAAGGGATAGAATTTCCCATCGTAAAAAGCTGATGCAGATCCGTCCGCATACCTGGCGCATGGTTTAAGATTCAGCGTCTCAAAATTTTTGGTTTTGCTACACTGTCTCTCTCTCTCTCTCTTTCAGCCAAAAGACGTCCACTGCTGGACAAAGGCCTCCCCTGGGTGATTTCCATAACGACCGGTCCTGCGCTGCCCGCATCCATGCGGCATCCCGCGACCTTCACCAGGTCGTCGGTCCACCGAGTGGGAGGCCTGCCAACACTACGTTTTCCGTTGCTACACTGTACCGAATATAATTCATTATCTTAGATCCGACCCTGTATTCTGTCGTTGTGTGAATAATAATCTTAGTGTGTGTTTTTGCCATGCAATTTCAAATGACATGTTCAGTCTGCTTACTATTATTATATGTCTGTGATCTGACGTTGAAAAATTGAAAATTTTAAACCACAGATTTAGAATTCGTCTAGGAAAAGATACCTTACTCCCTTACTCTTACTTTGAATGTATGGAATATTAATTAGGTACCGAATTAACTCTAGGGACGAATTTACAATAACCCAATAAATCTATTAAAAAAATATAATTACAGCGTATGTTTGCTATAAAGACGAAAAATTAAATTTAACCAACTGGGTGGTTCCCAACCATAGAATTCTTGTTCTGGGTATCTTCCGTTCCGGAAGTCCTTATTGCTCGAACGTTTTCAGGGGTAATGTAAGTAGGATGCTTTTATTCAACAACTAGCTGTAGCCCGCGTGAGTTTCGCTTAGTTGAAAAATCTTTTTGTGTTCCAAACTGTGCAAGTAACCTAAATTCCAGTACTCAAAATTTCAGTCATATGGTTATCCCGTGTCCCGCGGGAATATATAATTGATGAACGGGAACAGATGTTCCAGACCTTCATTATTTATACGTCAGTAGAAAATGCTCATCAGGTTGAACGACTTTTGCTAAGGCGCCATTTCCATATATGTAATAGAGTAGCTGGTCTCTTGGAGTTCTTCATCAGATGATCCTGATCTTCGATTTTTATATGTCAACAGAAAATGCTCGTCAGATTGAAACTTTTGCAAAGGTACCATTTCCATATTTCTTATAGTTTAGCTGTTCTGTTAAGGTTATTCATCAGGTGTTCCAGTTTTCAAAATCAATTATAGCCTATATGTTGCCCAGGCTTAATAGCTATACAACAAAAAAAGTTTCATTCAAATCCGTCCAGTAGTTATTGCGTGAAACGCGTACATACATACAGACAGACAGACAGACAAGAAATTCCAAAAAAATACTTTTGCTTTCTATTATTCTTTTTAGGTGTCCCTCTATCCATTTCAGTCAAAAATACTAAATGTACAGACAAAATATTTTTACTATTTTATTATATGTATAAATGTTTCCTAAAGACTTTAGAGCTAAAGAACCAAAGAGTATATAATCATTGCCAGATACAGGTGTGTATTTAGATCCCTAACGTTAATTAAATGTCCAAATATAAGTACTTATTATAAAATAGCACCCCGCCGGCTTCGTTTGGGAGGTACATATCGATGGCTTAGAGTGAAAACCTCGATACCTTACAGTTTTTAAAAGAAACATCCGAGAGTTTTCAAAGCTTCATCGATATATGAATTATAGCCTATGTTACCCGAAGTCTCAAACTTTACGTCTGATCAATCATATAATTGCTTGAAATTGAGATAATCGCTTGCAATAACTTACTTTCTTTTCGTGGCAATTTTCTTGAGGCGATATAATATGCAAAATCCTTAACTATCACATCAATAATGAACCAAAATATCATATTAACAAACTATAAACACCAATTTCACAGTTTTTAATAAAAAATAGAGGCCGCAAAGATTGTATCGAGCATTCATAACCATATTTGTAAGTCTGTCCAATGTCAATTTAGGCATCTACGGTTATAGCTAACAAAACAATCGACGAATTCTATCGGCCTAATATGAGCCGCCGATAACTGTAACCACAATTGCGATACAGGTAAATTCATAGTATTTTGATACTTTCACGTGTTTTGGTGTTTTTATTTCATTTTATTGTTTTCTTGATTATTTGACACTTGTAACATTATCTTAATGCACATTTCCATGAAATTTTAACAAATTTTTAAATTACGATGTTAGTACTAGATGACAGCACTGATGAGCACTGTAAGTATTTCCTTAAATCGCCCCGCGCATTCGATTATCTCCTTCCAACTGGCGGTTTGGGTTGCGACCAGCCAATTACAAGAGAGAATCTGTTCGCTCGCGCCGACACACAGTTAACCATATCGAATAATATTGTTCGCTAACTTAACTTTACCGGACTAGCAAGTTATACTGTTTTCGTTATGGTAAACATTGGATTCTAGTTAAAGATAGCTCTAACCACGTTTGGGACGAGAAAAGTTACCATTCTAAAAATGTTTGCCAATTATGGGGAAATGGGGAAATTACCCTAAGCGATTTTATGAGTGCAATATTGTACCTCTGTTTTTATTATTACCTAACAATATTATTTAACTTTGCTATAATGAGTGTTGGTTTAATTTTAATGCTGATTTATTTAAAAAAAAACGGGCGTATTAGTTTTAGTTTCTTTTTCTTGGTAATACTTACGGTGAATAGTAAAAGTTTTAAAAAGTGTTGGTTTAATTTTTATGCTCATATATTAAAAAAACCGGCCGTATTAGTTTTAGTTTTTTTTTCTTGGTAATAATACGGTGAATACTAGAAGTTTAAAAAAATCACAAATACTGATGGTATTTTATTATGGACATAGGCTTTATATTATTCCGTCCGTACAATAAAATTTTACATAGGTAGTAATGGAATTTGCAAATTACCTGCGAAAAAAGTTTTATGTTACAACAACTTAATATTTAGTTAAACTAACTTAGTTTTTATAACTTAGTTTTTCTTAGGGTAGGCAAATGGTGTTCTCTGATGACTCTTTATGAACGCTGTGCAATGAAACCATGCTTACTGCAAAAGTGCATGCATGTACTTTGTCCGATTTAAATGTACCTAAATCATAGAGATGAAGAATCAATAAAAAAACAAATATTATTTCAATGCATCGTTTGATATTAAAATCAAATCGAACAAATCGGTGCATTGATATAAAAGAACGACTTCTATTCTAATATATCAACGTCTTAAATCTGAGTAGGTGACATAGACTAAGTAAACAAGCTAATTATTATTAAAAAATAAAAACACGATCGACAACTCACATAGCCTATGTCACTCGGAGAAATGCGAGGAAATATGTTTAGCTGTTCAGGACTTATGGTGGAATAAAAAAACTTACATACATACATACATACTTACATACGTGAACCCTGAAAACATAACACTCCTGTTTTGGTCAGTCGTGTAAAAAGAATAGACCCGGCATAACAATCTATATACAAACAGTAGTTATGCGGTCGGTCGCCATGTTTTGTCACTATTATTAGTACGCGCAGGCGGCCATCTTTGTGCCAAATCCTTTGTTAGCGCCGGCTTTATATGTGCACGATTTTTTGTAGGTATGTCATCATGCATATCTTTTCTTTTTCTTTCGTCTGAGGTGAATGAGCATTAAGTTCTCGTATTTTCTTTTTACTATTATATTTGACAGTAGGTACTTACTACATTTTGCTATATAAATTAAGACGCAAAAATTCTATTTTCCGTTACGTCGATTTCAGAACATAGTTTAGTAAAATAATTTTCAATTACTGGCAACATTAGGACAAATGACACTTCTTGTCACTCTAAATAATATTGCTATCGTTTATCGCTAGAGCTATTGTATATCGGTTAAAATAAGATCCCGACTTGCGTTTTGCGCTAAAGTAAGGTCATTGGCGTTTCACCAACGAAATCTCAGTAAAATCAAGTGTATATTTGTAGAGACTTCCACTGCGGTATATTATAGCTTTCTATTGGTGTAAGAATTTTTTAATTCGATTCAGTAGTTCCGAAGATTACCTGTCCTACAAAAAACTAACTGACGAATACTTCTTTATAATATTAGCGTAAAATGGACCCACCAAAACCAACTTGATTTTTAAATCATAGTGACGCTGCTGCTGTTTATAATAATTGGCTATGGCGGTAAAAATATGGAATTTCTTATTTATTGTTTGTTTGTGTGCTCCTAAAACCATGGGAATAGAACGTCGGTTCTTACGGATGCACCCAGTGCTGCGTTCAGGTAAATGGACTTACCCAAGTTTCGGCAAATGACCAAATCGCTAAAAACCATGGAAGTAATAAGTACTTACGTCGTAAGTACTTATTACTTCCATGCTTTAATCTTTATCTCATAGACATAGAAAAAAAGTAAAATTATTATTTTTTTCTAGCTCTATGCTTTATCCCAAAGTTTTTCCATGTGCGACTAAGTTTTAAATTTTAGCCGACTGCGGCTAATCAAAAACGTATTATACTACTTACTATGTTTGACCTAAATGTAGGACCTATATATTTCCTCGTAACTATGATTCTGATGAATAATATTTTTAGCACCTAGGTTTAAATCAATAATCCACTGCGTAAAAAGGATTTAATTAACGAGTCTGATGAAGAAGTAGAACAAGATAATATCTACGTCTTTTATCTACGTTATGATCATGTTACAGATTCAAGTTGTCGAAGCAGAGTGAAAATGAGCGATGTAACAGAGCAATCAAATATAGATGATCCAAAAAAATCTAAATTTAGTATGTATCTGTAATTAAATTTAATTGAAATCATGTTGATAACTCCTAAACTTCTATACTTAATTTACAAAGTACATTTGTCCTGCCTGGTGCAGGGCGCATTTTCGTGATATCTTTCTTTGATATAAGATGTATTTCTCTAAGTTACAACTCTTATAAAACCGAACAGATCTTCAGCTTACTGAGTTTTTGAACCTTTTTTTCAGATCCCTTGAAGGATTTTGATATAATAATATCAGAGTTTCTCTTTGGCAACAAAATAAATGAAGGTTTGTAGCTAAAGTTGTACTATCAATTATCATACTATATACAAGGTCTCATTGGCATAGGTATTCCAATATCGAAATAAAGAGTTTTTTTTTTAATAGTTATATGTCTGAAGCATAAGAAAAAATAATAAAAAAATTCGGTTTTTCATAACAAGTTAGATTTAAAGATAAAAAATGTACGTAACTATTAGTTATTAGTCATACTTCTATCAACTTACATTATTTTAATTGAATTTTGTATTATTTCTTTTCAGAGAAAAATGATGCAGTGACTGTGCGAAAAAGAGCTGAGGGTCATTATGCTAGTGGCAATTTTATGAGGTACTAGCTTTTGCCCGCGGCTTTGCCCGCGTGAATTTCCCACGGTAACAGTGCTTTTTCCCGGGATTAAAGGTACCCTATGTCGTTCTCAGTACTTCTAACTATGTGTATGCGAAACAGGAAGATTAGTTTAGTAGATAAAGCGTGAAGAGGTGACAAACTTGCTTTCGCATTTATAATATTAGTTAGGATAACATTTGTAGACATTTTCTAGATCGGAATTGTTTCGCAACGTGACTGGCGTCCACAAACCGAACATGGACTACATGGTGGCAGGACACTTTCGCCTGAACCTCACCAAGGACCGCATGCAGACCGCGGTCAACGCTTTCTCCATCTTCATCGACGGCAACATGGACGACATCCTGAGGCTCCCACCGAAATATGTCCTCAATTCTGTACGAACTTTTTTATCCTTCTTAGGCTCTTAGCAGTGGTCTAGGCGCTTCTCTTGCTCTTCGAAAGAAACATTTTTCCCATTGTACTTCCTTACCTCCCAAAAGAACCAACGTAAGAGGCATGCATTAGTTTGGAAGAAACCCGTTTAGCGATAGCCTTTGTGCCTGCTTCTTTTTAATTTTGTGTGTCGTTTTTGGATCAATAATGAGTATTGTGTTCGTTACATGCGTGAGGTGAATTTGGCGATTTTTGATTGACTACTTTTACCTCTAGTGAAGCATCTGTAAGGATCGATCGATCTATCTCCACGGGAAAAAGGCGTGATAATATGTAGGTATGTATGTATGTACTTTTACCTTTGACATCTCCGTGAGTGGTTTGACAAATCCACAATCAGCAACCCACCGACAAGCTAGGAATGGACCTGTATTTCGAATGGTGGGAGGCATCAAAGAAACTCACCGTGATTTTCTATGATGATGTTCCGTATGTTTCGAGTCAAGCGGATTTGTCAAGCAATATACTTACTATATTGTATACCTACTTAAATACTTTAGTTGTAAGAAACATGTCAATATATTTATTTTTTTAATTTCTCGAACCCTCCTGCAAATGTTGCAGGCTCGCACAATAGCCATGTTGAAGATAGCGCAAGAGAAGCTAGCAGCGACGTGGACGGTGGTAAAGAACGGCAGGCGCTGCGACCGCATATCCCACTCCACGCTGGAGGCCTACAGGCCGCTGTTCAAGTACGTCAACGGGAGGGAGATAGCACGACTCAACCTGTCTGACAGCAGGATACTCAAGTACATTGGAACTCACCCTGACCTCACGCGGCATCAGGTAACTCAACTGCAATAGTAGCTGCGACCGCATATCCCACTCCACACTGGAGGCCTACAGGCCGCTGTTCAAGTAAGTCAACGGGAGGGAGATAGCACGACTCAACCTATCTGACAGCAGGATACTCAAGTACATTGGAACTCACCCTGACCTCACGCGGCATCAGGTGACTCTACTACAAAACATTACCTACATATCTTAATATCATCATAATGTATGCTTTCATTGGTAATTGCAATGCATTGCTGTAAGTTAAATCGTGGTTATTTACTAGGAATTAAACACACGCAGACTTTGGAGGGGATTGAAATTGCCTTTTCAATACCTACTAAACAAAAGTAAATTGCTGTAGAATATAGGCGTTTTTTAGTGACGTGCTTGTGTGAATTTTGTTGTTCATAAAGTTTTTATCACAATAATAAAAAAAATTGTGACTAGAAATAGTCTATTTTACCAACGCCTATTTATTCGTTACAGGTGGGCGTGATCGCTAGCAAATACATAAAAATGAACAAAGCTTGGACGAGTTCAAAATACCTGAACCAAATGAATAATTTGCTGTGCGGTGTGCCCATGCTTCATATGCGTAGATTAGACTCAAACACTTTTCTACAATTGTCACATCAGGTAATATTTTCAAACGACATCGCCATAAATTATAAACTTAGTAGATATTTGGAAATATTGGTGATGAAAATAACTTAGCTGAAATAAATCAGGTAATTAAATTAAAGTAAAAACCTAAAACTTAGGTAATTTGCAGGTTTTCTTCCACATTCATGCCTGTGATCCGATACAACGGAGATTTTATCTTAAAATGATGACCCGAACAGAGGTATTTTTTTTGCATTTCCTTTTCGATTCGTTCCTGCAATTCAAGGCCTGATCGAAAATTTTCCAATTTCAACGAAACGAAAATACAAAAAATCAACTTTGCTAAACATATTTTGGCAGGCGCTAGGAAGAGCGTTTAGTTGGAGCGCTCGCGACGTGGCGCGGCTCGGGCTGCTGTTGGCTGAGGTGTCAGAGAGCGACCTGACTTCCATCAAACCGCAGGCTATGGCTGGAATCACTCCACAAGTATGGAAACTCTTGACAAAGCTATTAATTTAATTGGGTTTACCGGGTTTACCTACCTGTATAATTGCATTCATTCCTAACCTATTTTATATCAATACATATAATATATAAAATAATAGATTTCAGGTCATTATTATTTTTAATGCAATGCTTTTTTACACGACTGACCAAAAAGGAGTGTTATGTTTTCAGGGTTCATGTATGTATGTAAGTTTCTTTATTCCACCATAAGTCCTGAACGGCTTAACAGATTTTGATGTGAGCGGTATTTTTAGATACCTTGCATTTATCCGAGTGACATAGGCTATATGACGTCATCATAAAAACAAAATGGCAGATTATATATGCGATAAATAGCAGACCAAAAAAAAAATTTGATCAATCTTATCGAGTGTATCAAATTGAAGGGCTTTAAAAGGCGATTTCAAAAATGTATATAACTTATATGTTTGTATGTACTTCGAGTAAAAACTCGTCAGTCGTGTTTTTTATTTTTAATAATTAGCTTGTTAAAATTTGAGCTTCAGGAGCTTCTTCTTACAGGTTATGCTGGAGATACCTCCAAAGAACTTGAAGTACTTATCGGAGGCACAAATCAAGTTCATTAACCAAAATCCCTCAACATCATGGCGAAAAAGCTAAAAGGTACCACGATATGATGGGAGCCAGTCGTGCAAAACATTTGCAACTGAAATGGTTTCTACTAAGTTTTAATTTCATGATATTATGTCTATCAGGATTATTTGATTGCGCTGTGAAATAAAATATACAATGAAGTGCAATTTTTATTTTCTTTACTTCTTCTGATATGATTTTACCAAATAAAGAGGTGGAAGGTGAAAACTGAAGTGTCCGTCAGGTTGACGTCTTGCTTCCAACTAAACAGAAAAAAAATATGTTTATCTGCTCATTCATGTGATAACCATTATTAAATATTGAATAACATTATTCTAAGTTAAGAAAAGAATTTTCATTATATGGCATGCCTTGGATTAAGGATAATTTTGACTATGTACTACAACTGCAAAATATTTGATCATCAATGTATGGACCTAGAAAATATAGCCTATAACTTACTAAAAGAGAATGATAATCCGTCTGAGTAGCTTCGTCCAACATAATAGGTTCCCCAAAGTATGTTTGCATGCAATCAATCTTGAATTCGTATGAATATTTTTATCATTCATGTCATTTCTCCTTTGAGCATAAAAAACGTACATTCTTGACATTGGGTACTTATTCTTTTTGTAGTTGGTAATTTACTTTTACTAGCATCAGTTTCTTTTGATATATTTGAACATCCTTCATTTATAGGTGTTACATTGTAATATTATCAAGAAATGCTGATTTCCCACTTCAGATCTGGTTCATTATTAGTAGCTCCTGACTGATGTAGTAAAACGTTTAAGCTTTACATCAACATTTGTTTTGTTTTCATGAGTTGACTGATCTATATTGTTTTGTTGTAGATGCTACATTTAAACACTTTTCGATATTCTCAATAATCATTGATGTTTGTAACATTTTTATCAAATTTTGGAATCTCGTCGTCACATTTGCAATTCTGAAATGCAAACTTATACAGTAGTAATTATGAATCTTCTAGCTGATCTATGCTTAATATGGATTAAACGTTATTTGTTTGTTTGAACGCGCTTTGTATCTCTAGAATCTATCAGTCGGATTTGAACAATTGAATGTTTGTTTATGATGAGGCTATGTAGAAAGTCTTAATGCCGAAATTCAAGAGGTATGCGTTTAAAAATCTTCGACTAATCTTTGGAATATTGAAGAGCTTAGGAATGTTTTCGCCAACATTAATTCCTTTGCTCAGGTTTCCTGAAAAACCTAATCGATATGAGCTGAGGAGATTCCTGGTGGTATCTGAGGTGCCGAATATAAGGAAGTTTGGACTAGGTTAGAGGTAGTAGTAAAAAATATGTCTTTTTCCCGAGTTGAACCTAGACCAGTGCAATTGTTTACTTCCTAAGTGTACCGTACTTATTAAAAAATATAAATAACTAGCATTAATTCCCACATGGCTTCGCCCGCGTGAATTTCCCACGGAAACAGTGCTTTTTCCCGGGATAAAAAGTAGCCTATGTGCTATTCCAGGTCATTATCTACCTCTGTACCAAATTTCATCGAAATCCGTCCAGTAGATTTTGCGTGATTGGAGTAACAAACATCTCCTCACAAACCTCACACAAACTCACATCCAAACTTTCGCATTTATAATATTAGTATAGATGTTTCATTACCACAAGAGGTCTTCATCGTGATTTGTGGAAGGCAGTATTATAATATAGTCTTTATTATTTATTTTTCTGACTTGATTGTTTGGCCAGTTTAGCAGTTTCATAAATATTATTATGGCAACAGTCACAGTAAAAAACTACGTATTTTTTGTGTACTTCCGTTCTTATTCAAATCGTTCAGAATATTCTTCATTGTTTCATTTTCGAGCTCCCATCTCATAATCCCATATTTACTTGAAACTTAGCTTTTTCTCAGCAGTAGGTACATTCCAGTATTCACGTTATTATTATTGAACACTGGTAACAGTTACATTATGCTTTTTTTGTAATATGTGTATCGGTCGTATTATTATTTAATTTCTATGCTTAAACGAAGATTAATTACATCACCAACATTCATTGATGAGAAAATGCACTTCTATTACTTTTTAGAATCTGCTTACTATTCATTGTTGCATGCACATGAGCATTGCTATTACTATTGACATTTTCTATGATACAGCTTCCAATGTCTCAAAAAACTTTTTTGACCTGAGGTCATATTCTGACAAGTTTCGGAACTTCATGTTTCACGTTATCATTTGAAGAAACAGCTGCTTTTATTAGATTATCTTCCGTACGAGCCTTTCGAGCGGGAATAATTTCCATTAATTATTGATTCCATTTTGAGGGGTTTGCATCTCCACTTTTGATAGACAATTTAGCTGGAATAATAAACGCTTTTGGACTCATATTTGATGTTGTTGTTGTTTTTGTTACAATGGAATCAGATATGCAAAAGTGAATTGAGATGAAATGCGACTAGTTTTTTGCAGGTCCTGCAAAATGGTTTTAATTGCTGGGAATCTTTCTTATCTTTTAGAAAGTTTGTGGATTGTCTGTAGATAGTGAAGGTGTCTTACTTATAGAAATCTTCTTTGGCGGTAGAATCCAGGTTTCTTTTTTTGGTGATAGAGGCAGTGATGTTTTTTTCTTGTGGATCATTTGACGGTGGATGCAAACTATTCTTGCGTAAAATAGATGTACGTGTTGAAGTTTTTCTTTTTTCAACTTGTTTTGCTGATGGCGTATTCGGGTGTGGAATTTTTGTGTTATTCGGTGTATCTCCTGTTTTTTTATTTTCTGATGAACCCACTTTTTCAGCTGTCTGTAAGTAATTAATTAAATAGCTTATAAATTGCGTAACATGACTACCTACCGTAATGTACCGTACCGTTTATCGACTAACATTTACATGTGTACCTTTCTACTCTTACCGGTCCAGCAGCAGAGCAAAATGGGTGTGACAGACAACGGAGTGATCCAAAAAAAGTTTTTACTGTTAAGGTAAAAAAGTAAATATAAAATTCTTACTGTTAATTTTGAAGCATTCTCATCAATCTCTGGTACCTTATCAAGAGGAGAATTAGATAACGCTTTTTCAGATACTTGTACATGTTCCTTGCTGGGATTATCTGTGATCATGTCTCCATAACGTTTAATCCAAGATCTGAAAATAGGAAAATTTTATTATTAAATACTAATGCCACAATATCTATACATAAAAATGCGAAATTAGTGTAAGGATGTGAGTATGTTTGTTACTCAATCACGCTTCTTCTTCTTGGCGTATCGATGCCATTCCAACGATCAAATTGCTCCCGAAAAGTGTTCCGCCAATTTTACGGCCTTATCGGTTATGGCCATCAGGTTATCCCGAGTGTTGGGGCACAGGGGCAGGACAACAAATGCTCCATAGTTTGGGGAGAGACACCACACTCGCACACATTTTGTGAGTTAGGTATAAACCCCGCTGAATCTACTAGACGATTTCGATTAAATTTAGACCTGTAAGAGCACATAATATAACTTTATCCAAAAAAATCTCGCGAGAGCGAAGCCCCGGGCCGCGGCTAGTAACATTATAAAATCGAAATATTTTGGTGAAAATTGTTTGAATTAAAGCGATTCAATACAGGTTACAATACATTACAGGTTATTGCTGGAAAGTACGTGAGAAACAGTTTAATTTCTCCAATGCTTGCTTATTTATGCAAATAAAACTTGGGCAATATAATTTTTTTTATTCTTTTATTAACATTTTGACAAATGGTAAAGACAAAAATAGTGGGGGAACCAATAGAGACAGTAAGAAATTGTGACGTATATTAACCACTTACTTGGAAGCTTTTATAAGATATTGGTCATAGCCTCCGGGTAGGAACTCCTCTCCACTTTCCACGGCTACATAAGCGTTGTTGTCGGCAAGTTCCTTGGGATCTTCAATTTTTTTTCCATTTATAGTGTACAAATCGATAGTAGAGTGCCTTGAATCAGTAAAGAGATAAGAATTTATTTTTTAAGGAATAATTATGCAGGATTATTTAAAATGTTTATAACTTATTAATTATGATTTATGTAGTAGTGTGGTTTAGACGTTCGCCTGAGGTCCAAGATTCTCCTACTAGTGATTTTCTAGGATATTGAATATTCCATCAAAATTATTTTTTATCTAAACCTATTTTAAATGTTTGTCTTCTTGGGCATGTACAATCAAATAGGGGAATAGAACTTTAAAATAAGACTCTACTGTTCACCATTTTTACAAGTATTGACTAGTGTCAATATTTATAAAAATATATGAAATTACTATTACATGCTTATCCAAAGTGTGATCGAGCCAAGAAGTTTTTCATGGAATCCCATATTTTTAATTCTTCAGCTTTCAGATGATATTTTCTCGGAGGGGAAAAAACTTGCCCATTTGAAAAAAGGAAAATATTTATATCATTATTTTCATATTTCTTGTTCTCATCAGGATCATCTGAAACTTTTTCCATCGTCCATTGGAAATGCTTACTTTCTCTGTCACTTCTTTATATTTGGTCTGTATATATTTACATGTTAAATATGAGTATGTAAAATCAAAAGAATTATTTAAAAAATGCACAGTTAGATTTCAAATTGATATGTGCTAGGTGAAATATTATTATTTCATGGTAAGCCAGTGGTAAGCAATCAATAAAAAAGCTCTGTCAGTTATAACGTCAACTTGAAATGACGTGAAGTAATTTTTTCAGGCAGAACTGCAAAGAAAGTTATTAGACAAGTGCTACAACAGATACTGAAATTCTATAGGTACTTCTCAAAGGAAAACTTTGGAAAGGCTACCTGCTTCTTTATCGCTCCCGTACCAAATTGTTCTGTTTCGTCCAAACATGAAAATATAGTAAACTTTTTCGAAGCCTGGCTTTGTGACCTAAGGTAGAGACATAGAAAACTGTTACTGTATAGCGAAGTAAATAGACGAGAATCACAGAAAATAAAAATATTTCTGTGACGAGAATCAACTTTGACATACGGTCCAGTAATTGTGAAATTTTTGATATATTGTGTAGGATTATTGTAAGTATTCAAAATAAAAGTTGCATACAATTGTGAAGTTTCAGCGCCCGCCGCAATCTTAAAAAATCTAAAAAAAAAACTTTCTTCAGATTTAGATACATTTTTTGCTAAAAAAGTGTTCTATAAAAATCTTGTAAAGATAAATTACAATTTCTATTATTTACATTTTGTATTTAGGACTGAAAGTTACCGTGGATGATGTGCTCATAAAAAAAAAATCTTCTTTTTCGGAAATTTGTCAAACTTTTCTACTTCAGAACAAGCTAATATCTAGTTATGGCATATTTTAGAAGAATCAAGTATTGGAATAAAATTTGTAGAGAAATTTAATTTACCTATAAAACGCATTTGCATTTTTCTTAACCAATCCTGCTGAATGGGGAGTAAAACTCCAATATTAAAACTACGGAACATTGCTTTTTTGTTATAATATTTTATTTTCTGCTAACTGCGCCTCGGGTCTTCACTTCCATGGGAATTTCAGGATATAAAGTAACCTATGTACTATTTCACTGGTATTTTTCTACTAGTATACCAAATTTAATAACAAATCCGTCAATAGTTCATTGAATAAAGACCAAAATAGGAGCTAAGAGGTTTATTTTATAAATGGTTCAATAGTTCTGAAATTTTGATATGTTATTTAGGATGGTTAGTAAGTGTTTAAAATGCAAGAGGCACAATTTCTCCCCTTCCATGGTCACCATATGTTGGAAAAACAAAAAAAAAAAGCTCACTTTATTCAGATTTGCGCTCTCACCTTCGTTTAGATGGTATATTTTAGCTACATTAAAATTCTACACAATGTTGTAAAAATAAATTTCCTATAAATGTACATTTTATATTTTGTTTCCCTAGTACTAATAGTTATGGAGATGTGCACTTTAAAATAAAACTTTTTTCCAAAAAAAAAAAAAAAATGAACCGACTTCCATCATAAAAACTTAAAATCAAAAATGAAATAACAATAAAGAAAAATGTATTAGCATGCTACCTACTGAATGAGGTGAAGTCGGTGCCAAGTGCAGGAGTAAGTGGTGTTACGTTATTGTTTAGCTAGGCATTTTATATATGTATATATATATGATTCGTAATGTTAATTTAGATTATTTAATTTTTTTTTCGCACTTTCGACTTCACCTCTCATTCAGTAGGTAGCATGCTTAATACATTTTTTCTTTATTGTTATTTCATGATTTTAAGTTTTATGATGCGAAGTCGGTTCATTTTTTGGAAAAAAGTTTTATTTTATCATTTTTAGTGCTTCTACACCTATTTTCTTTAATAAAAACTTAAACTTTTTCTTCTGGCCGAAAAAAATAAAGAATTAAGAACTTTCGAAACTTTTTATGTCAGTTTGATTTGAAATGTCAAAATATGTCAAATTGTCTATTATTCTTGGCACATAAATATACCAAGAGCCTCAGCGACGACCAAACCTTCACTTATTTTAAAAATGCTGTGCGTGGTGATGACAGGGTTACAGGTAATTAGATGCAGAATCTCTCAGGGGTTGTAGGTAGTGTTATTTGGATTAACTTAAATCCGCTATAATGGGTTATCTAAAAAGTTGACCGTTGCTTCGAGATATGTGATATTTTACCATGTTTTTTTCCAGTTAAGTTTCAATCTTTTTTTTAAGAAAAAAGTATTCATCAGAATCAGTTTATTTTTACAGTTATATGAAGGGTGATAAAGTTTAAGTCATCCAAATAATACTACCTGTGATAACCCCCTGAGAGATTCGCATCTAATTACCAGTATCCCTGTATACGGGAAAAAAATATTGGTATAAATATAGGTATGAAGTTGGGATCTTATTTGTTGTTATGCAGGTAATATGGCTAGCAAGGATGATTTTATTGGTATAAAAGCAACCTTGGAGCCTCCCAAAGTAGGACATTAAATTCAGATTTTTTAATAAACCAAATATAACTATAATTTAGTAAATCACCTACAATGTCTAGCAGGGGTTTATATCTGCACCAATTTGCCTGGTAATGGATGGCGTGATTTGTAATATTATTCGGAATAAAATTTTTAAAAATCCCTTACTTGACGAAAAAGAGCCGCTACCACTTTATATGTTATTGCTACAAATTATCTGCCTAAGTAATCATGATCCAAATTTTGTAGCTTCGCTAATCGCTATTTCTATGTTGGGGACATACTCAGAAAATCTTGAGTTGTAATAAAATAAGCTAAGGGCATGTTGTCGCGGGCTTTTGCTCTCATAATGCAATGTTGATATTTAAATATTTTGTTAGGTATCTTTATAATTATCGAACAGATCTCTAACGTGGTTAAAATGGGACCAACTTGGGAATACACCCTTTCTTGAATAAAAATACAATTTTTGGCAATCAGTTCACAATTAGAGGAGAAATCGGCGAACATACATAAAAAAAAACATACATACATCGAAACATATAACCTCCTCCTTTTTTTTGGGAAGTCGGTTGAAAAATCGCACTTTTTGATCGCATTTGGAAATTTGTCAAACTTCTTTACTTCAGAGCGCTGTAATTCATTTATGGCCTACTTCTAGGAAAATATATATTGGAATAAAATTTAAAGCGAAATTTAATTACCTTACAGTAAAAACACATGTAATTTTAACCAACCCTACGGAGTAGGGGGTAAAAGTAAAAGTTTAAATATTACGTTTTTTGCAATATCATATTTCATTGTCTACTAGCTGCACCCGGGGGGCTTTACTCCCATAGGAATATTGGGATAAAAAGTACCTTATGTGCTAGCCCTGATATTTTTCTACTAGCATACCAAAATGTATTTTATCGAAATCCGGTCGAGAGTAGATTTTTTATCGATTGAGCAAGAAATATCACATCCAAACTTTTTTATTTTAAAATCGGGTTTCTTTCCCAATCTTTATTGCAGATGAAGCTAAATATTATCTAATATCTGTAGTTGATAATGTCTCACAGACACTTTTACAGTGTCCCAAGATCATGTACCGGTTACTCACCTGCAATGAATCACACTATAAATGGGAAAGTTAATGGATGTAAGTATTTGTTGCTTTATCACACAAAATCTACTAGACGGATTTTGATTAAAGTTGGTATACTAGTAGAAAAATATCAGGACTAGCACATAAGGTACTTTGTATCCCGAAATTCCCATGGGAGCGAGAAGCTCAGTTAGTAGAAAGTAAAAAACGTTATAGCAAAAAACAATTTCCGTTGTTTTATTTTACTCATTTAGTTTTACTCTTCACCTTGCAGGGTTGGTTAAAAAATATGCAATTGTGGCTTTTGCAGGTAATTAAATTCCACTACGATGTTTGTTCTGCTACTTTTTCTCTCTAGAATAGGTCATGACTCGTCTCTAAGAAAATAAAAAGATTGACGGAATGTTTGAAAAATGAGATTTTTTTAAGGCAAAAGTATTTTTTTCTCGGAAACTGTCAGTCCTAGAAACAAAATGTAAATAAAGGCAAATTTAATTTTTCTACAACATTGTGTAGAACACTTTTCTAGCAAAAAATGCAATTTTAAACGAAAATATAAGCGAAAAACCGAACAAAGTGGTGTTTTTTTTCCAATTTGGCGGCGAGTGCAAAAGCTATTCAATTGTGCCATATTTATTTTAAATACTTACAACTCATCTTAAACAATCATATAAAAAAATTGAGTTACTGGACCGCACGTAATTAACCCCTAGGGAAGGTTCGCTCTATTTACTGCGCTAAGTAATGTGGTTGGTACAAATGACTTTTCATAATAACTGCGGGAAGCTTTCGGATTTGAGAACTCTCAGCTTTGCTATAAAAATACTTGACGTTATTAAATGGAATGGACGGTTAAGAAAATAATAAGTAAAAGCATGACGAACATTCTTCCATTTCTTTAGGTAAGTATAGGATCTTGGGTAAGCGTAATCTCGACGAATAAGTATAGAAATACCGTGTCTACATTTTTAACTAATAATTTGTATGAGTAGTAAGAGGGGTTCCGTTTCACCCCTGCGATTTTTGTTACATTGCCTTTCCGAGGTCAACGGTCACCGCACCCGTGGGTGCCGTCAACACTTGGCTTTTATTAACGTGCCTTTCCATCACCCTTATACGTCACACCCTAAACTTTTAAAAGACAAATAAAAAGATTTTTGGGTGAGATTTAAGATCGCTGACCTGACAAACATTTTGATATAAATTTCCTGAATTTAGAAAATCATTTTTTGAATAAAATCTATAGGTAATAATCAAGTACAGTCGAGGGCAGAGAATCCTGTCCCTTCTGAGATAAGATTTGGTGAAATAATAATATAAGTCTACATCTTCTTGAAAGGAAACACTATTGTGATACTCCCCTGGTGCTTGCAGTAGTCCAAAAGCTGGAGCAGCGGTGATCGCTTACTTCATCAGGTGACCCGCTTGCTCGTTTGCCGCCCACCATATGTTATAAAAAAATAAGCTAGCGGGTCAGTTTGATCTTGCCCCCGACATTACCAGATACTCACTCAAGCACGGGAATTTGTGTGTTGTGTACTGTAGGTTGTAGCCCCAAACAAGACATCAGCAATTTATCAGCAATTCAAAGCTAAATCAAAATTAAAAGAAGTTTATTAGCGTTTTTTAAAGCCCGACCATGTCTTCCTAGTTTGTAATATCATCATTGTTTTAATTATTATTGTTTCCTATCTTCATCTTTTTTAATTATCTCTTATATAAGTCTCATTATTTCGTTAGGTATCTGGTAAATGATTTTCAAGGAAAATAAACAGTAGGCTCGAATCATTCATCAAAAATGACAAGTAAAACAGGTTTATCGAAGCTGCACCTACACCTAGGTGTACCTAAAATTATAGGTTAGTAGCTACAATATTTTGACGACCTCCGTGGCCTAACGGTTATCACGCCAGACTGCCACAACGGAGGTCCCGGGTTCGATCCCCGGTCAGGTCAAGATGGAAAATGATCTTTTTCAGATTGGCCTGGGTCTTGGATGTTTATCTATATATGTATTTGTCATAAAATATAGTATCGTTGAGTTAGTATCCCATAACACAAGTCCCGAACTTACTTTGGGGCTAACTCAATCTGTGTGATTTGTCAAAAAAAAAAAAATGTCGAGTCGAAGATCATTCATTTTAAATAAAGTTTCATAGAGTAAGTAAGTGTGGATATCACGCCTCTATCTTACATAATATTGTTCAGCTTTCTTAGTGAAGAAGCGGTGGTGGCCAAGCGGTAATGACAATGACACCCGCCTGAGGTCGGATAGGACCCGGGTTCAAATCCTACCTGTGTCACATGAGTACCTATGTAGTCCAATCTGACTCATGTATGGCAGTTTTCTCATAGACCACCACCTGCTTCCGGTGAAGGAAAACATCGTGAGGAAACCTGCACATTGCCTGACTTAGTGTGTATACAGCTACTGCCACTAGTTTTTCTTTAACTAGATGGTGGTAGCATGGAAGTAATTATGTACTTGTACAAAGTACTTACTACTTCCATGATAAAATCTGACACTAGTGTTAGTAAATACACTCGATAAGGAGAAAAAGGTTCGAATAGAAGTGAAGAAGGTTCAAAGATTAACATTATTTTGTTTTTTTTTTCAATAGCGAGCGAGTGTAGTGAACGTTAGGTCATGTCTAATTTGCATTCGTTTTCACTTTTCTCCTTAGCTCTGTATTAGGCGGTGTTCACACGGGCACGTCACGCCCGTCACGCGATCGCTTACGGTCGCTATAGTACGGCCGCCGCCTTACTGTTCTCTCTGAATACTGTTCTCTGTTAAATAACTTTTACTTATATCCACATACTTATATCATAAACTAGACACTGTGGAGGCTGATCTGCGTGAGCTGGGAGCGGGCCACCGCCCAGAATAGAATATTCATAATATTTTTTTGGTTATAATATTTATTACAGAATAGTATTTAGCGCTTTGTCGTTTCGGAGGCCAAGATCCACTTTGGGGTACACTGAGCCAACGGAGTAAGTAAGTATATCATATACTAACGTGAGATGAAGATACGATGGACTTCAAAACTTTAGTCGACAACCCCCTACACCCGTTAATTTAAGCTAAAACTTTTACTTACTTTAATACCTGGAAGAGGAGAATGTCCCATTTGCATCCCTCCTTCAGATCCTTAAAAATAACAACTGTAATAATTCAAATATGATTCTACATGATGGATACCTGTAGTCTCTTTCACATTTTTCAATTTAATGTCTAGAGTAACATTGTGTTCTTTTAATTCCTGAAATTCCCATGGGAGCGGGATTTTTTTTAATTCGCAAACTGGCTGTACAACACACATTGAGTCAGATATTACTATGGTATTTTTATCTGGATGGAATTTGTGCTGCTTACTTCATGGCCGCCATAAAATCTCGGCCAGCGCAGTTTAATTACGTTTGTGCGGTATATTGTTTTTGCATTATTACCGTTTAATATTTATTACCGTCATACAACCTGTGAATACAACCAACTTTTTACTCATTACTTAACAGATAGGCTAACAATGGTTACATTTGCCTTTGCATGTTTTCATAGTATTGAGGTAAAAAAATATGATGAATAAAAATAGGTGCTTACTTACCTCAATGTATTTTTTTATTTTTTTATTATTTGGTCTATCTACAACTATTACAACAATACATGTAAAATAGAAACTTATTAAACTTAAATTCTAATTGCACAGTCCGTTACAGACAAACACAGCATGCATTAGGTACTTATATAACTTATTCGAAGAGTTTTTTAAGATAATTTTTTAACGAAAAAAAAGTTATCCAAGGGGCTTATAACAAATTTTTAACACAACAGAAGATAGCAATACAAACTGAAGAAAATATAAATATAATGTATAAGGAATAATTTAAAAAAAATAAACTTGCCATTACAAAATGACAACTTTACCTACTACCTACTAACTCTGGGGACGAATTTACAATAACCCTGCTTATTTACTTGTTACGGTCCATAAGTTTTTGTAAATTGTTACTGAAATCTATTACAAATTTACAAGTTAACATTATAATGTAGAGCAAACGAAATTGTTAACACTGGTAAATTCTAGCTTGATGCGTTGTTAACAGTACATTGTAAGTAGAGACCACGTGATTATTATATCCATACTAATATTATAAATGCGAAAGTTGTGAGTTTGTGAGTTTGTGATGTTTGTTACTCAATCACGCAAAAGTTTCTAAGGGTGGATTTCGATGAAATTTGGTACAGAGGTAGATAATGACCTGAAATTTGCAATTAATTTGGTTAGCTTGATGCGTTGTTGACAGTACATTGTAAGTAGAGACCACGTGATTATTATATTTACCCATAAAATTAAAAATAGACGATGACTGACTGGTATTATCAACAACGTCAGTATATACTAGATCTATGCATCGTACCTAGCTCAAACGTAGAGACGAAACCGTTGAAAATACTCGTAGAAACATGAAATTTTTGCAGAAGTTCTTTAGAGTAAGTGAGCGTTTGAGAAGAATTTTGGTAATTCTACCCCTTTGGGTGAAATGTTTGAAAAATAAAATTCACACGGCGAAGCCGAGGGAAGAGTAATGACTCTTCCTCTTACTGACGTTGTTGATAATACCAACAAAGTATAAGGTCATTAATAATAATAAAAAAGCGCATTTTGGTTGTCTGTTTAAGGTCATTAATTTCATTACGAAAAATCCTCACATTAGCACGTACACGGCACAGCTGGTTTAAAACATTCAAGTCATAAAAAGCATTTGTGTTTCCCAACGAAAACTAAAAATAGGCAGAAAATAGAGGAAGTGAATGAAGTAAAAAAAAAATTACTGGCGATGCACGCGCGCTCTGGCGACGAATCAGTTCTTCGTAGAAAAAAAAGTAAAAAAGGGGAACATGTAAATAAATATACGCGGGCTATTTGTGGCGGAGACGCGCGTGCGCGACGACGCGCCGGCCATAGAGCAGCGAGCTACAGATAGGAGACGAAAACCTTGGATTGTATGGATTATAACGATATTTGGATATTTATTGTAAAAAACTTCAGCACGCCCCCGCGATGTAATGTAAATGGCGATCCGGGGGAGGGTAGCTACTTTGCACAGCGAATTGCTATGCAGAGTGGTAATGCTGCCAGCCTTCTGGGAACCCTTCCTCGCGGCTCCTGGAATCTCTGTATTATTTGTGATTTTAAAAGATACAAATAAAATAAAAAACAATTAAATTGTAAAAAAACCTATAGATTTATCTAGTATTACGTATTATAAAACTATACCTAACTTGGTCTATGTCTGTACATAGGAGATATTTAAAAATGTATGTGATACCTTTTACATCAAAAGAAAAAACGATTTTCATGTCAAAAATGTTGCCATGACAGCTCAGACCATATTACTCGCACTGTCAAAAAAGTTATCAGATCTAAAATAGAGCCAAGAGTCTAACTCTCACGCCCTTTAACTCTATAACTTTCACAAAACTTTACATCTTAGTCAAAATATATGTGATGCTTTACCGTTTCGTTACTAGTAATGTTACTACAAGAACTCTCTTAGTTCTTGTAGTACCTAACGAACAGAGTTAGTGAAGTTGAGACCTCGTAGAGTTAGAGTTACAAGCTTAACTCTAACAGATCAACTTAGATATCACTTTGACATTGACAAAGTGTGAAGACATACGTAATTACTTAAGATGAAATGCTGAACCGGATCGATAACTTAAATGCATCTATTATTTTTCGTCACGCTATGTGTAACCTTATCTATTCTTTGACAGATTAGTCGTCACATTGTCAGCGCCTACTATAAACTTAAAGCTCGCTTTCATGCCCAATCGGCAGATTTTCGCCCAACCCCACATCTACAACCAAGGTGCGAGGCCAGGTTGAATAATCATCAAAATTATATTGTACACACATTAATTCTTGATTCCGTAATAATGATAGAGAAAAGACAACAAACTCAAAATCTTCAATTATACAATCGCGCTCTACCTTCGCCTTGGTCGTTAAATATTATACGTAATTGACATGTTTACTCACGAAATAAGCATGACACATAGGCATAGAGCAGGAGTAGAGTTCTAAGATACAGGATCGGATTTAGGAGCGTGCGGGCTGTGGGAGCCGCGCGGGGCTGGCGGCGAGGCGCCTCTCACCGGGCCGGCGCCGCGCGCCGCGCCGCAGTCCGAGACACGCGCCGCCGCCGGCCTGTTGTCCGCGTCCCGTGCGCCGTCCCGCATCGTGACACGCGATCGCCGCCTTTGTTTACCGACGAACGCGCGCTCCCCCGCAACACCAGCTGTTTACTGTGCTTTACGTTCCTCAAGCTCATTCTGTGTGATCTCAGTTCCCAGTGCGTTCAGCAGTGCTTTTGTGTTATCAGTTCAGTGTAGATGGAGTACACGGCTTGTCCCTGAAGCGGCCGGCGCCGTGCGCGCGTCTCCGCAGAGTTCTGGTGCGAGCAGCCCGGCCATGGCGGCCACGGCTCGCCGAGAGATCGACACCGGCGAGGAGGACATCGCCGCCATCGCTAAACAAATATCCGATCATGCTGAAGCCATTTACCAAACGTGGAAAGCGCGCGGATTAGCACCCACAGAGATATTGTCTTGTAGACCTGCTCCAGGAATAAAACTGGCGGAAAGTTTGCGAACTAAGCCTAAACCGGAACCCAAGCCGGATATTAAGCAAAGACCTGAATTGAGACGAGAGCACCGACCAGATTTAGCGAAGGATCAGAAACCTGAAGTCAAAAGAGAGCAAAGACCTGAGCCTCGTCGTGAGGTTCGATCAGAACCAGAGGGGGAGACAATAGAAGTCATTCTACCCCCAGATCTTGTGCCACAAAGGAATGGCACAGAAGGATCAGGTGGTGGGGCCAGGCGTCCAGACCCTGCTGCAATGCGTTTGGAAGTTGCTCGTGAAGAAGAGCGACTATTGCGAGCATTGCGTACTGGAGGAGTAGTAGCGGAACGTTCGGCCGAAAGGCCCGATGTTGTACCGCCAATATCCCTTGTAGACTATGCTAAAAGTAGATATCAAGACCGGCTTGATACCGGAGCAAGAAAACCAGCAGCTGGTGCTAGTAGTGAAAGACGAGCTTCTCTTGGTTCCCATGTCACCGAAGCAAAATCAAAGTTTGAGGCTCGAGCTCGACGAGCTTCGAGTGCTGGCACAGGCGAGACTGCGACGACTGCCGGAGTGGGCTACACCAGTGCGGCCTTTCCTTACACGTGGTTCAGTTGCTGGAAAGTGGGTATTAATGTTTGAACGATGCCCTAGCGAAGCTACTCTTGAGCTTGCCAAAAGGAAGTCGCCAGCTGCTACAACGTGGAGGGGACCACACGACGTCATCAATAGAGCACAGGTGAGCAAAAGATAGTATTTATATTTTTGCCTTAATATCCATGTGGGTAAGTTATGTTTTATTCTGTGAATACTACGCATGCATATTTAGAATACAGGTGACAGGTGTCTGGCTGAGCTAACAGTGACACGGGCTCTTCAAAACAGTAATTATTCGTCGGTTGTTTGTCGTCGCGTCAGATAGTCGTATACATGCAGCCAGAGCTATAACTGCAGAGGTTTATGTGTAAGTACATCACATTAGGTATGGACCGCACCGGGTCTACATGATTCAAGTACGTCATGACATCAGCAATAGCTCCGGAGTTTACAAACACAATATTTAGCCACGCACGTTTCTTAGATGGATTTTCCCTAGTAGACTTGAGAATAATTTTACGAATGCTAATTAATGAATATTGAATATTGTCTTCATCATCAATTCTACTTACTGTAATTTGAACAGCTATTTACATAAACGATAGCATAGAGAATTTCCAAAACGTAAGGCTAGCAGTCCCTTTTAGGGTCTAAACGGCTGGATTACTGCAGGAAAATCTTTATTTAGACGGCTCTTCTTGGAAGGTCCTATTTTGAATAGATAATTAGAGTAGAGCAAGTAATTCAATAAATGACAAAGTGAATATACAGCGATGCGTCTAAATCGAATCATAATAATGAGACTTTTATTCGATCAGGAGATGAGTCCAATGAACCATTTAGTGCGGCGCTATTCAATCATGCGCGGCGCAGAATCTTGTTATATCGTGCATGATGTACTGTACATTGCTCTCGCCCCCGTTGCATTTTTTGTCATATTGCCAATTTGTTTCGCGATGAACCCTTCAGACGAAGCTAGAACACAGTTATAGCAGTGAACATTGACCGAGGAATCTCTCAGGTTACACTTCAACTTTCATGACACAACTTTCTCAGCAAGCATCCATGTTACGTGAAGAATATCATTACTCGCGAGTCATAGTTCAAGTTCGGTTAAGCAAATGCATCTTCGTCTTGGAGATCGTGAATGTGGTTTTCTGGTGCACAATAGGCATTGTTGGTTGTCGCCAATTTTGCTTACAGTTTGAACTGCTATGTTGGCGTCAGTCAAGGACACATTCATAAATACGTCCCCTATTTCTTTTTCAATTATTCAAAGTACTTGTGTTTTATCTTGATATTAACTAGGTACTTACCTTGACATGAATTACGAGAAATTTATATCTGTACGATATAGAAAGGGGTGGCTGTTAAATTTCAAGGGAACTCTAACAAAATTTCTGATTTTATTGAAGACGTATCGGGACATTTAGAGTATTTCGCTCAGTTACCATATGTTAGTAGTAGTCGCAACGACACAATTTTACGTAGAATATAACAGTACCTATGTTACTCGTGCTTAGAATTCACAATTTATATAATATTCATATCACGGCGAGAGCAGGTGCAGAGTGTGTACAAAATGATTACTGTACATTACCTAAATCAAACAGTGTTCAATTCATATTGGAATTCGGAGCCGACTGTAATAATGTTAGTAGGACGAGTGATATTTGCAGGCAAAAACATGGCTATTAAGGAATATAACTTCATCTGAACTTTAGACGACTAAACCTACAACTATGTCAAGGAAACTACCTAGATTCTAATGTGTTAAATAAATAAAACTATTTAATTGCAGTATTTTCCAATAATACCAGTTCCAATCCCCGTACAGTACATGATATATTTAATACATCAAATAGAATCAAAGATTCCTTTAATATTGGATTTGGTGTTGTGAACTTGTGACTACGTGATTAAAGAAACGAATGCAACTAAATCTTGTACATCAATTTCAAATGTTGGAGATTGTTCACCTCGTCGGGCGTATCTACTACGGGCACAGAAAAAAATAGTGTTCCAAATTTAACCCGACGGAACGGCGAGAATGGCACAACACGCCCAGCAGAGCCGAGTATAGTCGACTGTAAGCTCGAATGCACCCGAAGATTGCCGAAGCGATGTAGAAAGCTCACTACAGAGATCTATTTTGAAAGGGAAATAATAATAATAATAAACTCATTTATTTCAGATAACTATGATCCATTTGTGTTAGTATTACAAAAGGCCTTATATAACTATGTTAGTAACTTAAATATAAACATAAAAAATCATCAGAGTAATATCTTTAATAAATCATGAACCTGCGTGAGAAGTCGAGCTGACAATGGTCGAAAGAGTTGTTGTCTTCGACCTCATTCATCACTCGCATAAGACCTCTCAACACAGGTGCATGCGGATCATCTGCTATTACTTTCAGAATGCTGTTCTTACTCTCCCTTACCCTTCTCAACAGTGATGCAGCTTTCTTTCGTATGATAGCATGGAAGCCATCAGTACGGTTTTCGGCGAACATACTGGAGGCACTGCAAAAGCGAGGGAGGTTCAACAGCATTCTGAAAATATTGTTGTACTGGATACGCAGGACTTTCAGCGAATTCTTGGTGGAATTAAGCCACAGACTACTGGTATACATACTCTGACAGTAAGCCTTAAAGAGCGTGATTTTAACCTGATCTGAGCATCGTGAAAATCTCCTGATTAGCATATTTCCACGAACAGCCAAAGCCCTGCGTTCCCTCTCTATGTCTACATCGTCTCTAAGGCCGTCGGTAAGTAAATGTCCTAGATATTTAAACTGATAGACTCTATTAATGTTCGCTCCGTTTAGAGTAATCGGAGGGCTCATGTCAGGACACTTACCTGCTGCCCTAAAGACCATGTATTCAGTTTTCCTCGCATTATAAATAAGACCATGCGACGCAGCGTAGGCCTCACATACCTTCAACATTTCCCCGATGGCCCTCGCTGTCGGAGCCAGCAGCACCATGTCGTCAGCATAGCTAATGTTGCTAACATTAACACCTCCCACTCTGCATCCGACACAACAATAGTTTTCATCAGGTCAGATGGTAAATGCGAATGACTGATACACAAATTGAAGAACATGGACAGGACTCTCGGCAGATGCACCCCTGAGTACCTCAGATGCTCGATACTGAGCCCGTCGTGTCCTGGAGATTTACCCCTACTCATCCCCTTTATTAAGTCGTTCACCTGACTGGCTGTGAATCTGTGCAATGACTTGTTATACCTTTTACACGAAATGGGCACAGCACCCACACCAGAAGGTCCCAAGGGCGACCGCACTGTGAACATATCTTTAAACATATTTGCAATCTCCTTCGAGTCCTTCAGGCCATTTACACTCGCCGGGCGACCAGACTTAATATTCATTTTTCCTGTAGAATGCCAAAAATTTGGAAAAGTTTTTCTCGGCTTTAAATTTGGCTAGCTGGTCCATTTTCATTTGGTCCTGCTTATTTTGACACCACTTTAATCTACTTTTAAAGACTTTACGAGAGTAACACATCTCCTCATATATTTGTCCTGAGGTAGGTCGATTATTCTGAACCCAAATGCTGAATTTAAGTCTGGCCTCCCGATGAGCTTCCCTTACATGGTCGTTCCAGCCACATACCACTCCTTTTGTAGCCCTAGAATTAACCGAATCAAATAGGCAATCAAATAGGCAATTATGAGGAAACTATGCCATACTAAAATAATGGTCTGGTCTGCATTTTCTATTATCAGGAAAGGAGACCTTTTCGATCTAATAAAGATAATAATTTCTTATAAGAAAGTTGTAGGAACCAGCTTATTTTCGTGGTGTAAGGAAATTAACACATGTAGCGGAAGTTACATGCAGAGGAAGAGATTGTTCACAAAAATCGTTACAGATTATGACAGCGGCGTGCAAAATCTGTCGTGCAGTCATCATTGTTAATTGAATCGTGAAATATTATGCAATAGTAATGTGAAATGAGGTAAGCAAATGTGCCAGATGTAGTACGCGAATTACATCTCGTTCGTAATCCTTTGTACTACATTTTTGTTGGCTTTTATTTGGAACTGTTACTGTAATTAACTATTTAAGTCAAGTACATGAGAGACGTTACATAGCAGACCTGAATCATTTCCAGGGCTTTACAATAGTGACGGATTTTATCTCATCAAATACTCAAACAATAAAACCAGTGTAAAGCATTAAATTTCTGGAAATGTAGTAAATAAATATCGTTCAAAGGCAACGATAGAAACTTGTCAGACCGAAGCGATAACTGGTAATAAAAGTTGATTTCAAGTAGTTAGCACAAGGACCAAGGCCCCGCGTCGCATGTCAGCACGCTATGTAGGCCTACACCGAAAGTTGAGTGTTACTATACTACTAATATTTAGCGTAGTGTGCGTAAGTGAAAGTAAAAGAAAAGGGTTCAAAATAGTACCATTAACATATGAAATGTCCCATCAAAAACATTTATAACTGTTACTGTAACTGTTGTCAAAAATTTATTAGATCGCATAGAGCCAAGCGTCTTAACTCTACAAAGCCCAAAAACTTTACAAATTCTACAACTTGGTCAAAGTATCTGGGTTGGCCGTCTGGATACCAAATCACCAAAGCGTTCTTTTTCGTACTAAAGTACTCTCATATAGAAAGCGTTCTTTTTCGTATCGAAAAAGAACTAATGTCTTGTTTAATTGAAAAAAAAAGGCCGTTATTCTAGATCTTTGATAATGATCTGATGAAATGAACATGTGGGAAAAAATGTATCCCTAAAAATTCCAGGAATCTTTTTGGATCTTACCCTAAACTTGGACATCAGCTGATCTCCACGCGGCGTCGACAAAGCCAAAGTAATTAACTTTCAAGAGGAGAAAGTTAATTTGCCGCGTCTAAACCTGATATCACGGAGATTTTATGATAAGCTGTTACGTGTGCGGTAGCCGCCAGTTACGTGTGTTTGCGGCTGCTGATATATTAGACCGGATGATTTATGAACCATCAAAAATTACTGCCAACAAATTAATTTGTGTACCTATCGCTCGATGCGTTTCCTTCCAGAAGAGTATGGTGTCGTTTTCTGTGGGGTTCAAGGCGGCCTTGTTCGATTTCCCGCGAATACCGAATAACGATGTGAAGTGCCACCAGGAGATGCCTATTTAAGAAACAGTTCAAGATTTTCGTCTATCTGTCTGTACGTTGGTCAGCGAATCACATCAAAACAAGATACTGAATTTATTATATTTGATCAGGACCGGTCGTTGTGGAAATCCTTGGGGGAGGCCTTTGCCCAGCAGTGGACGTCTTTCGGCTGAGAGAGAGAGAGAGAGATGTTTTAACAGTAATATTGCTCGTCTTACTAAAAATTCATCTATCCACAAAGTTTCGATTATAAAAATTTCCTCAATATTTCATAGTTACCAATATCGGTAGAGACAGGCTCTACGTTGTATGTAAATAACTTAAACTTGGTCAAACAGATAATAAAGTTACGTTAATTCTGGGACTGATAACATACATTAAAGTATGGTAATTGAGGCCATTGACCGACAACAAGCTTGAGTTATCAATGATTAGTTTTTTCGTCAGTCAAAAAGACAACACGATTTAACTTTCATGTTTTAGTTAGTGATGTGATTTTTGTGGAAAATGGTATTCATAATATTTTAAAAAATATCGATGTTTCGGACGCATATATGCACAATAACCATATAAACTTCTAAATGCACAGTTCATCCGATAAGTGTAAGTGATTTGACGGTATGTAAAGCTCGGTAGAACTTTAAAAGCTTTCACTTTTACATGTCTCGCGAGCTTGGAAGTTGTAAGCTTTCAGAGTCATTAGCCCCGCACGTCACGCTGGGTTCATTTTAACATATTTACCACCTACTTCATTACCATAAACAAATGTTCTTAATTGTTTTTTTTTTCTTTTTAATTACCACGGGCAAAATGACGGTTCTGTAAAACATAATTTAAAATTATTATTCTTCTTTTGAGAGGTACCTACTCGTCGTTGCTGAAGGACAAACTATAAGTAGGTAGATATTTACGAATAATGTCCTTATCTTTCTTCTTTGATAAGCATTCATTGAATTTTGTCCTTATTTCTTTTCTCAACTACTTTTTAAATCGACGCTTTTCTTTTCAGTTCTGAGACCTTTTATCCCGAATTTGCTGTAATTTGTCTTGGTAGTCGTTTTTCGAAGAAATTGTAATAATAATTGGTATTTTTGTACAAATCTTTTCTGCTCAGTACGTTGTTCCAGAGAACATAAATTATAGTTGGCTTACGCATTCGACCTACTTGCACGGCCAACGCTTCAAAGAACAACCAGACGCACGTACAGGATGACTCAATGACACGTTATTTTGTCGCAGTTTAGCTTTCTGACTAAATATACAGACACTGGGACTTATTGGGTCAGCATGTTATTATTATTTAAATAGCCATCAATGACCCATTACTGGGCAAAGCCCTTTTTCTCCTTCTTTCAAGACTCTCGATCTAAGGATATATCGCGCCACCCTTTTTACATACATAGAATCACGTCTTTATCCCTTACAGGATAGACAGAGCCAAAAGTCGAGAGACTCGAAGGCCACGCTTAGCTGAATAGTGGGCTCTCTGATGGAATAGAGAATCAGGTATAGTGACAGGTTGCTAGCCCATCGCCTGTGAGTGGAGGAATCCCCAGTTTAAAGCCCTTTCCCTCGATTGACTTTTACAATCTGCGCGGGAAGAGAAGCAGGTGGCACATTCTATGTTTTTTCTTTGCTCCCAGACCAGCATGGAAGCAGCCACCCTTTATAGATTTGTTTAAGGCGCTACCCAAGGCTAATCAGAGGGGGTGAGGGGCGGTACGTAAGCTCCGCCTTAAAGCAGACACAATAAGGTTACTTTTCGAATTTTCTATAATTTTTGTTTTTGCTAGCAAGTTTTCGTCAGGCTCTTAGGGTAATTATTTTAGAGGTTTTCTTTAAATTGTGATAAAACACTAAATATATTTTAGAAAATAAACCGATACCGTTTTAAATAATTGTAGTCTTTATTTAATTCTTTTAAAAAAATCTACTGGTATCGCTTAAATTACGGTGATTATCGACGATAAAGGAAAAAAAAAGCAGGATTATGTATGTATTTTGTTTATCTGGTCTTTTTTATTTTATTTATAATTTGATTCGATATAATTCTAGTTTAGTATTTTTCTCTTTACGGGATATTTTTCCTGCTTCAGTACTTCTAACCTATGGTTCACACTTGACGTTTAAAGACAGTACGTTTTCGGAAAATCCTGATTGGGTATGTCCTTAATTCGTCGCACCAGCAGCGCATCCGTGGTAGACCTGGCTGTCTTCTGCCATTAGGAGTAATGTCAGCATGAAATAAAAAGAAAACACTAGACAGACACTTGCCAAGCGTGGCGATTACGGCAAAACCCCCCATGGATAAAATCCTTGGGGGAGGCCTTTGTCCAGCAGTGGACGTCTTTAGGCTGAGAGAGAGAGAGAGAGACAGTGAAACTACATACAGAAATAAATCTGTAGTACACGCATTAAATTTTAAAGAATGATCGACCAAACAATTAGTCGTTATTTTTGAATGAAATTAACTGACATCATGGGAAATGACGATATAATAAATAAAACCGTTTAAAAATAGCATATTCGATTGTTGTTGTGAAAAGTTTATGTAGTTATAGGTTGCAACCTTTTCTATATGCGAGCGAAGAACGCGATTCTTAGTGGATTCTATCATTCTTGTTTACACTCTTGGATTCCAAATCCAAATGACTGTCTATATTTTTTAGATAGTGTATTTTGACGAAAGAAAAATGTCAAGTTCCCACTGTGCCCTAGTTCACACATGGGAGCTTTAACCGCAGTAAAAGAACTGAGTTTTAACTCAAAATTATGATGAAACCTGTGGGGGCCATATTGAGGTCGTTTTTTACTCTTTACGAGGCCTCGTATGTAGGCTTGTGGGCTATTAAATTTAACATTGTCATTACGTCAACGCTCATGGATTTTTTACGTGCACTATGTGATTTTATATGACATTTCACTTTGTGTTTCATATTCGTAACAGTTTTATACATTGTGCAGTGCCAATTTCAAAAGAATATTTTTATTTCGAAAATTGGCATTTATTGTAAGTACTATATTGCAGAAAATGATATAATGTAAACTGTAGCTGTTGTAAGACTTATTTAAGATAATTGAGAAATAATGCTGTTTTTGTTAATTTTATTTAATTATCTAAACTTTATTGTACACACATACAAAAGTACAGTACAAAAGGTGGACTTAATGCTTAAAGCATTGTCTGACAGTCAAACCTTAGGGTTGAGCAGAGAGTTCATGTTATCTACAATTAATCAATTCAATTAATTAATTATTTGTTGTTAATCTACAGTTATTTATTTTTCGAAGTAAAACCTCACGAAAAAAACACGCATATAGTTTCAAAATTGCTGCGTATTAACATGTTCACAGTTCTTATAACTTTATTGCCATAATAAAACGATTTTTAATTAAACTTTAGTTAAGGTTATTAGTATTCAGGACTGAGATTGATTTTGATCGAGGAATTTCTTATCTGTTTAAGAATGCGTCTGCAGGAAACGAGTTAGCACCGATACGACATCATAAAAATTATATAAATATTCATCACGTTTTGCTTAATCAGGCACACATTTAAAGTCTAACAGATATGGCACTTGAGTTCCTGAGTACAATATCATCAATGTAACGGTTGAAGCATGGCCACACCGGACCGGATACGGAGCGATGCGATGCGTGGCGACAAAAAGACATTACTAGCGATTCCCTATTCCCTTGCTCACCTACGAGCCATTCTCGTGTTATAAGTATGTAATATCTGACTTGTAACAAGAATAAACATACATACAAGTGCCATACATTGTGTTTGTACAATAAAGGTTAAATAAATAAATAAATAAATAAATAAAATAAACTTCTTCTCAAGATTCAGCGTCTATTAGTGACAATCCAACAACACATCAATCCACAGTATTACTCAGGCTTCAGCGCCATCAACCACTTATCACTGTGATTGGTAATAATTTTATTATTACTTATCATAAGCCACCAGTATACTATAAATCCATGTAAATCATATTTCAGATTTTATCTGTGAGATTTTAAGTTACGATATCACACATTTTTTTTTTAACTAACTTACTAATATTATAAAGAGGAAGTGTTTGTTAGTTTGTGACTTTGTTTGTAGGTGGTAATCTTCAGTCAGAACTACTGAAGCGATATCAAAAATTATTTCGCCAATAAAAAGCTACATTTTACCTGAGTGACATATAGGCTACAATTTATGTATGTTTCTTCCAAGCGAAGCCGGAGCGGGTTGCTAGTTTACAATACAATACTACCGTTACATGTAAATAACACGAGTAAACCTTGCACATAAGCTATAATATTTACATGTAAGGCAAGACACACTTTTGTCCTATAGATATTTTGTGCTGCAGCTACAGGTGATCAATATCGCACGACATAAAGGCCCCTACACAATAGAATACGAGGTCCTCAATACCCTATTCTTCGTGGCCTCCACCTGCCCCGACACACACGTTTTCATCTACTGAGCCATTTCTTTGGACAATTGGACATCTGCCCGGCAACCTGACAATATGGCATCGTTATCAATCACTTTTGCTCTAGAGTTCAATAACTGTCCCATTTTCATGAGTACAGGAGAAACGGAGAACGACATATATATTTACGATATATGCAAAGGACAGCACTGTGGATACAAATATCCAGCCATGACTGCTTTAAGCAATAAACTCAATAGTTTTCAACTTTTCACCAATACATTATAGACTATAGCTGCACCCAAGGGCTCTCTAGGGAATATAGGGATAAAGAGTACCCTATGTGTTATTCCAGCATTTATTCTAATTAAGAGTAACAAACATCCAACAACGTTTATCTCGCAATCGTTCACGTTTTTAATATTTAGTAGGAAGTAAGATACCTAATATAGCGATAGGTATAGCTAGCTTTTAGTATCTATTTATATGTTCAGTACTTACTTTGTCCTATTGCATTATACTAGACTCATAAAAATCGCGCCAGTTTCAGAATATAAAATGTCTCTATTTATGACATTGACGTATCCTTTGTTCAACTATACCTCGTTGGTCGAAGGACATATTCTATAAAATGTAATAGTTTTTTAACCATTGTGCAAGGGTCTTAAAGGTAAAGTTCGTATCTGTATGCATAGATGATTTGATAAATTAAGCTGGTGCTAACGACGCACTAAAATAGCCTTTTCCGCGACGTAGATTGTGTATGTATGAACGACGAATATTCGCAAGGCCGTGTCGATACCGTGATAAATATTCAAATTTAACGACGTCTGTCGTATTTCTGCTAAAAGAATAAACATAACATGGTAAAACTCTTACAGAAATCGATATATTTATAAATATTAAATACGGGTCCCGTTCTGTCTTTGCCTAATTATAGTATTGTGAAAGGCTAATCCTATACAGGGTGTCCCAGATGTCGACGTCAAGCCGTAATCAGGTGATGCGCCTTATCATAATAGTTATCAGAAAAATGTAAAAAAAAATAAGTTGTGTATTTTACAAATTATTAGCATTTATATAGACATATTATACTATTGACCATATAAGGTCATGACTCATGATTTTTCTGTTTGAAATACTTAGACCAGACCAGACCAGTTACTATTTTTGATATATGTAAAAGTATAGTTAATGATAATGTACAATTTAGTAATAGTAGCTTATATGTACAGATAGTAAGAATAAGTAAATAAGATACTGTTTTTGCCGACAAACAAGCAGTTTGGCAAAGTTATTACATATTATGAAAATAATTTTTCGTGTTGGGAAATAAAGAAATAAATAATCTAGAAACCTGAAAATCAGATTGCAGTCGCGGCTCAGCTGGTTTAAATTTAATTCTTTTTATTTTAAAGACCTAGGTTAATTTTGAGGCATTTTTTTGAGGCAAGACTCATGCTCTGTCAGTTTGCACTGCGGCGCGTGCATTGATCAATATTTATAGCTACCTGCTTATTATGTGCATAAATGCACTGCACCGTGTCTATTCATCTAACTTCTGCATTCTGCGGTCGCTTTATGCCTCGGTATCTGCGGTATCGTATTTAAGAGAAATAGGGTAATTTTCAAACTGAACAATTTTCTCTGATAGGTACTGTTTTTATGCTACTACATCCTGACTATGGCCGGGATGAGATTTTGCGTTTGCTGTTTTTAAGCTATTCGTAAACAGATAAATATACAGTTTCACGTTTTACCCTTACGGGGCAAACAGAGTCATAAAACTCACATGCCACGCTTAGCAGGATTGTCGGCATATTGATGGAATGAAAATTCAGATACCTATTTGCTAGCCCGCCTATGAGAAGAGGAAATCCCCAGCTTAAAGTTCTTTGTAAGCAGAAATTATCAAAACAACATTTTTTAATTATATTGAAGTTAATATGTCCATGTCTGTGAATTACTATTTCCATTTCCAAAAAATGAAGCAACTAAATAACACAAGACAGACATTTTTACAAAATTATTATCTTCTTATGATTCAGCGTCCTACGCTATCTTAGATTTATTAGTAGTGCTTCTGTGTGATCCAAAATATAATACAAGAACATTTTGTGTCCAACTCGGCCTGCCACATATTTAACTGATAACAAGAACAATGACCCGTATTCTAGACATGTTAATCTTGAACAAATTGAAGCGAACATAAGAAAATAGAACATAAACAATTTACACAGAAATGTAAAGTAGAAAAAGTTGTGGCGAATACATGAATATGGCCGTTTAGAAAATGACGTGAAATTATTTAATTTGTAATTCAAATGTCGAATGTTAGAGCACGAGATGTTATTACCATTATTATGTTGGTATTATGACCATCTAACCGGATGTGCTAGTCTTGGTTGGCAATTATTTAGAACGTTTTGATTCAAATCATTAAGATTACTTTTTAAAATGACATTTGCAACTTTGGTATCTATGAAATCAAATGGACTGTCGACTGTCTCCGCTTGTCAAGCTACTTAGCGAATATTTTTTATTGGATCATTTCACATTTATTTTTTCCATGTCCGCGTTCATGGCCGCAACTTCTTTCGCGCTGAATTTATTATTGTTCATACCTCAGTATCTACGCAGCAAAGAATTTTCAAATTGAACAAATTGTTCGTACTTTCAGATATTTTTTTATTGCTCTGGGTGTATTTTTTTTACTTATTCAACGCTAAATAAGTTCAAAATTCAAACTAATAATACAAAGTTATTATAACTGACAGCACGGAAGTAGAAACACCCAACACAGAACAAATGATGCATAATGCAGCCAGGCATGCGTTGCATAGATTATCTCAAAAGGAAATACACACATGATTGCTATTGGTCAAGATCCGCCACTGTCCAAAGAACTATTTTAAGGATGCCAATTATATTTAATTATTTTTTCCTGGCACCATTATTATGTCTAATCGAATTTCTAACTAATCATCAAACAGTCTACTTCTACAAAATCTTGACAATGTCCCATTATGTTAGATTTTTCACAAAACCACAATTTTATTCCATGCTGGTCTGGGAGCGAAGAAAAAACATAGAATGTGCCAGCTGCTTCTCTTCCCGCGCATATTGTAAAAGTCAATCGAGGGAAAGGGCTTTAAACTGAGGATTCCTACACTCATAGGCGATGGGCTAACAACCTGTCACTATACTTGAATTTCCATTCTATCAGAGAGCCCACTATTCAGCTAAGCGTGGCCTTCGAGTATCACGACTCTAGGCTCTGTCTATCCTGTAAGGGATAAAGATGTGATTCTATGTATGTACAATTTTATTAAAAAGTATTTCTCTCATCTAAGAAACACATTAATTTTTCAACATAAATTATTACAGAATTTCGGAAAATTACGTTTTCTGGGAAGATAATGCCAGACAAAGTGCTTATGTATACTAGATATAAATTACCCTTTAAATGAGGTAAGTACTTCTCATTTTACGTAAATACTTGATCGTACTTTCGAGAAAACTAACATTTTTGAGTTAAGTTTTTCAAGGCGACCAGGAAAATGTTTGGATAGCTGATACTGTCAAGATACCTCTTGCTAAAGTAAAGGCCAAAGTTTGGGTGCGCTTCGTTTGGTGCGCTTAAAAATGGATGCGCTTCAGTATTCGTTGTTCTTTTATTCAGAACTAGCTTTCGCCCGCGGCTTCGCCCGCGTGAATTTCCCACGGGAACCGTACTTTTTCCCGGGAAGAAAGGTACCCTACGTCCTTCTCCGTACTTCTAACTGTGTGTATGCGAAATTTCAGGAAGATTGATTCAGTAGATAAAGCGTGAAGAACAAACAAACAAACTCACTTTCACATTTATAATATTAGTTAGGATTAGGATTTCAAGAATGAATGCGAAAAGCTCTTCTGTTTTTTTTTTTTTTTAATTATATTTTAAGTACTTGTTGTTACAAACTCATGCTGAAAATCCACAAAACGATTTGAATTAAATGTTTTTATAACAATTTAACAATCTATCAATATATATTTGTCAATTTATTCTCATATACCTAGTTCAGTTATTTCTACAAACACTACATGAATTTTTCAATGCAAATCAATTAATTTTCTTCGATGGAATGCAACTGTATGTATAATCTTCTAGACAGTAATTACTGTACTCTAGCATGAAATTACCCAAGTATTTACTTATTCCTGACAATTACTATATTAATTACTTTTACTTGTAATTGGCAGTTTATGTAAATTAGTAGTTAGTACAAGTGTTTAAGCTCGTATGTAAAATAACTATATACTCCGAGCTGCGCCCCGAAGCTTCGCTCCTTTCGGAATTTCGGGATAAAAAGTATCTAACTATGTGCTTTTTCCGGCGTTTTTCTACCGGTGTACCAAATTTCATGTAAATCATAAACATCAAAAACATACTCACAAACTCACGTCCAAATTTTCGCATTTATAATATTAGTTGGATTAAAGTAACAAGCTTCCCCTAAGTATTAAAAATGAAACAAAATATTCTACATTTAATAAACAGTTAAAACAATATCTAATAAAAATGAGTTTCTACACTATAGACGAATACATGCAGGCCAAGGATATATAAGCAGGAATTTACTAACCTGTCTATGTATCTTTGGTTTACATCTTTAGAAAATACATAGATACATACTAAAAACATATACCTATATATATAAATATTTTAATATGACGATTATACTACATTATTTTTTATATAAATTTTAGTATATAAGGCGCCGCAAATTTGCAATACCTGTAAAAGGTTTCTAAGTTGTAAGTACCAATATTAATATAAGACCAAAATGTACACTTAGTTGGCAAATAAATGAATATGAATATGAGTAAAGTGTCCAAGTAGGTACTATATTTACTAGCTTACTAGTATAAAATATTGCATAAAAGAATCAAAGATAGATAGATAGATATAAGATTTATTCTCAAACCATTTACATTTTGCAAAGAAAGCATATAACCGTAACAATACAAATATAAAGGTATACCTAAAACAAACAAAATTGAAAGTGCATGTTGGATGTACTGTGACGTTTTGTCAATTGGAAAATATATAAATGTTAAATGGCAATGAGAAAGGGTCCAGACTCAGCTTTATGTCGCAGGCGAACTGGCCGCGCTGCGACGCTGTTGATTCTGCCAGAACCCGGGGTGAGGTCAGCGAAACGACTCAAAAATGAGCCGAAATACGATAATGTATAAACAAAATCGAACAATGTATAAACAATATCGATTCTATCCATCAATATCGATTCTATCCATCAATATCGATTCTATCCATCATATCAAAGGTTTACGAAGGTCTTGTCCATGAGGCTGTGTATGCACGTCTTCGTGGCAATATATCTGAACAACAACACGGGTTTGTGAAGCACCGCTCCACTATTACCAATTTGATTGTCTATACTACTTTTCTTTTTCAGGCCCTAGATGCTAATTGTCAGGTTGATAGTGTATATACGGATTTTCGTAAAGCCTTTGATAGGGTTGATCACAAAATTCTTCTAGAGAAAATTGCATATAATGGCATTAGAGGTAATCTTTGGCGCTGGTTTAAGTCATACATCCAAAACCGTACTCAAAAGGTAGTTATTAATGGGCATGAATCCGAATATCTGAATGTCACATCTGGGGTGCCGCAGGGCTCCATTTTGGGACCACTTTTATTTGTACTATTTATAAATGACATCGGTAATTGCTTTAAGCATAGCAAGTTTTTACTTTATGCTGATGATTTAAAAATATTTAGTACTATTAAAAACCACCAAGACCACATTAATTTACAGGAGGATCTAGATCGTTTCTCACAATATTGCCTCGAAAATAAACTTGAACTAAGTTTGAACAAATGTAATGTTATTACTTTTACAAAAAAAATTAATGTAAGTTATTTTTCTTATACTTTATGTGGTTCGGTTTTAAATAGAAGTACCAATGTTAAAGACCTTGGCATCACCCTAGATTCCAAACTACATTTAGACCTGCATATTGAAAATATCATTAATAAAGCGTTTCGGATGTATGGCTTTGTTATGAGATCGTGTACCTTCTTTAGAAATCCACTCACATACCTCTACTTATTTAAGTCTCTTGTGAGATCCCAGTTGGAGTATGCTATTGCAATATGGAATCCCTTTTATCAAAAGTATGTTGACGTTTAATTGGAAATGGTTCAAAAGAAATATTTAAGGTGTATGCAGTTTAGATGTTGTAAGGTGCGCTTATCATATTGTGATCTACTTGAGAAATATAAATTACTAGATTTAAATTCAAGACGAACACAGCTTGAGGCAATGTTGTTGTATGACATACTACACAACAGATATGATTGTACAGAAATCGTAAATAATATTTATTATAGAGTACCAACCAGGGCCAACATGCGTGCATCTCGTTCCCGACACCTATTTTGGACTCCAACTAGTCGTACTAACGCAGGTGATAGATGCCCCGTATCCCGTATGGTATCGTCATACAACAATTTGTTTCCACATTTGGACATAATCCACTTGAGATATTCTAGTTATAAGAAGGGAGTCTTACAAACATTATTTGAGAAATAACCCTTTTCCTTTTTTCTCTCATTATACCTAAAAGTTAGTTCTTTGCCAATTATCAATTAACTAATTGCTAGATTTGATTAAATTTCTAATTGGTATTTATAAGATAGATTTGTATTTTCGCACAATTTTTCTTTTATATCATACATATCAAATTTATTGTATGTAATCTGCCGAGATTTTTGCCCACACTTTATACTATCTTCTTAATTCTAATGTGACCAGCTTGGCTGGGTTCATAGTAATATTTTTTTTTACTGTTAATTTTATATTATGTATGTACTATGAACTTGTTTGTGGTCCAATTTAATAAATGAAAAAAAAAAAAAAAATGTACTAAAATAATGAAGACATAACTATTTTGGCTATAATATAGATGAATTTTAGCTGAAAAGGAATGAGATACAATATTGGTTGTATAATCGAATTTTCAAAAAAAAAAAAAAAATTTTACACCAGTGACATTCATAACAATAAGAAAGAAAAGAAGTACAAATTTTATAAGATTGATTTGTTCGAATGCTGCAATACATAGGATTTTTAAATAAAAAGGTGCGAGTGTGATTTATGAATAAAATAATGATAGTGTGTGAATATAATATAGACTGCGTCTGATATTGAATGATGAATACCATATGAATGCCTATATATATATATGATGTAAACATAGATTATTAAATAATATTTATTTTCAAAGATACAAATTAAGTAAAATGTACTTATTAAAATTAAATAACATACAGTGAGAAGTATAATAAGGAAAAATAGGATTTATTAAATTAAAAACGTTGGGATAACTTTGGGCTATTTTAATTATAACTAGATAATAAACCGCAAACCACAACAACAGCTGGTGGGCAATCAATCATTCAAACTTAAATGCATTGTAATTTAATATTAGCTAGATCTGTGGCTACTGTACAGTATTATAATTATAAACGTGCTGTCTGTGACACACGCCATTATTTGTGACATAAGTATTTTGATGCTTCTTGTGGTTAATTACTGAATAGGTCTAAATTAAGAACAAAGTGATCTTATAAGGGTTCCGTTTTGCCTTTTGAGGTACGGAACCCTAAAAATTAGACAAATTTTCTCAAAATAGGTACCTACCTGTCCTGTTCATTTTGTTATTTACACTATAGCAAAAAATATTTACCATTATTCCATATTAAATTAATTTTCATTATATGTATAAAGTAGTTTATAGACCACAATATTGTGTATTTAATAGGGTTATTGGATCGCTGTCACAGCCAGTTTCTTTTGTTTATTTTGTCAAATTTTAGCGATATTATTTTCAGGCTTTCAAATATACTTTTTCGAGAACATTTTATTAGCGACATTCCAATTTCTCTAGTTGCTGTCTTCTGTTTCAATGAAAACTGAAAAGCCGGGTTACACTTTGAATTAGAGCCAACGTTTTATTGGCATAGTTGTAACGACAATTAGGTCACTGTACTGAAATCTCAGGTATTTTGAAATTTCAGCGTATACACACTCGTCAGTTGGACACTCTACGACTACGATGCTCTTATTTATAATCTAAGCAAAAGTTCTGACCAATTTTAAGAAAAGTTTTCATCTAACTAAAGTGACCCAATGAAAGAAATATGAAAAAAACCACAATTAATGAAATAAACGTCATATTTAAATTAATGGGCGATTTTCCGAGTTCCGAATTAAAAATCAAATAGTTCCAGGTGACTTCATAGATGGCGCTTAGTAAAAGGCGAGTCCATACAGAAAACAAAAATGTTCTCTCTCTCTCAGCCAAAAGACGTCCACTGCTGGACAAAGGCTTCCCCCAAGGATTTCCACAACGACCGGTTCTGCGCTGCCCGCATCAAAAATAAAACCTAATAAAAAAATATCTAAAACGTATCAATATTGTGATTTGTGCAACTGTCAAACTGTTAGGTGATTTTTTTTCTGCCTCTGGTGGACAAGAAAAAGCGCACAATATAGGTAGAGACATTATTACGAGTCGGCTTTCATAAAATGCCATCTATTGAGATTTGTTTTCTTAATTTGTCAGAAAATCGCCTATTAAAACCATGTTTATATTTAAAAAATAGGAACACCTGCAAATTCTTTTGTTTATTTTTGAAGTAACAAAACACTACATTGAGCCTACAACACTTTCATACAGGCATTCCATTTGAAAAGAGAACAATAGGCTAGTATGGCCATAAAGTACTGGACATTCCCCAGGTACGTTCATTCACGCAATGCAACTGAATACTAAAATGGCCGGACTTTCCATGGAAGTAGTTATTTGGGGCGTGCGAAGCGTGTTGGCTAAAACAATGGGAAAGTGTTTTGATTGGTACGTTATAGAGTTAACATTACTTTAATAGCTACTTCATTATATACCACATCACAGTCACAGAATAAGTAATAGTATACGAAGTCAAAGTTGTTGTAATCACTACAACTATAAAAAAACTGTAACTGGTCTGTGTCTGTTCATAGAAGAATTTTTAAAAAAATGAGGCGTCTTCATGGGGCCAATAGAAGCCAAAACCATTTTTTGTAGAATTTTTGTTTGTCTATCTTTCTGTCTGTATGTTTGTGCGGGCATCACGCAAAAACTACTGAACCAAATTTGATGCGGTTTTCACTGTTGTATAATAGTAGGTCTAACTTAAAATCTGGCGTAAGTTTTATCTTGATACGCCGCTTAGAACCTGAGATACGCGCAGACGAAGTCGCGGGCACAGGCTAGTCAATTATAAATTCATAATTGATTAATTCGCATAAAGTGAAAACACGTGTGCGTTTAACACGAGTGTAGCAAACACTAGTCAAAAATTAATCTATACGTGTTTCCTACTGTTTCAAACTTCGTAACATTTGTATTTAGTTTTGGTAATCGTGGAACTGTAAAATATATTTTGGGTGTATAAACGAAAATCTAAATCCAATCACACAGAGATTACTGGCACACGAATAACAGGCGCAGACAGACATTATCACATCTATATATTTCATTGATTCTAAGTACTATTATCTACCCGCGTCCGAATTAGAAAACATGGCGAAGAAATATGCACACTGACTGACTGACTGTTCAGTATCTACATCATCATATTCTTTACCTTATCCCATCATCTGGGGTCGGCGCAATATGTCTTATCCTTCCACATGTCTCTGTTTCCCGTCATACCAACATCCACTCCCAACTCCTTTATATCGCCTCTCACACAGTCCATCTCTTCTTTGGTCTCCCTCTTCCCCTGTAGCCATCCACCTTCTTATTCAATTTCTGCTTAACTAGATGTTCGTCTTATGTAGTAGTAAATGGAATAATTAAGTCATGTCAGATGCCTTTTGGCGTCTTATTTATTTATTATTTATTGTATTTTTACATTTAAGGAAGACTTACAGCATAAGAAGTTAGAACAGGTAGTGTAAATAAGAAACAGAAAGCCAATTACAAATCTTCACAGGTAGAAAAAAAGTAAGAAATAGAAAAAACTCAAGCAAACAAAGTGTCACAATAGCCAGAAGTTCGAAACAAAATATATAATAGAACAAGTTAAAAGAAATAGTAAACAGAAATAGAAAAACGTTATCAATTAAAAAAAAAAAAAAAATGTCACCATGTCAAGTATTTTCTTTAACACTCTCACACATAAGAAATACTGTTATTCTCAGGAGAATCTTCTTGGTTTTTATAAGAAGACTACCTCAAAATCGGCCCTATAGAATGACAATGAATATCTAATATGTGCTGACATAATATTTTGAAAGTTGCTCCATGCGATATGGCCATAAGCCCACGCACTAACACTTACGTGACAAACTCAAGGCGCTCTTGTAGAGATCGCATAAGTAAATTATTTAATGAAAAAAACTTGTATGACAAACTTTACAAGGTATGGACTTTCTATTCTATCAATATACATTTAATTTGCTATCAGTGTCGCTGATGTCACCATGTGGGGGAAAGTGCGTTTTTCTCGAACAAAAACAGCGTTTCCTTTATCGAAATCTTTTAAATTATTTTAACTTTTTCTTGTGTACTGCTTTGAAGAAGTAAGAATAGCTTATGCACTATTCGCCCGTATTTGTAAATCTTTCTTCCTTACTTAACAAAGTTAGTTTATTTACAAACTATAACCAAGGCCTTAAGGTTGTACTGTATGAAAATCTGTTTGATAGTAAAGTACTTATTTATTTACTTTATTACAGGACAGAGGATAATAAATTTAGCGATAGATTAAGATATTTTGAGGTGAGCATGTTTGCGGTATACCTTAATCTTTGTTAACAAACTGAACTAAGTAAAAGTCAGGAGAAACTCGTAAAATGAAAATAACGTACATAAAGCTCGTGTACATGAACTTTGGCTTCAGAATTATTAAATTCTCCCCAAGCTACCTTTGCAAACAATTCTTTGATATCTCGGGCGAGACATTTTCTTACTCACAAAGCGTAAAATATACCTATTTATAAACGTTATTAAACTTTTTTAGGTCGTACTATCACAATATTATAATACTTTGTAGGTGTACTAAAATATATTGTGGGAAATACCACCTGTAATGAGATGCATAACGATAAGAATTTCATAGATAAAGTCCATTTATTCATAATTGTCCTATCATGTAAACAGTCTTACCATGGCTTTTTATGATTTTACAAAAATATAAATTTAAATACACTTTTTAGGAAATTACTTTCGTGGTTAATAAATGTTTTACTTTAGAATGTTTAGGTTTGAACTAATATTTGATTTATTTTTAACCAAATTCCATAAAAAGTACTGTGAAGATTGTTTACATAATAGGACAATTATGAATAAGTGGACCATAGGTATAGTCGACTGCAAGTCAAGTTGACCTGGGCGAATCTATGGGGTCCTAGTAAATTTCCAAGCTGTTGAAAGGATAGAAGTTCAAGCACAAAAATTTTAAATTTGAAAATTTGTTTCTCTATTTCGCCTCGACCGCTGAAGGATTTTGATGCAAATTTGGAATTTCAGGAAGATTGGTTTAGATGATAAAGCGTGAATGCGAAAGTGAGTTGAGTTTATTTGTTTGTTAACTCTTAACAAACAAATAAACTCAACTCACTTTCGTATTTATAATTTAAGTCAGGATTAATAATCCCGAAATTCAAACGGATAGAAGTGGATAAGTAGTAGGCTTAATGAAAGGACATCACATAAAATGTTTGTTTACTTACAGGTAGGTGATTTTAGTGTCTTACGTCGCCCACCCTATGGGGGACGTAAAAATGTAGGTACGAAATAAATATATATTGCGAGTCTGTGAGTGCTGAATCCCTCCCTGAGGCTTTTATTCTTTTCGGAACCTATCGATTTTGGATTCTATTTTAGATGATAACAATTTAGTCCGGTCATTCTATGTTTTCAGAAAAACTAATTCATAAAGTTTTGAAACTTGTGTGACATATACCTTCGGTTGTGGTGTTCAACGCTCACTACCCTCCCCTGCCCTCCCCCTGACGCTACCCCCCCCTTTACTCTGAAATGTGTCCCCTTTACCGGTTTTTTCACTTTTTCTCGAAAACTATTATAGATACGAAAAAGGTGTCAAAGGCAAAGATGATCCCTATTAAATTCTTAATAAAATATGTCCCATGTCTTATTTTGATAGACTTGATGGTTTACCAGCTAAAAGTTGTGTTTGGGGCACACGTTGTGAAAATGTACCTAAAAAGAGGGGTATTGTTGCAGTTTTACTATTATATCTCGAAAAAGACCCAGAATTTCGAAAACGTAGTGCTATTAAAAGTTTTAGAGCATTATATTCTGCGTTTAATGGGACTAAATACATATATTTTGGACCACTCAGTCCAATACTAGTGCTCAACGAAATTGCACAAATCCTACTGATATTGTAAATGTGAAAATTTAGATGTATGTTTGATAGTCAACTACGCAAAATCTACTAGACGGATTACGATGAAATTTGGTACACGGGTAGGAAAATACCGGGAATCGCACATAGGGTACTTTTAATCCCGAAATTCCTACGGGAGTAGGGCCCCGAGGCGCAGCCAATATAGCATTTTTCATAGGTATGGAAAACTTGCTACGCCCCGGGGTTCCGCTCAGTTAGGAATTTCGAGATAAAATTATCTTATGTGATTTTTAAGTCTTTCTCTATTTGTGTACTAAACTTCATCGAGATCCGTCCAGTATACTTCGTGTGATCGAGTGACAAAAATGTCAAGTTTGTATGGGAATTTTATCATTTAAGATAATATATACTAGATGCGCTCCGAGGCTTCGCTCCTGTGAGAATTTCAGAAAATAAGTAGATTATATGCATATTTAGGTTTAACTCTACTCGTCTACTAATTTTCGTCGAAATATGCTCGGTAGATTTTGTGTAATTGAGTAACAAACATACTTTTTTTACGTTTGGATGTCTCGGATGTATGTTTGTTATTCAATTACACAAAATCTACCAGGCATATTTCAACAAAAATTTGTACACAAGTAGAGTTAAACCTAAAAATGCATATAATCTACGTTTTTTCTGAAATTCTCACAGGAGCGAAGCCTCGGGGTGCATCTAGTATATTATCATAAATGATGAAGTTCCCACACATACTTGAAATTTTTGTCACTCAATCACACGAAGTCTACTGGACGGATCTCGACGAAATTTAGTACACAAATAGAGAAAGACTTGAAAAATCATATAAGATAATTTTTGTCCCAAAATTCCCAACTGAGCGGAGCCCCGGGGCGTAGCAAGTTTTCCATATCTATGAAAAAGGCAATATTAGCTGCGCCCCGAGGCCCTACTCCCGTAGGAATTTCGGGATAATGAGTACCCTATGTTCTATACCCAGTATTTTTCTAGCAGTATATGAAATTTCATTGAAATCCGTCCAGTAGATTTTGCGTAGTTGAGGATCAAACATACATCAAAACTTTCGCATTTAAAATATCTGTGGGATTTGTGCAATTTCGATGAGCACTAGTATATAAGACAGAGTGGTCCAAAATATATGTATTTAGTCCCATTAAACGCAGAATTTAATGTTCTAAAACTTTTAAAAGTAAAATGTTTTCGAAATTCTGGGTTTTTTCGAGATATAATAGTAAAACTGCAACAATACCCCTTTTTTACGTACATTTTCTCCCCATGTGCCCCAAACACAACTTTTAGCTCGTAAACCATCAAGTCTATCAAAATAAGACATGGGACATATTTTATTAAGAATTTAATAAGGATCATCTTTGCCTTTGACACCTTTTTCGTTTCTATCATAGTTTTCGAGAAAAAGTGAAAAAACCGGTAAAAGGGACACATTTCAGAGTAAAGGGGGGGGTAGCGTCAGGGGGAGGGCAGGGGAGGGTAGTGAGCGTTGAACACCACAACCGAAGGTATATGTCACACAAGTTTCAAAACTTTATGAATTAGTTTTTCTTCCCCATACATTGATTACATAGAATGACCGGACTAATTCGCTGAATTCATTTTCAGTTACAGCTGACACTGGTGAAGTAAAATTTGTAGACTTTTTCATTCCTTTTTCCTATTTGCTTACATTGTTTCTTTGTTCCGAACTCAGACGATCTAATTGCAAAATAGTTTTTCTAAAACATGGTATTGAAATTGTCGCTGAGAGTAGGCTTTTGGTGCAGTGGATCCTGGTCCTGAATCGTTACATAAATCATATCGAGGTTTTTAGTTGATTCTGAAAATCGTCATCAATTGGAGATCATTTCACCAATTCCACCATTATTGGACCAAGTCTTTTAACATTTATTTTAATAGCATAGATATTACATGTATTACTGTTGGTGCCTTTAAAAGAAAGGTTAGAGAACTTTTGAAATAAATTGTAACACTTTCATGATATGTTAGTTCATCTTTGTAAAAATTGTTTAGTAATATGTGGTAAGCGGTGCTGAAAGCACATTTATTTATATATGTAAGCATCCGAATTTTTTCTGTAACATTGTATTGTGTTTTTGTTTGTTTACCCAAATAAAAAGAAAAAAAAAAAAAAAAAAAATTTGACCTTGCAACTTTGTCGTCGTTTCTCTTGCAGTATTTATTAAAACGGCCAAGTCTAAAGTTAACGAAGTAGCAAAACCAATAATGTTATTATACTTTCCGAGAAATAATTCCTTGTTCCTAAAGCTTGGTCAAAATTTCAAAACTTTAGAGGTTGCGAATCTCTGATTCCTCAAGACGGTAAGGTGACTGACATTGCAACCCACTCATCGTCTTCTGGTTCTGCAGCATCTATCGAAACAACCAGTACTAGACAAAATTCAAAATTCTTAATTTTTTCTCCACAATCTAAATTTAACAAACAAGACAGGCAAATAACTATTATAGCTATTTCAATTAGCAAATGCTCATAGACCCCAGAGGTTGGTGAAACGTCCACTCATCAGCTATGCGTATGCGGCGGCGATCGACCGTGGCACCCACGTCTGTCCATTCATGCGTCCCAACCGGTTTCCTGCAGTGCTTTATGCCACTCTGTCTGCTTTCCGTCATTGAAGGGAAATTTATATTTACCTGTAATTAGCGTTTAGTTATATGTATACGTTGTTTGTTGCTGATTATATCGCTGTTGTGGTATCGGTACGGTGGCATTGTAGTGTTAAAAGTTTTAGATGTTTCGTTTGTACCAAACGAACCAATAAAGTAAGAAAAATCTTTATTTGTAATAATGCTAAATTGATCACCTACATCACAAACTATTCATTTAATTATAAAAATAACTTTTAAGTAAACATTTTGTTACAATAATAAATGAGTAATCTCATCTTTTTGCCCTTGAACTCTGTCTGAGTCTGATTCTGTACCTACAATATTCGTTCTACTTTTAGGCTTTTTGTGAGTATTATCTTTCAATTCAATTGATTAAATGCCGCTTTCAAAGGAATTTAGATTCGTACTAAAATGCCCGCTTTATTTAATTGTAGCAAAGGCATTAGCTGATTTAAATCTATATCCAATTAAGAGCAAGGACTACGAAGGACTTCAAGATTAAGATTAATCTGCCAAAATTGACTGAAGGTTGATACCCTTCACAAATAGTAGTACAGTTAGAAGGACGAAAATTGTTCGCAGCTGAAGGATCCAAACTTTGAGATTACTTCGTGCCTCTGGTCAATTACACTGGATGACAAATTAAAGGACCTATTTGTTCAAGACATAAACACAGCTGTGCTGTAAGTTTCAAACTGTCACCCACTTATCAAGGAAGTGAATGTTGTTTTGTAATTATAAGCAATTATTAACATACATCAAGCTAGTAAACCACAGCGGCAAACATGCAAGACAAGGACATGCTTGATTAGAAGGAGTTTTCAACACATTTTCTAAAACCAGATAGGTCATGGGATAAGATAAGGATAAGATGCGGTCTAAGTCACAGCATGTCTATTTTATTATGTGCGAAAACCTATTTTAAAACGTCCAGAAACAATTTTATTTAAATTGATTCGAAATTTTGATTCCCAATTGGATGTCGTAGCAAATGTATTTTCAACTGAATCGAATGGTTTAAACCATTCAGTTGAAAATACATTTGCAACGACATCCTAAGAGAAGACAGCTTGCAGGCGTAGGCTAATGCAAATAGCTCACTTCGTTATTAAGGCTTGATAATTGAAAATAATATGTACTTAATCATTTATGACAAGATAAATACTAACTAAAACAACTTAAAAACTGTAAGTCTAATCTTCTTGCATCAATCATGATGCCATCAGGCAAGAATTACATAATGCTACTACTAATCAATCAATACAGTATAGTATACAATATACATAAAATAAAGTTGGCTTCCTCGTCTGTACGCTTAGATCTTTTATACAGTGCAACTGATTTTTTTCAGTATCATTTAGAGTTTTATCCTGGTGGTTTACAAATACGTGACCATACGAGGCAAGGGATAGTTCGCTAGTATTTTAAAAACGCGAGTTTACGAGTGTGTTTGTATGTTTGTCATTCCTTTACGCAAATACTACTATAATAGTCAGATTTATCGAATCCGATTCACAAGACCCTGAATGAGCATGTTCTCCAAGACAATCGGTTGCGAAACGTAAATGCCCATGTAAAGCGGTGCCATTAGTGTGGGCTTGAGTGTCGCCGGCGCAGGCATTGGGAGCGATTGGCGAATACCGATTTATTTGCAGTATAAACCTTCGCTGTTATACTCAATATTTTATAAAGATGTACATTTGAAATAGCTTTAGAATTTGTAAATCGTTTGACGACATCGACTCTTTTTGGTCTTTCTTGCATTCTATCCTTCTTAATTCTATCTATGATTCCTTATATTCTTTCTAACGTTTATCCATGCAAGTAATAGTACATACGCATTTATCATCACTGATACATTCAAGGAAAATTATTCGTGAACTTACAGACATCTCTACGTAGCTGTTTGTGACATACTTGAATGGACTTTGCGTGTCCTTCCAAATATCATTGAATTTAATGAAGTCAGGAATTCTTATATAGGAATCTTGATCTAATTGAAACTTATTATTTACAATTACATCTTATTATTTACAACTCAACTTATTATTTAGTTATATGGGCTTATTAGATAAAGGCAGAAACACGAACAGCACCAAAACCATTCAATGTCAGCACTTAGAATGCGGCAAACAGCGGTCGGCGCGGGCGCAGGTACACGGTGCAGTTGTGCAAGTGGTGCGCCCACGCCGCGTCGTCGCCTACAATCACTTGCATCACGACGTTCTCTATGAATTCTATGACAAACTGGGTAAGGTCAACCTGTACAAGTGTGGTCTTCCGGTAATTTTATGGAATACCGTTGTTCTTGTGATTTGACATTTGTTTCTATTCTCAAGAATATTGCTGGCAAGTACTGGATTGCGATGACCCAGGATAGAGAAGATTAGTAGATACAAGGACGTCATGGAAATCTGATGATGAGATTTAGTAAAAGGATGCATGTAGATTTATGTTTTAATTGGCAATTCGAGACGATTTATATAAATATTTAAATGCAAGTTGAAGTCGTATTAATCTTTATGAGTAAATCTATAATTTATCTTTACGAGTTTAATTATCCTAGATTATCCTAGTTTATGTGTCATTAGATTTTCATTTTATGGGTTTGTGATAAACCCTATATTGTTTTCGCATTTACTAATGAAGATTCAGGAATAAGCTGATTACATCGATTAAGTATTTTATGATCGTATTCAGCATTTAATGTCAAAGATTCATTAAAATTCAAATTATCAGAGTTTGATGTCATAATATGTAATTTCATAGCTTCGATCAAATCCTTGAAAGATTATATGGCTCTCAAACCCACAAACTCCTAGATAGAGCCTATCGTAATGCTTGTCCTTAGAGTCTACGTATTGCTATCATCGTCATCTCTGCCTTAAATAGCATTGACGTCTCCTACATTGAATGCTAAATACTTGCAACTGATATATCTAATGATTATTCAAATAATATTTTTATGGTAATATTGGTAATATACGACATTGTAATGGGGTGATTAAAAAATTCTGAGATATCTTTTGATTATGATTAGAACTGGCTTATTTATTATCAATAATCAAGATTTTTGCTCAAGCCTTTGTATATTTGAGTTAATAAATGACGTTGTAGAGGAATGTTTTTTGATGTTTTGAAATATTAAAATTTCATATCATCAGATCAGATCTATAAATAAACGAATGTGACCTTTGACGATGTCATATTTTATCGGTACCTAAAATAAAGTGGAATGAAGTACGTCTATAGTTCATGGCAAGTGAACTACCTGATTGATGTCAATCGCAGCAAATGTCATGACAGAGGTCTTGAAATAGAAATAGAAATAGAAATATTTATTTGCAATAACATGGTACATAGGATTTTTAAAATATATAACATAGAAGAACAACATGTTATACCATCACTGGCATGCAAATTTTTAAACAATTGACACATTTTAATTAATTAATACATCAGTCGATTATTTCATTTTATTTATAAATTAATAAATATATATAAAGACGGATGCGACCTAAACTAATTAAATATTGGAATTGTATTAAACATATAATTAAATTTCATTAAAATATTCATTCATATCATAAAAACATTTGTGAACTAACCACTTACGCAATTTTATTTTAAATAATTTTAATGATAATTTTCTAATGTCAAAAGGGATTTTATTGTAAATTTTTATGCACATTATATAACAGTTATTATTAAATAGGGCACTGTTTGTAGCTGGGGCACTTATTCGTTCCGTATCTAAAGGTCGGAGCCTACTATCTCTTACATATTTTTGAAAATAAGATGAATGTTCTCTAACAAAACAAGCCGCTTCTAGTATGTACAATGCTGTTACAGTTAAAACATTTTTATCCCTGAATAGGGGTCGACAAGTGTCTATCGGACCTGATCCACAGATTGCCCGTATACACTTCTTCTGCATAAGAAGAATGTCATTTACATCCGTAGAATTTCCCCATAATAAAATACCATACCTCAGTACCGAGGAGACATAACCATAATATGCGGTTAGGGCAGTTTTTTCACCAGATATATTTCTAAGGCGTCTGAGAGCAAAAACAAAACTACTTAATCTTGTACAAATATTTTTTATATGGGCCTTCCAGTTGCAATGCTGATCAAGTACTATTCCTAAAAATTTGGTTTGACTGACTTCTACTAATTTTTGACCATCACATTGGATTTCTGGCTTTAATCTAGATGATTGGTAATTGGAGATCTGCATAAAAGTTGTTTTACTTATATTTAAATGAAGGCCATTTTGTGCTAACCATTTATTAACGCTATCGACAGCATCATTTAGACATTTATTATAGTCATGTACGTTACTATGTTTTGGTATGATTATTGATATATCATCCGCAAATAATATCGTCTGATGTTGTATCGACTTGGGTAAATCGTTGATATATATCAAAAATAGCAACGGACCAAGTACGCTTCCTTGTGGAACACCAGAAGTATTTAGCATAAAGTCAGATCTATAGGTTACAAGTTCTCTGTTTATATTGGTCTTATTGATTTCAACGCATTGTACACGATCAGCAAGATAGCTAGCAATCCACTTCAATGCCTGCCCCCTTATTCCATATTTTTCACATTTTGATAAGAGATTTTCATGTTGAACAAGATCGAAAGCTTTACTCATGTCAAAAAAAATCGATACTATAGGAATTTTTTTATCTATGTACTCCGTCACTGTTTTTATTAGAGAGAATGCAGCAAGTGTTGTAGACTTATGTTTTTGGAAACCATTTTGTTCTTCCACTATGACTTTGTGTTTGTCGAAAAATGACAATATTCGATTTGCCATAGCCTTTTCAAAAATTTTTGCTAAAACCGAACCCAAAGTAATAGGACGACAATTATTCATGTCTTGTTTATCATTTTTCTCATGTAGTGGTTTTACTATTGACTTCTTTAATGACTCTGGGAAGGTACCTTGTGTAAATGAGAGGTTTACAAGAAAAGCTAGGACTGGAGCAATTATATCTACACATCTTTTTATGACAAAAGTAGGCAACGAGTCTATTCCGACAGATCTGGTATTATTTAATGCCATGATAATTTTTTTTATTTCTGTCTCTGTGCATGGAGATAAAAAAATACTATCTTTCAAAGAATGTATTCTAGAATTATTGTTTGAATTATTAATTGAATTTGGTTTATTAGTCAAATTTATAAAAAAATCATTAAAAAGCTTCGCTATTTCATAAGGATTACTAATTATATTGTTATTTGAAATAATACTATCAATGTCATTTTGTGGCTGTACTCTATCCCGTTTATCACTAATTATGTCCCATGTAGCCTTTCCTTTATTTTTTGCGCTTGTTATATACCTATTGTTGCATATTCTTTGGGATTTATTAACACATTTTCTAAGCAACTTAGTGTATCTTTGAAATTTGATTTTATTTTCAACCGTTTTATTAGTTTGATATTGTGATCTTAGTTTTCTTTTTTTAATGCTAGCAATTTTAATTCCTTTAGAGATCCATTTTGGCTTATAGTTATTAAGGGATACCTTAACTCTCTTAAGTGGAAAGCATAATTCGAAAAATAAGCATATATCCTCATAGAAACTATTGAATGCGATATTTACATCCGTTTCATTTCTATAAACATCACTCCAACTTATAGATGATATACACTTTATAAATACATTTACATTATGTTCACTGAAATCTCTAACTGTTTTAAACTTATACGTAGAAGTAATTACAGTTTCTACTGCAGTGAACTCAAGACTTTGCCCTGTATCATGATCAGACAGATGCAAAAGATGAGTTTCTCCTTTTGCTTCTTTAATATTACTAGCAAAGTGGTCAATGCATGATTTTAATCTCGTGGGTGTATCAATATGTAGGTTTAAATTAAAGTTTTTTAATAGTGTTACCAGATTTCTCGAATCTGTTGTATCTTTAAGGGTATTTACGTTTAGGTCACCAGTTAGTATTATCGATTTATTACCACGCGTTGTTAATTTGTGTAATAATTTTTCTAGACAAGTCATAAATGTTGATAAATTAGAACTATCTGGTATTCTGTAAACACAAATGATGATACAGTTTATTGAGGGTACTTCTATTGCACATGATTCAAAACTTTTTTCAATGGAGAGTTCAGAACAAATGTTTAATATTTTGAAATGCATAGTTTTTTTTTACCAAAATACAGACTCCGCCTCTTTTTTTGTAGTTCTGCAGAAAGATGATGCTAGTTTGTAATGTTTTAATTTAACATTATTCTCACTGCCTCTCTTAATAAAAGTCTCAGTAAAACACAAGAAATCAAATTCTATGCCATTTTCAGAAAAATCATTTAGACAAACTTCAATAGTTGCAAAATTTGTCCAGCAAAAGGAACCAAGTACCTTACTGGGGCAAGGTCAAAATGCTTTCATAATATTAATAGTCTGATTTTCTTTCAGATCAGCTATGTTTAACAGTAGATTTGCAATATTTAGAGGGACATCCTTGATCTTTATAAAGTCCGGATCTGAATTGCACCTGGGGGCCGATTCCACTAATTACAAACTTAGATATCGTTTCTCAATTGTGTGTGAAAAGCCATAGAAATCATACTTAACCGACAAGATCTCTACAAGATTTCTATGCTTTAGACACAACTGAGGATTGAGGCACGATATTTATGTTTGTAATTTAGTAGAATCAAGGGTAATTAAAGGTGGTTAATATTAGATACATCCACCATATATATATACAGATGGTAAATGATGAAATTAATAGATATACTGAACCCTGCACAGAAAGAGTTTCTAATACCTACAAGGATGAGGTATGGTTAGAGGTGTGGGATCGGTATGATTTGAACCTAGAGGTCCTTTTTTATTACTTAGTTGAAATCATAGCCACACATCTGTCAAATTATCAAGCTTAACTTCAATCTATTTTGATTTATCTGACCCCTCGAAAACCCTAATTACGTCAGAGATTACCCCACATGCAGTTTACGGTCCTCGCACAAAGAGCCGGCCGTAATCGGTATCGTTATAGCCAATGAATGAAACGGACGATAAATTCGTGGGAGTGAAGACTGCTTGTCTCATAGTCTAAGATCCCAAGGCTATTATGCCTTACTTCTTTTCTCACCAAAACGTGTCGGATATGTCGATGTTATTTTAGAGATTGGGTTATAAACTACAAAGTTTACTTATTTACTTTGTTCAGATTTTTAGAGAACGAAGAACTTTTTCAACACACCTCTATCATCGTGCATGACTAGCATGAAGGGTAGTATAAATATCAGCTATTTATGCATATATGCACTGTGCTTTTTATTCGTGAGAAATTAAGAGAGATTTGAAAGACTTGGGATCTTCGTCTATCGGCAATCGACTGTATGATACTGCCGCAAATTAAGGAGACCAACAGATACGTACTTCAGAAAAAGTTGGCATAGCACAAAGTGTTCAGAGTTGAGTTACACCGTCTTATTTTGATAGTAGCAGTAACTTTAACCGTACCGGTTAGGCAAAATAGACTTGCACCAGTTGTCAAATAGTATGACAAAAGTAAACGTTAACATAACGTTAACTTTGACCCCAACCTTAAATTTTGGTGCAACCCAACCGATCTATCAAATAATCTTTACATATAATAAAACAGTAAAAATATTTTGTCTGTACATTAAATATTTTTGACTGAAATGGATAGAGGGAGACCTAAAAAGAACAATAGAAAGCAAAAAAAATTTTTTGGAATTTCTTGTCTGTCTGTCTGTCTGTCTGTCTGTCTGTCTGTCTGTCTGTCTGTATGTATGTACGCGTTTCACGCAAAAACTACTGGACGGATTTGAATGAAACTTTTTTTGTTGTATAGCTATGAAGCCTGGGCAACATATAGGCTATAATTCATTTTGAAAACTGGAACACCTGATGAAGAACCATAACGGAACAGCTAAACTATAAGTAATATGGAAATGGTGCCTTAACAAAAATCGTTCAACCTGATGAGCATTTTCTGCCGACGTATAAAAATTGAAGATCTGGAACATCTGATGAAAAGCTCCAAGAGACCAGCTAAACTATAACATATATGGAAATAGCGCCTTAGCAAAAATCGTTCAACCTGATGAGCATTTTCTGCTGACGTATAAAAATTGAAGATCTGGAACATCTGATGAAAAGCTCCAAGAGAGATTTTTCATCTAAGCGAAACTCACGCGGGCGAAGCCGCGGGCAACAGCTAGTCTTTACATATTCTCGATAGTTGTCGCTTACAAAATATTATTCGCCTTTAATAATATCAATGCTCAAAGATACTCCTTCTCGACATGATATCAAATAGAGTTTATATATAGTCTTTGATGATATCCTTCTGTGTTTAGTGATCTATGATACCCGCCAGCAGTAATGAAGATTTATTCGGTAGATTGTGCCTTTGCGGCGTGAACGCTCGCCTCCTATTACGGGAATCGTTGTTGGCTGCGTCTGCTGTAGGTTTACGCCTAAAGTCGAATTTTTATTTCTTAATCTAGAGAGTTTTTTTTGTACATTAGCACCGTCGAGGGCAGGTAAACCTGATCCCTCTGATATAGTATTCAGTGAGATAGGGAGATCAGTTTTTTCTGCCCCGAATGCACGTATTTATAAGTGAAAATGATATTTTTCAATCATGACTTTCTTTAGACAGAATTCGTAAATAATCTTTATATTAAACAGTTATTTAGCGAATAATTTTTTGTGTGTAACTAGAGTAGAAATCTTTGAAATTACTAAAGTTATGAATGAAATCTCTAAGATTTATCTCGAAATGTATAATAGCTAGTTGTGTGCATTTTACTATAAGCCAGTACAGATAAAATTACATCACATGGCGATGAATCGTTGATCACAGACAATGAAACTGATCCGATTGTGTTCGCCAATGCCGCATTGTATGGGCAGCGTGGGCGAGCCGAATTGTACGAATTTGTATTGGCGCCAACGTGGAATGATCCTTCACTTTCATTTGTCCACTTTTTATATTGATTGCAGCAATTGAGTACTTAAATTTTAATGATTTTAATATTTTATTCCTATCTCAGACCAATAAATCATAGCTTATGTTAATCATGCCTAAAAATGTCACATGGATAAAAAACGCTTACGTCTCATTCGTAAATCTATCGTTCCTACAATAAACTCCGTTTTTTCTTAATTGTACTATTATGTAAACAATCTTCACAGTACTTTTTGTTGAAAAGAAATCAAATATTAGTTCAAACCTAAACAACATTCTAAAACCTAAACCGTCTTATTCCAAAAGTTTGATTTAAAACAGGTTTAAACCTCGACTAAAAGATCCTGGATTGTTACGGTGTTAAAGTTAGTACCAGGTTTAAAATGTGGTCTTATTACAAATCTAAGACTAAGCGAGGACAATATAAACCAGAGATCATCCGTGGTTTAAACAAAAAATGACAGTCATTCGTTCTTTCACACAGACTTCGTTCATTATGATATTCCGTTTCTTTCGACGTTGATATGAACTTCATACTTAAAATTCGTAAATAACTATTTATCAATAACAAAACAAATCATATTATTGTTCTTTCTTTTAGTTTTAATCTCATGAATGAGCACAACCAACATTGGTGCTTAGGATTGTGTTTATAATCAAAAAAAATATTTTTTAAATATCTAGCATGAAATAGATCAAACGGAACGCAGTTACGCGGCACGTAATTTGTCACAATGACCAAAACAATCCAACAAAATGTTAATTTAGGTTACGTTTACATTACAAGAACTTGTTGTTAAAAATACTATGCAAATAAAGAAATATCTAGTTTCTAGGAATACTGATGCGTAATTCTGTGCGAAAAGTCGTGTATGTTTAATCAGTGAGTCTAATAGTGGAATTAATCACACGGACGACACACCAAGTCGCCAAGACGTCTACAATAAATCGCAATCTTCGAAATACATCATAATAATTGGTATTAATATCTACTTTCTTCAAAAATCGACACAACATAACCCAAGTTAACCTCAAAAGCAGAGTTAGACCATAGATAAACTAGGGGTCTCGCGGGTTTAACTTTGGTACCGCAGATAGTCCAAGACTTACCGTTAAACTTCGTTTTGTAATAGGATTTTTTTCAGTCTATGGTTTAATCCAAGATTAAACCTAGTATCAAATTTAGTCCGCTTTTTGGAATAAGACGGTAAAAGTCTATTTTAATTTATATTGTTGTAAAATCATAAAAATACATGGTTAATAGGACAATTATAAAAAAACGGACTTTACTGTATTGTGAGATATTGATTAAAATCACATTTGAACGCAAATTCCGATATAGATTTCAAATTAATTGGTGACACTTTAAAATCTTAGATTACTTATAGCAGATAGATTTTTGCATTTATAATGTTACTAAATGCACTATGATGTTAAACACTAGTTGGAATTTATCTACCAGCGTATTTCATCAAAATCTGTCCAGTAGATTTTGTAAAAAGAGCTACAAACATCCAAACTCTTACGTGTTTATAATATAGATAAGAGTGTAAGTATACCTATATTGTTCTATAAAATTGATTCGGAGTATAAAAAAAAAAACAAAATTAAAAAAAACATCCCACACATACAAAAATAAATATGTACTAAAGCAAAAACAATGAATGGTAAGATGTGAAGGCAAAACGTGAAAGGTTGATCATATTATATTTTCATTCGGGCTGCTTGCCAGCTGCTGATTAGGGAATGCAAATCCGTTCTGTTTTTAAATCCGGATTTTTAAGAACGGATTTTTGATCCAATACGGTTTATCCGGATTTTACGGATTTTTCATAAAAAAAAGCAAATACCTAATAAAACTAACTGGTTTGTGTCAGTACATAGAATTAAGCGGTTTTCACAGTTGAACTGTTGAAGGTCTAACTTAAAACGTATATTTCATCTTGATACGTCACTTAGACCCAGAGATATTAACGATAGTAAATTACGCGCGGACGAAGTTCGCGGGCACAAGCTAGTGTATAATAAAATACTTGTACACTAGATCTTTTTTATCATAGTTTATTTTACTAACATAGTGATTGAAAATTTAGGGACTAAGAATATTGTTCCTATTTCTAACTTGTGAATCAGATACTCTGTCCAAGGAACGTTTAGTATAATGTTTATTATCGCATTGTGTTAAATGAATAACTATACTTGCAAGCAGTTACAATTTTTTTTCAGTTTACATATTTGCTCAAAACATACGTAGATAGTTTACATCGACTGGGTTACATTTACCATAACATAATAAGCGGAAAAGGAGATATAAAAAATTGCAAGGACGCAGGACATCAAAGGAAGAAAATATAAGAAAGTCGCGCGCGGGCGGCGAACCAACGAGAGCAGTCTAAGCATGCACGGTAGCGTTTATGTAAACCCTTCCAGTATTCAGAACCTCCATACATCTGAGCATTTAAGCGATGAAACACCTGTTTTGATGGCTTAAATGCTACCCTGATTTCAGTTCTGTAATGAGGGAGGGATTACAGAAGCAAAATAAGGATGCATATATGAAAAACCTTCCAACATTCAGAACCCCAGTACTTCTGAGCTAGAATTATAAATATGAATACAAATTTAACAGAAAATTAGAAATTATTAGGAAACAAATATAAATTGAATAACTTATGACAAAATAATTATTTATTTTAACAACACTTAATTATTGTTTGAATAATTGTTACGCAATCACGCAAAAACGACTGAACGGATTTGGCTCGAAAGCTAGTAACCTAATGGGCTAACAATGAAACAACACAGTTCTTGAGATCAGCGCTAAAAAACTGCAGCTTCATAACATTATTATAAGTACACTAGCTTGACATTTTTCCATTCCATCCAATCCATTGTTTCCATCTAAAAGTTTGTATGTTTGGATATTTGTTATGATTGAGTAACAAATATCCAAACATACAAACTTTTAGATTTATAATATTAATATATAAGTAAACCAGCTTTCGCCCGCAACTTCGTCTGCTACCTACTACTAACTCGTTTTTTTTATCTCTCTTTCTTAGCACGTGCCGCTTGCGATCTGAGATCGGGGAACATATCACAGAAAACCCTACCGCGTGCCAGATCGCACCTACCGCTTGCGATCTGAAGTCGGGGAGCAGAGCGCAGAAAGCCCTTCCGCGTATCAGATCGCACTAATCTTTTATACTTTTTTAGGTTCTGAGTAGAGGAAGCATTTTTTATTACGAATTTTCAAATATTATACCGAAAACCTTACCCGAATCCAGATGGTTCGTAGCTCCGAATAGCGGAATGGTTTACGGCAACTCTTTGTGAATTCTTGCTTGTAAACCCTCCCGCAGCTCAGATTTTCCGAAGTTCTGAATACTGTAAGGGTTACATATACGCTGCGCGGTAGGCATTGTAAACTAAGGGGACGGATTGTATGCGCTCGGGCGCGCGGGCAGTTAACGATGTACCCCCGATTTTTTTTTAATTCAGAAAATTCGGATTTCATTTTGGAATCCGGATTTGGAAGTCGAGTGAAAATGTGCGAAAATCCGAATATTTCGGATTACGGATTATCCGGATTGCATTCCCTACTGCTGATCACTATAACGCAGAAAGAAAACTTGCATAGATTTTGGCACAGTATCTGAAAAATTGTGAATCTACTATGAAACTGGATGAATCACTGGCGAAAAAATACGCTTTTAAATACTTTAGTGCCTGAACCGGACATGATATAAAATGAAAGCACATAAACAACTTATATCGATATCTAGTATTTTCCAATTTTCTGACGTACCTAATCGTCTTTTAAATAATTCTTTGAACTAAAAATGTAGGTTCGAATTAATTCTAGTCTAGCTAGGTTCTTATATCAAGCCATTAAGTAACAGAATTCATTTAAGAATGTAGAATGGTAAAATCCTAACTAATATTATAAATGCGAAAGTGAGTTTGTTTGTTTGTTTGTTACCTCTTCACGCTTCATCTACTGAACCAACCTTCCTGAAATTTTGCATACACATAGTTAGAAGTACGGAGAAGGACATAGGGTGCCTTACATCCCGGGAAAAAGCACTATTCCCGTGGGAAATTCACGCGGGCGAAGCCGCGGGCGAAAGCTAGTAGTAAATAACTGTCACCTGTATTAGACCGATGTTCAATACTTGAAACCTGAAATGTGCCAGACAGATTACTTTAATTAGATAATGAAGCCTAGTCTGAAGCCTTTAAATTAGTACATTTTGAACTTCAGACAATATTTTTATTGCTCCAAAAATTATCGAGGATAACAAATAAAAATAATTTTGGATAGACTTTTAGACCCCATGGTCTAAAAGTCTATCCAAAATTATTTCTAAAAAGTCTATCCAAAACTATTGTTTCTTACAAAATACACAAACACAGCTTCCGATCACATGACAACAACCAGTTTTTAGATGCTATATTACCTGTACCTACTCCTATTTTGTTCCATTGTGTTTGGAAGCCTTGGACGTGGTCGGTCATGCGCAGGATGAGAAGATGGTGTCATTCTTCCGCTACTGCCTCGCCCAACGAATTTAGATCTTCAATTGAGATTTATGGGTCGTTTGTAAATTGCAACAATTATTTATGTAACATAATATTGAGTGACTTCCGTCCACAGAAATATAAAAACTTCCTTCCCTTCATGATAAAATATTAGTAGTTCGCCCGCATTTCAATTCAAGTTCATGATTGAATCAAAGTCGTTTTATTTGTTTTTGTTAGAATTGATATAAAAATAACTATTATTCAAGTATTAATATTCAAATCTGTAACATCTAGAATCATATTCGCTCATTGGGAAAATGAATCCAACAAAAAATTCTCTGACTGTAACGACCAGTTCAGAATCTTCTTCTGACGAATTTTACATTTACGAGTACCATTCTTTGATCGGGTTTGAGCATTATACTGATGCGTCTGTCTGTAGTTTTTCTCCTAATGTCACACATATTAGGCAGATACTATCTTAATGAATGTGTTCATTCATTCTGTGACAACACAATGTAGTTTGTAAATTAATTCTGTACTACTGCAAGGTTAGATAACGTTTCAAAGTCAAATATGGCTCTGACATACAGGTTTGTATATGCGCAGGCGTTTATTTTGATTTATGCAAAGCCTACTCTTTGAAATACTGATGTCTTTTGATAAATTGCTTTCAATATTGTGTAGTGATAGTGAAACGCCTTCACTACATTGCGATAAAGTATGAAGTTCCTTGCGATAGAGGATTTAATTTTGGCGTTGGTTTTGATTATTGGAAGTTTTCACCTTTTCCACCACCAAATTTTAGGTAGGTATATATCTCAAATCTGTATATTTGTAAATGCTTAATGTATGTATTACATGTGTATTATTATATATTATAATAGGTACAAGTGCAAAAACAGTAGTTGCAGATTAAGAAATAAAACTACATGTAACAAGTTTAACAAGGTATTACCACCTAACAAGGCGACAGTGCTAAGTTGCACTTACAACGCGATCCTAATTTGTTAAGCTATTTAGTTTGCGCAGGGTTTCACCTCTCTAGACCTGTCTTGAACCCAGTATAAGTAGACATTAGTTAACACTTGTGTGGTATCGCAATTATTTTTTGGTGCAATGAACTTTTAAATTTGTAATCAGGGTCGGACTATGGAATACAGGTAGATGATGCCAAATCACCAAGAATATTTTAAATTAAACTTGATAGATTTAAAGTAAGTACCTACCCAATTGACCATGGCTGATTAAACTGTAATCATAATTCATAATCATCAATCGGCATCATTATTCATTCTTCAAATTAAGAAAATTCTTGACATAAATCTACAGCAAACGATGAATATACCTATAGACTTTTACTCATTCATTGCAATAACATTTAAAAGTTTAAAAAAGTTAATCGATTCATCATCAATATCCATTGGAACGATCAACACTATTCAACCTATGATGATATAATGAAGGTAGACAGTGTGACATTCATCCCAGCAATTAAAACGAGTCTCAATGAGTGGTCCACGGAGTAATTACGCAGAAAAACAGCGTGGTACCAGAACCGGTCGGGCGAGTGCAGCGGAGACGACCTTGCTCACGCGCCGGTTACATCATGACAGAGACGATTCAAAATAAAAACACTACAGACTTGCAGGTTAAGTTGGAGGAGCTAGAAATTGCTTGATTCTTCGCATTCACATTTTTTCTAGACTAAAGGAATGACAATGAGTAATTTCACAGCCTAAATAGGCGCTTTCAAAACCATAGATTTTCTATATTCCACACTGTTCACCTAGGTGATATCACCTGGGTGAAAAGTGTAGACATTTTAGATAGTTTAGTTTTTGACATTTCCTCTTGGACTCATTATAGTTGCATTTATCGTTTCAATAAATAGCATCAAGCCAGAAATGCAACTCCAGGAAAAACCTGTGATTAAATCAGGACACATTTAACAAAACAAACTTAATCCAATTGAGCCAATAATAGTATTGAATGTGTCACTGAAAGGCGAAAATACTTGGTTGCTATTTTTTAAAATTAGACATCGATTTGTGGAAGTATGTTTTATATTGTATTCGCAATGCGTTACATTCACTTCCATTCCATATTGTCTCTCTTAATGTTATGGCTGTACTATATCATAGACGCAGTATTCTGTTTTTTGTTATTTTTTATAATGATACGCTTCGATGACCAGCTACAGACATATTTATCTGATGCATTACTTAATTAAATTTTAGTACACAAACACTACACTTGATGCAATTTATTTTACTGCCATGTCCAAAAGCCATGTTTAATGCAATCTTTTAAAAACTGCTACATCTAATCGAGTAATTATTAAAAAAGCGTTATTGTTTTTGTAGGAGAGAGAGATTTAAGGCGTAGAAAACGTAGATGCGAATTTCTCCAATTAGGTTGACTACAACTTTATCATCTATGACACAAGTACATAGGTATGACTTTCTGAGAGTGCAAAGCGATGATACGAAATTAAAAGTGATTGATAACCATACATTTCGTGCCAATGCAAATGCTCATTTATCATACCAAAAGAATGCAGGCGATATAATACTGTATGCATTGTGTATTGCAGTAAGACAGCAAACATTTGTAAACATACGTACAGTTGCAAACATCGTGGGAATTGGGCGGTGTCGTAGTAAGACCCAAGTAGGACTGAAAGAAAAACTCACGGGGCGATTTTGTCCCACAAAGTTTATTTTTTGGCATATCTATACATATCTATACATATAATAAAACAGTAAAAATATTTTGTCTGTACATTTAATATTTTTGACTGAAATGGATAGAGGGAGACCTAAAAAGAACAATAGAAAGCAAAAAAATTTTTTTGGAATTTCTTGTCTGTCTGTCTGTCTGTCTGTCTGTCTGTCTGTCTGTATGTATGTACGCGTTTCACGCAAAAACTACTGGACGGATTTGAATGAAACTTTTTTTGTTGTATAGCTATTAAGCCTGGGCAACATATAGGCTATAATTTATTTTGAAAACTGGAACACCTGATGAAGAACCATAACGGAACAGTTAAACTATAAGTAATATGGAAATGGTGCCTTAACAAAAATCGTTCAACCTGATGAGCATTTTCTGCCGACGTATAAAAATTGAAGATCTGGAACATCTGATGAAAAGCTCCAAGAGACCAGCTACACTATAACATATATGGAAATGGCGCCTTAGCAAAAATCGTTCAACCTGATGAGCATTTTCTGCTGACGTATAAAAATTGAAGATCTGGAACATCTGATGAAAAGCTCCAAGAGAGATTTTTCATCTAAGCGAAACTCACGCGGGCGAAGCCGCGGGCGACAGCTAGTATAAAAATACTAGCTGTTGCCCGCGGCTTCACCCGCGTGATTTTCGCTTAGATGAAAAGTCTTTTTGTGTTCCAAACTGTTTCAGATGTTTCGGATCTTCGATTTTTATACGTCTAAAGAAAATGCTCATCAGATTAATCAAGTTTTGCTAAGGCGCCATTTCCATATATGTTATAGTGTAGCTGGTCTCTTTGAGCTTTTCATCAGATATTCCAGATCTTCAATTTTTATACGTCAGCAGAAAATGCTCATCAGGTTGAACGACTTTTGTTAAGGCACCATTTCCATATTTCTTATAGTTTAGCTGTTCTGTTATGGTTCTTCATCAGGTGTTCCAGTTTTCAAAATCAATTATAGCCTATATGTTGCCCAGGCTTAATAGCTATATAACAAAAAAAGTTTCATTCAAATCCGTTCAGTAGTTTTTGCGTAAAACGCGTACATACATACAGATAGACAGACAGACAAGAAATTCCAAAAAAATTTTTTTGCTTTTCGTTGTTCTTTTTAAGTGTCCCTCTATCTATTTTAGTCAAAAATACTAAATGTACAGACAAAATATTTTTACTGTTTTATTATATGCATTATATACTTAGGTATATTCCTTTACTCATTTTTATTGACAGGTAAAATATTATTGGAACAACTTAGTGTTTTAATACGTTTTATGACAGAGTTCCTATGGCCAAATACTATTCGATCACCTTGGCTTTGTGGAGCTATTGTACAAGTTTATTGTATGCAAAATTTACAAAAAATAGTTGGTCAAATATTTGATTATGACAGATACCGGGGCAATAACTGACCAGTTACATACTATTTATGTATGTTATGGTATTGCCAGTAGTGGCTGCAGTAACGGGAATGTCATGTAGAAATTGATTGCTAATTGTTTAATTCGAGATATTATTAGAAAATTAACACATACCTTGTAACTCTATTCTAAAGCCAAGCCAGCCTGTGACTCTACTTGCTTGGCTGTACTTATTCTCTTATGATAATAATGTATGGGTCAAAATCTCTTCGTGAGTTCCTCGTGACGTGACTGACGACCTCGGCTTTCACTGCAACACCTCCGCGGCAGAAACGGGTTATCTACTCCACGGAAATGTTATAACTTGCATTTTCTTTTATAGCACCACGTTTGGTCAATTGGAATTGGATTTTTGACTAAATAGGATGAAAAGACTTATGATGTTTTTAATTTTTAATGAATACATTTTTAAATACATTAAATACATTTTCAAATAAATAACTCGACTATGGTAACAATAACATAGATGCTTATTGTGATGTACTAACTTTACAGTATCAATGTATTAGCTATATTTTAATTTATTACATTAAATTACAATTACAATTATTTAATACAATATCATAATTGTATGTGGTCCACTGCAACATAATCCACTTTATTTAATAGATATGTTTTTGTAAGCAAGACTTGGCAGACCAGTAAAATCACCTACACCTCTCCTCTTGAATAACAATTAAACTTCTACGTGTGACTATATCTACGACCGTGTTAATTTATTTCATAGTTATGTGGGCATTTCACCTGAGGCTGCCTAGAGTTAAACTACTTTCACCGTAATAGACGTAATAAAAGTTAAAATTAGTCAAACTTAAAATTAAGTAACATAACATCTAGTGCATGAAGCCTCGGAGATTCAATCGTTTTTGACAAAAATGATGGAATCATAAGATTATCACTGTCAGGGAAATGCGAATTCCCATATTTATTTGAAGCGAATTGATCATGTAATAATTCTGGGGACATATACGGCTCAACTTGCATGTGTGAAATTTGATCATCATATTTATTGTTATTATTATCATTAGGTCTTCCGCTATTTATATAATCAAATACTGGTATTGGAGGTTCTCTCGATGCTTTGGTATTAGCTAAAATAGTTGTTGGTAACGGTATTTGCTGATCATTTGGTAGGGTTATTAGTGCTACACTCGTTGAATTTTTAGTATCCTCTGATAATGAATGGGGATCTGTTGTTCCATCAAAATTAATTTCATTTGTATAGTTATTTTCATTATATTTTTCAAAAGGTAAATAAGTAAAATTATCTTTTTCATCTCCCAAATCACTACTAAATTCTGTTACTGGTTGTGATATATTAGATGGTAGTAAATCTGTTTCTTCTGAATTATATTTTTTCTCCAAAAGGTTTGTAGGGTTTACGTTATCAGAAGTATCACTATCTGATACAGTAATAGTACTATAATCCACAGGAAAATAATTATCAAAAAAAATTTTTTCCTCTGCACCATTGTCGATCAGTACAGGAATATAACTTTCGTAGTTATTATGTAATTCATAAGTATCTGGTGATATTGTCGTATAGTCAGAATAATCAATTTTGTCCGAAATTGTCGCAGTCGCAGCACACAAATTGTTATCAAAGTCATAGTCGATTAACGTTGTCTTGCAGAAATATTCTGAGGGACCAATATCATTTGAAATTTTATCATCGATAGGAATAAATGAAAAATTATCCCTTTCATCGTCTAAATAATTGTTGATATTTGATACGGATTCGAATGGAAACAGTGTTGTCTGATCTGAATAATCACTTTTTTCAAAATAATTCTCAGGAGTATTGTCAACATAATCAATATAGGAACCACCAGTAAAGTCTGATGACGTAATAGACTCGGAAGAATTACAAGCCTCATTGTCATTGTTACTGTTTACTGGGTCGTCGTTGTTTTTTGTTATTAGATTATATAAAATGTTTTCAGTAGATAATTGATCATTTTCTTCATTTGAAAATGGCATATTTTTATCAGATTCCCAATCATTTGTTAATTTTGTTATTGAATGTTTGTTATCAAGTTCCTTCTTTAAGCTATCAGATTGTAAATAACTCATAGTTTTTATATCTTGAAAAAACATCTGATCATCTTCATTTAAATCTGAGTTACCGTCATCAAAAGACGCAGTTAATGCAGAATTTACTGGAATATTCCCATTGTCTATTGGTATTGCAACACTATCAATATCTTTTTCAGAGACTGGAAAATCACTAATAATAGGTTCCGAAAGATCATCAGATCCTGGAACAACCTCAACTTCAATATCTTTGGTACTTTCTGGTATAACATCAGTGGCAGGAAGAACGCTACTAATGGGGCTTGGGATGTAATCATTAGCAGACGCAACCTTTTCATCAAAGGTCGGAATAACTTCAGTTGAAGGAATGCTATCAGTAGCAGTATGACCTGTATCACTATGACTTATTGGCGAAGTACAATCATCAGTCGGAGGAACAACACTTTCAATAGGAGCTGGAATAACGTTAGTTACAGAAAAAGTATCAGTATCACTACTACTGATTAGGGTAGAAAGAAAATCAGTTGACGGAACATCACTATCTACAGGTGTAGAAATATCATCAGTCGGAGGAACAACACTCTCAATAGAAGCTGGAATAACGTCAGTTACAGGAACAGTACCAATATCACTACTACTGATTAGAGTAAAAAGAGTATCAGTTGACGGAATATCATTATCTACAGGTGTAGAAATATCATCAGTCGGAGGAACAACACTTTTTATAGGAGCTGGAATAACGTTAGTTACAGTCACAGTATCAGTATCACTACTACTGATTAGGGTAGAAAGAGAATCAGTTGACGGAACATCACTATCTACAGGTGTAGAAATATCATCAGTCGGAGCAACAACACTTTCAATAGGAGCTGGAATAACGTCAGTTACAGGAACAGTATCAGTATCACAACTACTGATTAGGGTAGAAAGAGTATCAGTTAACGGAACATCACTATCTACAGGTGTAGAAACATCATCAGTCGGAGGAACAACACTTTCAATAGGAGCTGGAATAACATCAGTTACAGGAACAGTACCAGTATCACTACTACTGATTAGGGTAGAAAGAGTATCAGTTGACGGAACATCACTATCTACAGGTGTAGAAATATCATCAGTCGGAGGAACAACACTTTCAATAGGAGCTGGAATAACGTCAGTTACAGGAACAGTATCAGTATTATTACTACTGATTAGGGTAGAAAGAGTATCAGTTAACGGAACATCACTATCTACAGGTGTAGAAATATCATCAGTTGGAGGAACGACGTTATCAATTGGTGTTACAAGATCATCAGTTGAAGACACAACGCTATCCCCAGGTGTTGGAAGATTATCAGTTAAAGAAAAAACGCTACCATCCGTTGAAGGAACAACACTATCCATGGATATTGGATGAGCGATACTTGAAAGAACATCGCTACCTACAGGTGTAGAAATAGAAGGATCTGTTAAAGGAAAAACTCTATCAATAAGAAGATTATCAGATATTGGAACAACATAATCTATATGTGTAGATAGATCGTCATTTGAAGGAACATCGCTAACTTCAGGTGTAGGAAGAACATTAGTTGAAGGATTAATGTTATTAACTGGTGGTGAAAGATTATTAATTGAAGGTTCATCTATAGGTATTGGAAGAGCATCAGTTGTAGAAACAACGCTACCTACAGGTGTTGAAAAAATATCAGTTGAAGGAACATTGCTATCTATAGGTGTTAAAACAGCGTCACTTGAAGGAACATCGCTACCTACAGGTGTAGGAAGAATATCAGTTGAAAGAACATCGCTAACGACAGGTGTTAGAAGATCAATTAAAGGAACATCTACAGGTGTTGGAAGAGCATCAGTTAAAATAACAACGCTATCGGTAGAAGTTAAAATGAATTTAGTTGTAGGAATACTATCGATAGAGGGCATATTACTACTGATAGGTAAAGGAAGAGCTTCAATTGCTGGTAGGTCATCAGTTGAAGGTTCAAAGCAGCAGACGGGAGTCGGCCGTGTATCAGTTACAGGTTCAATGTAGCTGATAGGAGCTGGCAAGGTATTAGATGTGGGTTCAAAGCTGTTGATAGGAGCAGATGGAGTATCAGTTGTAGTAACAACGGGACTAACAGGAGTTGATACGGAGTTTATTGCAGGTTCATTACAGCTGTCAGGAACGAGCAGAGTATCAGCTGTAGATTCAACGCAACTGATAGGGTCTGGTTTAGTATTTATTGTAGGAACAATGGGACTGGCAGAAGCAGACAGGGTATGAGTAGTGGGATCAATACTACTTAAAGGGCCAGGCAGGCCATCAGTTGAAGGAACAACGTTATCTACAGGTGTTGGAACAAGGTTACCGACTGAATTTAGAAGAACATCAGTTGTGGAAGTATTTTCACTGATAGGAGTTGGAAGCACATTACTTACAGTTCCGATGCTGCTTTCAGATGTTGGAACGATATAACTTGCAGGAATTACATTAGTTGTTGGCGGAATCTCAGCTGTAGGAACAACAATAGTGTCAGGAGTTGATAGAGCATCAGGTGTAGGATCAAAGTTACTGACCGGGACAACATGTATATCACTAGTAGGGGCCGCGCTGCTTTCAGGTGTTAGGATGATATCAGTTGCAGGAAGGACATTAGTTGTTGGTGAAGTATCAGCACCAGGTACAACACTACTGACGGCGTCTAGTAAATGATCAGGTGTAGAATCAATGTTACTGGCTGGGGCTAAAAGCACATCACTTGCAGGGACGAGGTTGCTTTTAGGTGTTGGAATCACATCAGTTGCAGGAACTACATTAGGACCATGACCACTACAAGGTGAAATTTTAGGCGTATCATCTCCTGTTAGTTTACATTTTGTACTTTTGTCTGTAGTAGAAGTTGATGGCATATTATTTGTAATTGCGTTGTTAGAGTTGCCATTGTTATGAAAAGAATTGGTTAAAGAGAACAGTAGATTACTTGTGTTATCCTCTTTATTTTTCTCATAGAAAGGCTGGTTATTCCAGAATTTCGGTGCCCATGTCTGTGATACAAAAATGGGATACTCAACTTCTGGGAAAGTCCCGATATCTTTAAAGCAAAACGCATCAAAATCAGATTTGCGTTTCGGTAAAATTTCTAGGATGTCTTGATTAAAACTGTTTGAATTATTATGTTTACTTCTGTTCAACTGCTTTTTGAGGTTTTGAAATGTTGGTGATAAAACTGTTCTGTTTGAAGATGAGTAACGGTCACTTACCTTATTATTCTCGGAAAGTGATTCTGAGATATTAAAATATTTTTTCGTTTTGAATGGATATGTTACTTCAGGGTGACCGTGCATTTTGTTCGGTGATTCAGCTTTTATATTATTTTTTAACGCATGATAAGGTCTGTATTTCATACGCTTTGCTTTCTTCAGTTTACCCGATGTAAGTGCCACATGTATTGGAGCCTCGCACACATCTGACCGCTTTGGATTGCTCGGATATTTCGTTAATGATGATTTGCTAAAACTTCTGGGCATACAGAGTATACATGTTATCTGAAAATTTAATCATAATTTAAAATTTTATATATAAATATACACCGGTAACTATAAGTTTCGGAGTGAAACTTTAAAAACTTTAAAAATATTAAGGCAGTATCTGATTTATTTATAAATAAAACTTACCGTAAGAAATAATAACAGCAAAACCAACTTTTCTCGGACACCCATTCTGATGTAAGACATATGTAAAAAATTGACTATTATATATACAAGTTAGTTGCATTATAAAATCGATTTTATCTAGTCTAATCCAATTTCATCTAATCGCAGCATGGTTCGCAATGTTTTTATGTAATTACTGTTTGGTTAACGATATGTTATCGATAAAATATTGCACAGTGTATTACGAGGAATCGAACCTTAACCTTGATTAGTGTATTTGTATATGATGGATTAATAAATATCTAATTTGGTAGTTATTCTTAAATTATTTGAACTTCATATTTCCTTTCAAGAAATTCCGTGAACGTGAAAACTTAATACTGATAAACTACCAAATTTTCATGTGTTTTAAACCTGTTGAAGGACTGTTTCATAAAAAAAAATATTGAAGTGTCTTAGTAATCTCTAGGTGTAATTGATATTATTTAATATTTATTTAACTTTATATATTATATTAGAAACATTTTTTGTTCCAGGTAATTTGACATGAAATCACCGTACAAAGGAAAATGCTCACAATATCTTCTGAAAGGTAACTCAGAAACACGTTACGCTTGTAATTTAGTTTTAATTCAGTTTTCTCCCAAAAAACACTACGAAAGTGCTACAATACTTTCGTAGTGTTTATAAAGTAACTTCAAAAATTATTACAAACGTCTCTAGATTAGGGTTAAAATCTTTAGGATAAAAGACACAAAAAAATTATGAGTAGGTATTTTACATAATTTAGGTTTAGTTTATTAATGAGAATTTTAATAACTATTTAAATAACTTTAAAATGTAACAGTTAAATAAAAATGTTCATAAATAATCTATTTAAACAGTTCTTCAGCACTTTGATTTCTAACTGGTGTGACTTCTTCTGAACTTTCATTTACATCTGGTATGATTTCTTCAGTACTATGATTTCTAACTAAATCAATGAGCATTTCATCGGCAATTGTATCATTCATTTTCAAAATATCAATATTAATACTTTGAACATTGTCAATATTTTCAGTTCCATTAGATAATTCAAATACTTCGTCTGTGTCCGGAATATTTATAATATCTTCTGTAGCATTTCTACTGACTTTATAAGTTGTATCATTGTGTTCAAAATAAAATTAATTAGTTTCATTGCACTCACAATTCTCATTAAAGAAGCAAGTCTCGTTTGAACTATAATAATCTTCATTTTCATCACTGCTTTCTTCTGATGTATTAGGTTCGTGAATAATTGCTGTTTCTTTATTTATTTTACTTGAATTTATTTCAGTATTTGTTAAACTTTTTGTCATTTTTTCTTCGGAATTAATTTTTTTTGTGTCACTGTTAACATTTTCATTTAAAACTTGTTTTGTTACAATTTCTTTTTCCTTATTATTGTTTGCATTCTTAGTTATAACCTTGAAATTCTTTTGTACCTCAGGTGCAAATGGATCATACACAGAATGAGATTCTTTATAAAAGAAGGGCTTGTGGGCATCCAATACATTTTTAGGATATTCTACTTCAGGGAAATATGGGTCTCGAACAAAATGATTATGAATATTGTCTGAATTGTGATTGGGTAAATTTTGTAAAGATTTTGGATCAATATTTTTCTCATCAAGAATCTGTGGCTTCTTGCTATCACATAGATGTACCTAAAACGAAAAGTACAAAATGTTTAGTTAAACACTATTATAAAATTTATCAGTTTCTCGGAAAGACTTTTTATTTTACTTTTTTCCTATTCTTCATGAACACAACTTGGTACCTTAAAATTAGAAAAATAGAAACTAAAATGTATGTAATCGTTACTTACCGCCAATAATGATATCAAATAAAAAAAATTTCGATACATTATGAATATGTTCATAAGTAGCAGTTTTAGGGAATTTAAAAGGCCTACTGTAGTGTTTAAATAGTTATTAGGTCAAACTTATAAATTTTTATTTTATATGTTAGAATGTTACAAATATTGACTATGAAGTAAACATAATTATCTAATTATGATAATCAGAATACTTGGTAATGATTGGTTCATATTGAAACGATAATTCTTCGGAATTTAGTATTTTCAATAAATATATTATTGCCAACAAAATCGTTATCGCCTGAATTTCTCAATCAGAATAACTATCTTGGTTTGATACGACCTACGCTGCTACCTTAGAGCTGACAACTGGCGAGAGTTGGTGCAAGACCGCAAAAAATGGCGTCATCTCGTGTCGGAGGCCAAGATCAAAGATCCACTTCCAAGCGCCGCAGTATCATGGTTTTATGTTAAACAGTAATAATATTACTGTTACAGATTTTTACTTTTCCCACTTATATTATAAGTGGGAAAAGTAAAAATCTCTGGAAAGTTAAATTTCAAAATATTATTTTATACTCTCTTATGGCCAATCGACCAGAATACCCTATATTTTCTAAACAGTGTGTTAAGTAGCGATTCGTACCCTAACTTTAAATTCATTCGAATATTATAGGCATATTTTTTTATTAAAATATTTAATTCAAAGAAAAAAGCTTGAATGCACTTGTGGTAATGCCTAATTATAAAATTAAAATCAATAATTTTATTACTGACGCACAAACTCATTTTTTTAAAGTTAATTTATTAAGTTGTCTTTACATTTCGGATATTTTGAACGCTGCTTTATTCCGTCTGCGGATTCAGCTGTAATTAGAATGTTCAAAAAATCAGGAGTAGGTAGTACCTACGTGCAATATGTTAGTGATCATCAGGGCGACGATATTTTCATCCTTTGTTCACTGTATGTCTAAAGCGTTTAGGTCAGCAAATTACAATTCTATTCAAAATTTAGTGCATATGACATACATATTTTTATACAGCAACTTTGTTGGAATTGACAGAGTCTTGACGTATGTGGGGTTAAAGAAATGTCCAGTCCATGTGTGACTTTTATAATCTGTGCTCAAAGAAAAACAATTAATGAATTAATGCTTAATGCACTAGCATCCATAACCGGAGAGCATGTTGTTAGGAGCATCCATAACCGGAGAGCATGTATGAAGAGAGTGATGAGTGTAGAGGAAGCAAGAGAGATCTGTAAGGATCGTAGCAGGTGGAAATCACTAGTCTCTGCCTCCCCCCACGGAAAAAAGGCGTGATAATATGTATCTATGAATTAATGCGAAATTAATTAATGCTTTTAGCGTTAAGTCCACCTTTTGTACTGTACTTTTGTATGTGTGTAAGTTTCAATAAATAAATTAATTAATACATATTCTATGCTTGTTATTACCATTAATATTAAGTAGCATTAAGTATAAAATGTTATCATCGTACTTTAATTTCATTATTATACATAGCTTCTAATTAGACACCTCTGACGCGTTGGTCGCCTTTCATTTAGCCGGCGGCGCAGATCTTGAGAATCAAGATGTTCTTAATCTAATTTCATCTCATCAAGGAATGTATCCTTATAAAGTAAAGCTGCTGGAAGTTTCTGAGGTATTTATCAGTAACCTATTTTATTAATTGAAGAGGTGGTATCCGAGTGGTTAGGGCGCCCGCCTGTGGCTGCAAAGGTGCCAGATTCAAGTCCTGCCCATGCTACATGAGTTTGTATACCAATCTGACTCATGGATGGTAGTTTTCATCGATCACCACTTGCTTCCGGTGAAAGAAAACATTGTGAGGAAACCTACACTCTATGATTTGATGATTATCAGCTAGAAATGGAGAAAGCAATGGGAAACCACTCCATTAAAACATTACTAAGAAAGTCGTTGTGTATGTTTTATTCTACGTGATGACCACGATCCTCAGTCATGAGGAATACAACTAAAGGAGGAGTTTATGAATCCATTATCTGGGCTGTTATCATCAATTTTCCTAAACTATAAGCAGCTCAGAAAATGCTATCTATAAAACCTCAAACTCGGGTCAGCAGCAACAGCCTTCACAAAGTCGTGCGGCTGGACCCTTTCTGCGCCATTGGGTTCAACTGTTACTGTAATTTATGACATTTAAATAACATAGCTGTTATAAATGGACTGTGCACTGTGAAAAATTAATTCAACTCATTCAAATATATTCAAATAGTAGTTCAGCGGCGTAACTATTAACTTTCACTGGCCCGTGGCAAGTTTTATCCTCCCAGTCCCTGATGGTGAAAAAGAATGTCATCAGCCATTACAATTGGTGACTCTATCAACGCCACTGCAGTAATTGTCGTAAACTTTCTGGTTCCAGCTAAAAACCAGCGTTGTAGCTTATTGCCACAATATAAAGCTGAGCTGGTAACCTTTTTAGCAGTGTTCTCCTTGGTAGCCTATATATTTATACGAAGACTAGCTGTCGCCCGCGGCTTCGCCCGCGTGAGTTTCGCTTAGATGAAAAATCTCTCTTAGAGTTTTTCGTCATATGTTCCAGATCTTCAATTTTATACGTGAGCAGAAAATGCTCATCAGGTTGAACGACTTTTACTATATAAGGCGCCATTTCCATATATGTTATAGTGTAGCTGGTCTCTTGCAGTTCTTCATCAGATGTTCCAGATCTTCAATTTTTATACGTCATCAGAAAATGTTCATCAGGTTGAACGACTTTTGTTAAGGCACCATTTCCATATTTCTCATAGTTTAGCTGTTCTGTTAAGGTTCTTCATCAGGTGTTCCAGTTTTCAAAATAAATTATAGCCTAAATGTTGCCCAGGCTTAATAGCTATACAACAAAAAAAGGTTTATTCAAATCGGTTCAGTACTTTCGGAGATTAGCGTGATCATACATACAGACAGACAGACAGACAAGAAATTCCAAAAAAATTTTTTTGCGTTCTATTATTCTTTTTAAGTGTCCCTCTATCCATTTCAGTCAAAAATACTAAATGTACAGACAAAATATTTTTACTGTTTTATTATATGTATTGATTAGTAGGTATAAGAATAAGTATAGTAATACATTGTATGCTCTTTTGCCGAATAAGGAATATTCTTTCTTTCTAGTCTTTTAGACCAATAACACGATAGCCAGCAACAAGCGAAACCTAAAATAAAATTTTACAAAACGTTTCTAAACTAACGAAAATGTTTTATCCACGTACTTATAACTGGGAAGGAAGTTTGTTGGCAGAAGTGAAATTAAAATTCCAAATTTGTTTTAATTCACTAATTTATTTATACAATAACGTGGTATTCATGTACAAAAATATACAATATTTAAAAAGTGAAGTGAATAATGGAGAATAACAGAAAAGAAGTAAATGTTATTTTAATTATTTGAGGAGTTTAGCAGCGGCCACACCCCCCTCCGCAGCCGCCCCCGCAGCCGCAGCCGCCGCCGAAACCACCACCTCCGCGGCCGACAAGGGACAGCAGTAGTATCGGCAGGAGAATGTCGTCATCGAATGCATTGTTTCCAACACTATTGCAACCCCCAAAGCCACCGCCGAAGCCGTAACCGCCTGGGTATCCGCCGAAGTACTGGCTCTGTGCCCAGTGGCACTGAAGAAAAAAGAAATAAGTAGTTTAAAATTCAAAAAGTATTTTTGTTCTATTTAGGTAAATTATTACAAAAAAATATAGGATGTGACTGGCTGCTTTCGGAATTGTCAGTGGCTAAAAAAATTGGAATTTCAACAACAGGGTGTTAGCCTAAAATGATTGTTGATTAAGTATATCTCAGAATGACCTACAAAATGTAATTAAAGAATAAAAAAAAATATTAAAAAGAAATTACCTGCAGCAAAAGCATTAAAGCTACGAACGCTACGAATTTTGTGGAAGTCATTGTGTTTTCTTTTCGATTCACAGCCCACTGGATACTTATATACTTAGCAGTATATCAATAAGCCTATTTGCAATACGGAATATTTTGTAATCATAAAGGTATATGTGTCAGCTAACGCACGTGAGGCGTGTGTTTTATCATTTTTATTACAATAGCAAATATTTGGAAATGTAATGTGCCCACGTGTTAACGAGGAGCAAGCTTGTCTTTTGAGACAATTGAGGATAGAAAATTCTGCCAATGAGGCGTTTTTAACATAAGACAAACATACAAAGATAAAATATAAAGCCACATATGTAGATTAACTGGAATGTTAATACAGGCGACAATAAGAAGAATAATTTTAATGAACTGCAACATATATTTTTCAGAAACGTATCCGTTTCTCGTGATTAGAATAAACGTATCTCATTAGAAAAAAATCCTGAATTTTGTGTATGACCAACGAAACTGTACAATCGAATGTACATGTTTATGAACCGGCTTTTGATTGGTCCAAATTCTTTGTGTTGATTCCTATGTATTCTGTCCATTAAAATACCCTCAAAAATGATAAAGAACCTGTGTGCTCTTTATCATTAGCAAGAAATCATCTCAGAAACCTTGAACTCTCATAGATTTAAGTATGTAAGTTAGTATAGAACAGTACAGCAATGTAAATTGCTATGATTTATTCTTTTTTCCAGTGCTATATATAGCTAACACAGATTTTTCTCAACTTAATAATAAAGTTAATTTAATAGTATAGTTTAATTTTAGAAAATCAGGTTCCATACAGATACTCAAAATAACTCAGGGCTTGCGTGATGTGGCCGTTTCGTTACCGTCACTGGGCGTAATGTGAAAAAACAAAGTGATCTTATAAGGGTTCCGTTTTTACTTATTGAGGTACGGAACCCTAATTAATTATATTCATTGTTCATTACTTTTCTGTTACACAGTACTCTACACCAGTCAAAACATTTAATTCTAACTAATATTATAAATGCGAAAGTGAGTTTGTTTGTTGGTTTGTTTGTTACCTCTTCACGCTTTTAGGATTAGGATTAAGCTTAAAAAAAGAATACCTAAAAGAGTAAAGACTACTTACTTAAATTTTGTGTTTTTGACAAAGGTAAGGTAGAGTTTTTAAAGTTAAGATTTAATAACTTTTGACTGGTCTCGTCTCGGCAACATTTTAATGAAAATGGTTTTACTATAATTATTACAAAACATTAACCTTTAACCTAAATCGCTCCATCTATATATCAATCGCAAAATATTTTAAAAAGGATTTTGAAGGATTTATTCAGTTAAATTAAAACATTCAAAGGTTAAATAAAACACTAAAGTTTGTCTACCTATTATAAATCTGGAGGCCTCCAGGTTCTGAGGAAAGGTTCTGCCTCAAAAGCTTGCAACAGAATCGCTAGAACTTAGGTCGCACATAAAGAGAACAAAAAAATATATTATGAGATCTAATACTTAAAGAAGTTTATTGGAAACTAGCTTTTGCCCGCGGCTTCGGTAGCAGTGAATTTCCCACGGGAACATTGCTTTTTCCCGGGACCTTCCTTCCTTCTCAGTACTTCTAGCTATGTGTATGCGAAATTTCAGGAAGATTGGGTCAGTAGATATAGCGTCAAGAGGTAACAAACAAATTAATAAACAAACTCACTTTCGCATTTATAATGTTAGTTAGGATTAGGATAGTTAGCATTCTGAGGAATCGCTAAAAGGCAATTATCCATCTCCTCAAGTCTAGAACTCAAGGACCAGAACTCTGAATGGCCACAGAAGTGACATTATGTTGAAAGATTTCAATTATTAACATTTGTATTACCTACGCAATATTGAATTACTAAATAGAAACACCTGTGTAAATAAATCATAATGTATTTATGAGTCATATTGATACTTATTATGCGAAGTTTAGGATGCCTCGTCTTTTACAGGTACGTGAAAGGTATTTGCTTTTATTAACTTATTTTGTTATGTCTATATACCTTTTTAAAATATAAAATGTAACGTGCATAGATTACTCAGGAATCGAATATCCTAGTGGTAAATGGTTGAAAGCATAACTTCTTACTACCCTCATAATGATAGGCCATCATATTTGATGGTATAATGTAATGGATTATTATGCAAAAGAAACTAATAGTATAACAAGAATTTATATTTATTATTTAATTTTTTAAACAGTTACAAAAGTCATGTATCTAATCTAGGTACATAATGTAAATCACGAAGTTTCAATAACAATTTGTGTTCGATAAACTTTCTTCTTGTCGCAATTTGTATTGCATGGTTCTTTCTCTTCGCTGTAATCCTCATAATCGTAATCCTTATCAGGTTTCGAACAACTAACTGTAACCGTGTTGCAACCTGTAGGTATTGTTGCACTGCCTTGTTGATCGCCGTACTCAGCTGTACTACTACTCTGTGGTTTACGTTTCGAAATGGATTGCTTTCCTGAAGAACTTCCTGAGCTCTGACTTTTTCCCGAACTCTGCCTATTTTTGGCGGTAGAACTACTTCGTGAGTTTTGTGTGTTTGTGTTCGATTTTTTGGTAGATTTACCTCTCCGCTTTGATCTCCCTCTTTTCCGTTTACCTCCAGAACTTTGACCAGAGCTGCTACCGGGCAGCCAACCATTTGCTTCCCAATTTTCAGGGTGAAATACATCAACCCAGGAATTATCGTCATCAGACATCGATATAGGAATGGGTATAGGATAAGGTACGTAGACTGGACAATTCTGACTACCGATCCATAGAGAAAGAAAATCAAGCATATTAAAATTATCGTTATTACCACTATTTCCATTGCTATTCTTGTTACCATGATTATTATTGTTATTTCCATCTAACGATATGACTGTTGGTAAGGGGTAAGAATAATAAGGATAAGAGGGAGAGGGAGTGGGAGTAGACGGACCCTGGTTTGTTTGTGGTAAAGGCACTGACTGATAAGATGGTTGGTAATTATTGAAATTATTGAACGGACCTCCGTAATTGTATGGTCCTCCGTTATTATATTGTAAAGGATCACCAAAATCCCTGTTCCAATCACTTAATACGGAATCTAGCTGTAAAAATTAAAGAGATTAATTGATAGATTAGAAAAAATGTATAGCCAAACATTCTTAGTACAATTAAAATATTGAATTTAAATTTGATCTCAAAATGGGTGAGAGCAATACACTTGTAGATATGAGTTCATGGAATCAATCATGTAAAATCAAAAAAAAAAACTTTTTACCTGAATAAGAACAACTGATACAATGAAGATTGAGATTTGCCTATTTGGCATTTTCTTCTTTCATTTATCCAGAGATTTATAACTGTTTTGTTTATGTAAAATTTCATCAGGTTTTGTAACAGGAGCTCTCGTTTCGAAACATCTTCTTGACCGGCTATAAACACGTGCGTAGACAAATGGCCAGAAAATACTCAACTTACGCATTATATTACTTTTTCCTTATCGTCATGTTGATATTTCAATGATATAAATACATTAAAACACAATATTATGTCATAGCTATTTCTTTATTACTGACCGATTAATCGATTCTCGAAATCTTTATTTATAATTCATATAAGTTTACTATTACTAACAACAATTTAAACATTTTTGTTTTATTGTTTACAAAATTAACAAGGAGCTCCAGAATCTGCCTTAATGAATAAATACACCTCAGTGGGGTCTTTTCCGGGGTATGTTGTTATTGCAGGGCTTGCAACTTTTGGACAACTAGGGATTAATATATCGCTTGAACAGCCACACGAAGAACTGCTCGAAGATGCGGCGTCAGAGGAACTGCTAGCAGTAGAAATTGTAACGCTAGTAGTGCTTGCGCTGTTACTATTTGCGCAACTTGATGAGGGTGGTGATATATCAATTGGCACTAAAACTGTTCCTCCTGAGCTACCACAACCTCCATTGCATCCATCATCGCATCCTCCGCTGCATCCGCCATTGTATCCATTATTATAGCCCCCGTAGTATGCACCTCCACAACCGCAGTCGCCACCGCAGTTGCCGCCGCAGTTGCCGCCACAGTTGCCGCAGCCTCCGCCGCAACCACCATCGCATCCGCCACAACTATCACATCTTCCATATCCCCCGCATCCTCCACGTCCACCAAGTCCACCAAATCTTCCACCAAACCCACCATTTCTTAATGCGTATAGAAGCACGATAAGGCTAAGATAATCTCCACCTCCATTTGAATATCCGTCTTCAGCTATAATTATCTGAGGTGGATAGTTCTGGTAACCACCACTTGGAGGAAAGTTGGAAAAACTTGGTGAGAAGTTAGGGAAATTCGGTGGGAAATTGGGAAAACTAGACGGAAAACTGGGAAAACCTGATGGGAAGTTAGGAATGCTTGGGGGGAGGCATGGCGCATTGGAAGACACGGTGGTTTCTGTCAAAATTGGCTTAATAATAGCCGGCACGGAGAATTGCCCAACCAGTGGCGTTGGTGATCCGATCGCTTGACCGCATGTCTGGAAATCCTAAAAATAAAATATTTTAAATAACATAAAATATGGTTTTTGCTCGTCTTTGCGCGATCTTAAGTCATTAAGAGTTTAGTTATCAAGGTTCAAATCCAAGGGTTGGTTTTGGTCAATTAGTGAGAGGAAATTTTCTCTATGTATAGATCGTTTCTTTGTTATAACATTAACTCTAATTACTCAATAAGTACCTTTAATATAAGAAAAAGTGTCGTCAGTAACGTCAGCCACCGGGAGCCCATATTGCACGTTTGGGTATACATTCTAAGGTTCCTTTATATATTACGGATTTCAAAACTCGGTCAGTGGGTAATTATGAAATTAGGTCACCAGTGCATATAGGCACGTAAATGATTGTTCACGTGGGGCATCGCAACGGCTTTATCAAAAATTGGACTATAAAAGAATTCGATCGAGCTGCACCACGTGCCGAGCGCTTTTTTCTTTTAATTATTGGACAAAAACAATCTGAAATCATGCGGCTTAGTAGTTGATTCGCACGAAATTCATTCGCCCGAACGTGCGAAATGTCCACTTTCAATAATAATATTTTTTTAGTAGGCGTTTCGCACGGATGAATTTTAATCGCGTGCGAACCGACCCTCTCAAAAATTAGTAGTGCGCCTTTCGCACATACCCATTTTTTATGGAAAAGTTTTAACAAAAAGTTACATTCGTGCACAAAATCATTTCGTTTAGAATTATTAATTCTTACTTCTAATAAAGGTAAGAAATAAAATGCTTCTTTTTATAAAAAGTTATATTGTACTTACACATTACAGTTTGGGTAACTAAAAACATAACTACAACTAAAATCACAATTAGAAATCACAGTTATAACAATTTGTAATCAAATAGAATAGCATCTTTATAATTATGTTACAAGTTATTCTTTTAATTTAAATTTTACCTTCTATCAACATATTTCTTATAGGTATATACTTTGTTTATCAACTAACTAACGTAACGTGGCGTAAACTAACTTTGCCGATGTCTCGTTTGCCGCTAGGTAGCAGACCTACCTACTTGTAAAAAAAAGACACCATGAATTTATTTCTTTCCCTCATTCGTGATGTTCACGTTTTGATATGAATTATTGACCTTATATTTATGTGAGTGCCATGAAAATGTGGCATATTTTAATATTAATATTATAATATTTTGTACACAACTGTACCTTGATTTTTTTATTCGCACATTTCGTTAAGTGGGCGAATCGCATACTACTAGTTCTTGAAGAGGTCGGTTCGCACGAGATTAAAATTCATCCGTGCGAAACGCCTACTAAAAAAATATTATTACTGAAAGTGGACGTTTCGCACGTTCGGGCGAATGAATTTCGTGCGAATCAACTACTAAGCCAATCATGCTACTTTTTTGCGTCATCAAAAAAACTTTCTGATACAGAATCACGTCTTTATGCCTACGGGGTAGACAGAGCGAAGAGTCGTGAGACTCGACGGCCACGCTTAACAGAATAGTGGGCTTACTGACGGAATGTATATTCAGATTAGCCCATCGCCTATGAGTGGAGGAATCCCCAGTTTAGAGCCCTTAACTTCGATTGACTTTTCCAATCTGCGTGGGAAGAGAAGAAGCAGGCACATTTTAGGTTTTTTCTTCGCTCCCAGACCAGCAGAAAACTTTCTGATATTTTTTTATATTGATTTTTGTTGTAGAGGTATTAGCGATGCTGCAATTCTGCAAGAAGTAAGTATATATTTCCTAGTATACGTGAATAATTTATTAATACCTAGTTCGAACCAACCAAGCTGGAAGCGAGGCCGAAGGCCGAGCTTCCAGCTGGTTGGTTCCCCTATATATATATAGCTGCATTACCACTGACTGACTCATTGACATAATTAGTTTGTTCTACGGAACTCGGAACTGGGAAAAAGTAATGATGAGGAAGTGTGGAGTGAAGTAATGAGGCACCGGGAAAAATACGAAAGTGGAACTTGGAGCAGTTCCGGACTGATAGGGGGTACTGCCCGCGGAAACCATAATAGATCGACCAAATGTCATAAAGGACCCTGGGCAACGACCACAGCCGGCGGTAGTCTATGGTTTTTTTGACTTTTTTTTTTTTCTCCATACTAAATTTTGTTTTTTCATACAAACTTCATTGGGGATTTTGGGGGGGAAAACGGACTCGTAGACTTTTACCGTCATAGACAATTTTTTATGTTGAGACCGTGGGACCCCCCAACTGACAGGTTTTTTTTTTTTTCGAAATTTTTTTCGAAGAGTTTTGTATGGGCCAGCCAAGTCACCAGCCGGGGAGCTGAGGCCGAAGGCCGAAGCTCCGCGGCAAGCGAGGCCGGAGGCCGAGCTGCGTTTAAATCGAGGGCTGGGGGGGGCAGGAGCGAGGCCGAAGGCCGAGCTCCCCCCAGCCGCGCAAGCGAGGCCGGAGGCCGAAGCTTGCGCCCGCGAGGCCGCAGGCCGAGCTGCGTCCAGGCGAGGCCGAAGGCCGAGCTCCGTCTCGTGCGAAAAGAATTGGGCGAGGCCGAAGGCCGAGCCATTCATGGATGACGTGATGATGACAACTCATACCTCAAGTCACGGCCGGAGGCCGAGGCTCCGCGGCAAGCGAGGCCGCAGGCCGAGCTGCGTATATGAATCCGAGAGGCGAGGCGAGGCCGGAGGCCGAGCCCCTCCTCCAGCCGGGGCAAGCGAGGCCGAAGGCCGAGCTTGCGCCGCCAGCGAGGCCGTAGGCCGAGCTGCGTTTTAACAGCAAAGAGCATAAGACAAAGTACTCTTTCGGCTCTTCACCTAATCCCAACCGACAACATTTATTTGTAGATGACTTTTTCATAATTTCCCTAAAATTTTTCGTGCAATCGAAACTGCAAATATAAAACTGCCCTGCACAGCACGCGAGGTGCTTGCACCTCGCGCAGCCACCAAAAACTAGTTATATATCTATTTTCATAAACTTTGTCATTGAGCTAATGTATTTTTGTATATTGAAAAGAGGAAGTATTTTGAAAAGAGGTAATAGTTAAATAATAATTGTGTGATTTCGATTAGGAACGATTAAGAAAAACAAAATCTCATACTTAAAGTTGTCGCTTAATTCTTATCAATATTGAATGAATATTGATTATTTTACAATCATGATCAAGAATGTATTATTTTAATTTTCTCGATAGAATAGAGATTATTGTTTCAATGCTATGTTATGGGTAGGTACTGTAGAACTCAGGCGTAGTAGAAAATTCGATGAGATAACGTCAACACGAGATTACAACTATTTACAAGACATCATATGAATTAAAAACTGATCTTTATATAACAAAAATGTACTACCTACAATTTACTGTAAGACTGAAGCGATGATTGAATGCACTTCCTATTTAAAGTTTTAACTTTTGCAATAAATCATTATCATTTAGCATAATTATTGCGACTGGCTGATGGTTTCGTATTTACCATTTGTTTGAATCATTATATACTTCTCTTAACATCATCATTGTAGCATATTGATGTTCACTGATGCCTGTGGTTCTCCTATTTTACTAGTGGTACTGTGAATAGTAGAAATCGCGAACACTACCGGCATGCGGCACCAAGCTCGGAGCTCCGCCTCACAAGAGGTGGTCTTGAACTTACTGTATTGACTGGTTGGACGTAATATCGTAAATCATTTGGGAAGTATTTATTGCTATGTTTGGCCTGCTGGTTTTCTTCCCTGTCACGCACTCGTAAAGTACCTATTTTCTATCAAACTTTAATCATCTCATGTACATCTCAATGTGGTATATACAATTTATGGGCAAAACCATAGCTCATCAATAACTGTTATAATTTAATAGTTAAATGTGGTTTTAATTCAACTAAAGGTTTGTGAACAAATAAAAAACGTTTTATACCAAGCTTCTGATTTGTCATCAAATCAACTCCAAAATCACACATCTGCACTGCACGGCTTTACGTTTCATTCAAAAAGTGCTGGTTGGTTTTTCTTAGCTGTCGCTTGTCAAAGTGTAGTGTTGCCAATGCACGAAACCGAACACACCCAAGTCAAGTGTATTTTTTCTTTGCCCAAGTCGATGCAGGCATGACGATCAGAATTTCACTCTGCGACATATATATTTTCGTTTTGAATCAAAAGGAAATCGTTTTCAAAAATGGTTAAAAAAGTTACTGAACTTTTTACCTAGAATAAAAAACTTCACTGATTCCCTCTGTAAGAGCCTTACAGAGGGAATCAGTGAAGTTTTTTCCGTGACTCTTCATATTTAAGATAAAAGTATCAGTTGAAATTATAGTACTAGATATTACGAAAGAAGACCAATTCTTCTATCTGGTTTTCGAAAGGAATTGTGGTTTGTAATGTGTGGTTTACTGTAAATTATATTTAAGTAATAGCAATCTCATATTTTAGTGCTAGTGGTTAAATATCTTATAACGTGGATAAACTCTAAATAAGACTGATGCAATAAACATACTACTTCTCCAAATGAAATAAAATTCCCATAAAGTTCCATTCTGTAACAATTTTAAGCTGTCGAGACAAGAGCTTTCAGGAATACTCATCATACAAAATCATAATAGCTCTACATTTAATACTTGTACAAATACACAATACACAAAAAACAAATGAATCGTATTGAAAGTTTTAGGTATTTTATTTTGTTTTTTAAAATAGTAGCTTGTAATTTTAATCAACTTAAATTTGTACAGGTTATGAAAATTTAATTCAGTTTAAAATGCTAAAATAAGACTAAAAAAAGTTTTTTCAAAGATATTTACTTACAAAAAATATAACATACATATATTTAATGAAAATAATAACAAAGGAACATCAGCAAGATGAAGTGGTTGTAATTATTGGAAGAGGGATACTGTTGTAGCCGCTGTTGCCGCCGCCATTGCATCCTCCTCCACATCCTCCCCCGCAGCCTCCACCGCATCCTCCTCCACATCCTCCCCCGCAACCTCCACCGCAGCCTCCCCCACACCCGCAACCTCCGTTACCGCCTCCGATACCCCCCCGATTGTCAAGAAGAAGAAGAAGCAGTATCGGTAACATGCTGTTTAAACCATTCCCGCCATCACAGTTGCCATTTGGAAGAATTATTGGGTATGGGGGATATGAGGAGTAAGGACTGCCATAGTTCTGGTTTAGGGGTTGTCCATACTGTGCATGCACGAATGCCTGTGAAAAATAAGACAATTTATCAATATTATACGCGTTTTTTATATAATGATTCAAATAATAAAAAAAACCGTACATTAAAAGAACTGAGGAGAACTATACACGATATCCAAGTAAATGAATTCATTTTGCTGCAATTATTTACTTAACAAATGTGTTCAATTTTAATACGTAAAATGCATTAGAGTATAAAATATAAAAAATACTTTTATATATACCTAGGTAACTGTTAATAAATCAATGCTTTTAATCGAAATTTTGCAATATACACGCGTAGATTGATAAAAAATTGTGAAAATAGTTCAGTAATTGTATATTGAAATTTTTATCAAATTATAAGAAATGATTTCGTTATTTTATTGAGTATCATACTTTCCATGATTTCAATTACTGATGTTGTGAAGAAGGCAACAAAGTCAAAGTTGGATTGATATGTATCCAATTTTAGACCTCTCTCTCTCAGCCGAAAGACGTCCACTGCTGGACAAAGGCCTCCCCCAAGGATTTCCATAACGACCGGTCCGGTAATTTTAGACCTAATCACATTGTTTTAAGAACAGATGTGTATACACATTAATGCTTGTGACTGTACAAGATGGGAGGCCCTTTTGCCAGCAGTGCAACACTATTGGTGAATAAGCAAAATCTTATAGAATCGTTACAGAAATACATACCAAGTTAAATCTATATTATTCGCAGAAACCATTCTTAGTTGACGTCTCATACTAAGTTATTACATTCGTACCTCGTACTGTGTTTTTTCGTATCTTGTAAGTGAATGTCTAAAAGAAATTACTCTTACCCACCTCATAAATTAATAATTTAAAAATTCGTATGATTTTGTAGCTGTCTATTTCTAGTATCTTATTAAAATTCCAACGACACACTCAGCTAATGAGAAACCTCTGTTGGATCATCAAGTCATTACCTAACCTAGTTAGAAGTTTCTAAGGCGTATTGTATGCAGGCAGAGTTAATTAAACTTCGAATAACATCCATTACTTCCAAAATGGGATGTGGAGCTGACTGGAAAGGGAATATGATTAAATATATACTAGACAAGTATATCACTATGATGAATTTATTCAATATAAAACACAGTTTTGGAAAAAATATTCTTTTTTGGGGTGTAGAATTTTTTTATTTCTTATGGTTGGAATTTTAAAAATAAAAAAAAAATAATGAAAGTAAAAAAGCGTGCGTATGGTTTATTCTAAAAATAAATTATTAAATAACATATTATTTTACAACTTAATATCACTGAATTTTAATAAATAACATTAAACAATTATTCTTCGTCGTCATAGTTATCCAAATCATTGTCTGATTCGTGTTCTCTGCTGTCAGTATTATTTATTGTGTTCTCTTTTATAGATTTCTGGTCTTCAGGAGTTTCAGTCATTGCTTCTGGACTTTCTGTAGTTTCTTCAATATCTTCATTGTCATCGGAGGGTTCGGACGTCGTCTCCTCATTGTGATTGTTTTGATTAGCATATCCACTGAATACTCGCGGCTCTTGTTTGTTGTTCGTGCATCCGCAATGATGGCATGTGCATCCATTGTTTTTCTCTTTCAACAAACTGAATACGAGAGGGAGCAATGCTTGTAAGTTGGAAGATTTAGATCCTGATTTCGAAAGGGCTGCACCCAAAATGGAATTACCATTAAGCAGTGAGCTCGTTGGGAACTGAGTTGGAGCTGCCTCTGAGATCATCGAAGATAACAGCGATAACTTGTTTTGATCTAACTCTGGTGACTGTGCGATCGGATAACTCTGAGGTTGCATAGACTTTATTATAGTCACTTGATTTGGTGATCCTGGCATTGGATTTGGAATATTAGGCTGTACAACATTTACAGATTTTTGATTTTGAATAGGCACAGCTACAAGTGCATATTGTTGGTTATTTATCGAACCCAAATCAGATATTGGAGTAAATGGGGAAGGAGGGTTGATAACCGGTTGATTAGATGGATAACCCATAGGTAGCGATTGGGCCGATGGATTAAAAGTAGGGATTGAAGGGGCTATTGGGGATAACATACCAGAATCAGGGAATTGTTTAGGTATCTGAGGAGAGATGCCTGAAAATTGAGAATTCAGCATAGGTGAAGAGGCTAAGGAGATATCAGGTACGTGATTATTGGCCAACTGAAAACTGGCTAGAGGTGGAGGAAGATTTTGACTAAGTGGCAGATTTGGGGTTGGTTGCAATTGTTGCATATTCAACTGCTGTAAATTTCCTGGAGGTTGCAGATTAAGCTGTTGTAAATTTCCCATTTGTTGTAGGCCCAATTGTTGCATATTTCCTGGCTGTTGTAAATTCAATTGATTAATATTTGATGGTACATTCATCTGTCCCAAGTTTGCTTGAGGCATATTCATTCCTGATTGCAAATTCGATGCTTGTTGCAAATTGGCTGCCTGTTGTAAGTTTAACTGTTGTTGAATTGCTGCTTGTTGTAAATTCAATTGCTGCTGTTGTAAATTAGCTGGAAGTTGTAAATTCCCACATAATTTTCCGTTTAACAATTTCTGATGAATTGGGCATTTACACATTCGACTCAAATTATTTGGTAAAGATGATCCAAGCGGTGTATTTGTGTTAGCTTGATTGGGAAGTCCATTTTGTTGTCCACTGCTACCCTGAAAAAAGGATAAGAATTAGATTTCTAAATTATCAACCTGTTTACTATCGCATTGAGCTACTGAAAACAATTCGTGAATTAGCAAAAATATTTTTCTAACACATATCTCGTTTGCGTAACCACTAACACATTTAAAAGAACGATTAGTCTTTAAAATTAATTAGAGATCGTTAAGTTTATTTACGATTTCTAGATATATAATAAAAATCTTCACAAACCTTTAAACAAAGTATAGATAATATAAAACTTATATGTATAACTGACGGCCATGCCATCTTGAAAACTTGTGAAAGGCCACCGGCTCTCTCTTAAATACAATAATGTATCTTATCGGCAGATCTTGCAACACTGCGCTTCATCTGCTGATCACGACGCTATCTGGCGCTAACTGCAATTATATCACGTTTTCTCAGTTATCATCAAAATAATCATTTGACTATCAATTGCTTGCTTATCATGTCGACAATTTGTTAATCGTAATTTTAATTTCTTACTTTTTTGGGCTATTTATTTTTTATTTTGGACTACGAATCCAATTTTGATTCGTCCATTCACCAAACATAAATTAAAATCATTGCACCCATAATGATAATACCTACATAAAAAAATAACATAACTGATTTAAACATCTTTGTGATTTATTCATAGGATGTAAGATTTGCTGTATCAGATGAGGTATCAGACCTTTTTTCCTCATTAATTACTGTCTTAATGAGTGATAAAAATTTTGTGCAGTTTTTTTATAATTACCTTAATGTGGTTTTCAGTATCCGAAATCAAAAACTTAGGGTTTTTACAGACGTGTTCTAATAAACTTTTTTTTTAATTTCAGGTACTTATGCTGCGAAAAACAATTCAGATATGATATATATTACTGGTAAAGTTTATTCATAAATGTATGATTTATGATTAAAAACAGACTGTAGGAGCTCTATTACCATGAATTCTAGAAAACACAGCAAAGAATTCATTGATTTTTTACAGCTTTTGGGACAATATATAACAAGATTTATAGTGTGACAACACCCGTTTTTTCCAAAAAGGGAGACAATCGGTAGACTTGACAATGAGATTTTGCCAAAAAAGTGGTTTATTGTCCAAAAAACAATATCCGTAGGTGGTTTTCGTCTCAATGAGCCGATTCGTATTACAGACGCGAGTGAATCAAGTCGAAAACCTGGTAATTTTCCAATAATTTATGTTCTCCAATACGCTTATGGAAGCCGAATCCAATATTGATATTAATTTTACACACAATGGATCGAATTGTAAGACCTGCAATAAATATCTTTAGTCGTTATCAAGGTTTTAAGAAATAATATTGGTCAAGTAAATCCTTCGGTAGCCCATGAATGGTGATGGTGAAATCGGGAGGAGAAATACTTGAATCCATTTCAAAACTAATCAATCAGAGCCATAGTAATATAAAGGGTGTTTTGGTGAACCTGTTGACAAAAAGTTGTAGAAATTGTAGATGAACAACATATCTTGAAAGATGATACATACATACACACATCATTTGACGTTGTAGGATATCGTTGATAACTATAGAATACCCTCCCTCTATACGAGCCGATGTAATACTTACCAAGATTTTAAGTTAATGTAGGGGAGTATTTTAAGAGTCATCATAGCTTAAAAGGAAATGGACTTCCGTCAAGAAACTCATGCTACGAAATAGGTGTCATCATTACTAAAATATTTAAACTGGCGCCCCTCATTATCCATCTATTTTTGTTGAATACCTACTTACTTCAATCTCTTAGTCGATTTCTTAGAGTAAATATTAGTTATTTTTAGGGTTCCGTACCTCAAAAGACAAAAATGGAACCCTTATAAGATCACTTTGTTGTCTGTCTGTCCGTCTAACAAACTTTTTTTAGGAACGTTGACATAAAATTTGAAATTTGGCAAAAAGCAAGGTACAGTACTTGTACAGGAATAAATTTGAAAGATGTAAATATGTTTTTGGAAGTTTAAAAAAAAGTGTTACAAGCTCATTTTTGCGCTCGATGCAGTATGAATCCTAGAGATCTAACTGCAGACTTAAGTTTGTTTTTGAAACTAGTTGGTCTTTTAGTTGGAGCTGTAATGTGAGATGCTTTGCGTGTACGGAACACTCGGTGTTTGACTCGCACTTGGCCGGTTTTTTTCTCATTTAAAGGCCTCATGATGTTGTGAATATTAAGCATTTGCAATACCGTTGAAAAGAATGTTGATCTTTATGGAAATTTTGCATATCTAAACAGATCAATACTGTTGAATGTTGACACAGGCCCGAACGAGTTTGCCAGGCGAAGGAAGTGAGTGTTTGTTGGTAATAACTTTGTTGTTGCCGCCTTGGACGCCAGATTCTTCAACTTATCGCTTAATAATATGTTCTACTAAATTATGTCTATACTAAGGATCCATTCAAATTTTGTAGTAATAGCATCGAGATATTGTACTAAACAATATCTCGATGATTAATAATAACCATTTATTGCTTACCCGATAACAAAAGCACAGAATTAATATAAGTACTACACGTACAGAAAGGAAACTTCCTGCCCCTCCAGCAATATGGCACCCCGATCCCCCCCCCCCGCACCCCCACACTTCACTCCCGTTCTTGTGTGCATTGGGACGTTATGGCTATGAAAACGCACACATTGACGTGTTACTGACGTGTTCTCGGATATACAGTTTCATTTGTAGTAGTAGTAGGTATATTTAGTAGGTACATTTATTTCATACTGATCGAAAAAACTCTGTATTTATAAATCGCAACTGCAAATCAGTGGCAGAATCATTAAAGGAAGATGAGGAAAAACCTACTTTTTATATTGTAATTCGGCCATTACGACTGGTGTCGGGAGATCAAAAGACGACACCATCACTAATTGACGCGACCTTTGTATTTTTGGCCCAGTTGCGCAGGCGCCGACAAGTAAATTAATGATCAGTGCTCGTCAAACTAAACTCTATCATCGATTGTCAACCAACGGCGTCTGAAAATGAGTAAATAAAAAAAATATAATTCAACTTTTAAAACGGAATTATTTTTATCCCTGATTAAAGCTCTCATTGCAGTCATCTAATTTGTCCTTTTTTCTCTCATCCAAGTAAGACAAAGGAATGAAGCCATATCTAAACATCCAACAAATTAAAGAAATAACTAAATATACGGACAAACCACGCAGACTGAGTTAGCCTCAAAGTAAGTTTGAGACTTGTGTTAATTATAGGATAAAGTCAAATTATGTCTAAAAGGACACACAACTAGCTAGTATGAAAAAGTTTGAGAATCACTGCCGGGTCCAGCTGCGTTGTAAATACTGGGGCAAGCATGTGGTAATGAGAGTTAATGAATCGGGTGAGAATGCACTTGCGCAACACTTGCACTGCGTCGGCGCGGGCCTTGCCACCATCCTTGGACAATTTGGACATATTCCGAATTCTTTCTTTTTTTAAGCAAGCCATACAGTTTCTACTTGTTCATACAAACGATAACGATATAAAACTTATGATTTTTGAGCCCAATCAGAACAACAGTGGTGTTTCATTTCAACTATATTTTTGGCTTAAATCTTGTAGCCTATTTTCTACCGTTACAAATAAAACTTGTAGATTTTTATATTGGTACATATATTTTTTATTCTGTTTCAAAAATCAAAATAAAAATATCTTCAATGTCAATCATAGGTAAAATCATCGAGATAAAATAGTCTAACATCTTTGTAGTGTATTTATATGGCTAGAGGGCCCTTGACCAGCCGTAGGAGATTTTCAAATAACTACCACAGCTCTTTACATAAATGAAATAAGGGGCTGGTTATTTATTTTGAACGGAAAACTAGTTGTCGTTTAGAATTCCTTTCATAAGTAACGTAACCCCATGAAAGTCATCATGACAAGCAAAATAAATAGAACTTGAACATGTAACTAGTCAGAGCATTGAACTCGAATATGACAGCTTCATTAAACATAACCAAACAGTCAGATAGGCTCCCTAATCTAATGTTGCTCAATGGAACACTGATACCGCTGCAGGCGTTAGGTGCATCCAACTGCATACCTGCATAGTACAACCATATGTAGTATTGTACAGCTATCGTAAATACGCGTCTTATCTGCAATGTACACAAGGCTGCAGTATTTCGACAACCTTTTTAGCCGACTTCAAAAATGGAGGTTGTCTTTCAAGTGTAGAGATTTTATGTTTTTATCGTTTATGTTTATGTCGCTTGAGAAAGATTTCGATGTTGTTTTTATGTTCTAATAGATTGGTAGCCCCATTAAGTTTTTAAAAATAAAATAAATCTAAAATGAAACCAGTATTGTAGGTGTGTACTTTTTTAAATAAATTTTTATATGAAGTCGAAAATTTGTATGTGAATTAAAAATATATAATGGCTGCCTCGGCTTTACAATGAAGAGTTTAAATTGATCAATATCGTAATCTTAATTTCGCATTACAATTCAGGGCAATTAAGAAACAGGCAGCTAATTTCGTTATTACCTAAGAAAAGACAGAATAAATATAATTATTTTTATCAGTAGCAATAAAGAGGCTTCGTATTCATAAATACTGAGAATCGATAAGAGATATTCTGGTCTACAATGACTTTTATATGCCTTTGAGAACATAAGATGATTGTATACAATGTACACGCCGCGCCGTCTCTAGGAAGCAATTAATTGTAAACATCCAACATTGTGTGTAAACAAACAGTAGTTAACTTACATCCCGTTTAACAAACACTATTTACTCGTATTTAAAGGCTAAAAGTTTTCTCTTAAAAATATATTTCCTGCGTAAAACGAGACAATCGTAAAATTAAATAAATTAACTTTAAATGTATAATATCACATATTGCCGTATATTTATTAATTCTTGTACACAACATAATATACATAGAAAGGAAACTTAAAATTTAGTAAAACTAAGTACAATGGTATAACTAGTTAGGTGCTTTTTATTTTGTTTCATAAGATAAAGCGCGCGTAACTTACTCGTATTTGAAACTATACTTAGATTTAGGTTAATAGGAAATGCAGTTCCATTAGTCGCCAACAATAGTGTCACCTGCAGCTCGCAATAAACAACATTCAAATTCAAACCAGTGCAGGAGAGAGCGCCGCGAAGTGTTTCTTTAATATTGCTCTCCACTCACGTCCAATTTAAAAGTGCTTCTATAAGTTTATACAACAAGCCTATTAAACAGATATTGATTTTGATAAAATAAGGTTTTGATTTGACTAGCTACATGTTAAGGGTGGCCTCGGTGGCCTCTATTACTCTGGGACACTGTAAAGTAAAAATTGAAGAAGATTGTGTTTATTTCTATTTGAAATACTTACTTCGTTAGCTCTACTGTGTAACGAAGATTAGGCTTACTTACAAATCTTACAATACGAAATTCTCTCTCGAATCTTTTTATCTGTTACATATAAAAAGTCTAATATCTCTACATAATAATGGCGCCGTATTACAAAAATCTCTGGCAAGAGTGTAGCGAGTAAGAAGCAGAAGAGACATAATAATAAGTTTGGATGTGTGTGTCAATGTTTGCTATTTAACTTCGCTAAATCTATTTGACGAATTTCAAAGAAATTTGATGCAAGAATACAATAAAACCAGGATAATAAAAATAAAATTTCGAGTAGGTAGCTCTAAAAATTGATCACTTAATTCCCTCCCATAAAAGTTAATTTAAATTATTCCCAAGGTAGAGATGGTAGCCTATTCAAGTTTCAGTTGTTTCACATCTAATTTTACTTTGCGTTCAATTAACTACTCTTAACTTTAATCTATATCTATACATATAATAAAACAGTAAAAATATTTTGTCTGTACATTTAATATTTTTGACTGAAATGGATAGAGGGAGACCTAAAAAGAACAATAGAAAGCAAAAAAATTTTTTGGAATTTCTTGTCTGTCTGTCTGTCTGTCTGTCTGTCTGTCTGTCTGTCTGTCTGTCTGTATGTATGTACGCGTTTCACGCAAAAACTACTGGACGGATTTGAATGAAACTTTTTTTGTTGTATAGCTATTAAGCCTGGGCAACATATAGGCTATAATTCATTTTGAAAACTGGATCACCTGATGAAGAACCATAACGGAACAGCTAAACTATAAGTAATATGGAAATGGTGCCTTAACAAAAATCGTTCAACCTGATGAGCATTTTCTGCTGACGTATAAAAATTGAAGATCTGGAACATCTGATGAAAAGCTCCAAGAGACCAGCTACACTATAACATATATGGAAATGGCGCCTTAGCAAAAATCGTTCAACCTGATGAGCATTTTCTGCTGACGTATAAAAATTGAAGATCTGGAACATCTGATGAAAAGCTCCAAGAGAGATTTTTCATCTATGTGAAACTCACGCGGGCGAAGCCGCGGGCGACAGCTAGTCATAAATATGTAAAATAGCTCATATATAAATATATAAATAATATATATCCGGACAAATCACACAGATTGAGTTAGCCCCAAAGTAAGTTAGAGACTTGTGTTATGATACTAACTCAACGATACTATATTTTATAACAAATACATATATAGATAAACATCCAAGAACCAGGTCAATCAGAAAAAGATCATTTACCATCCTGACCTGACCGGGGATCGAACCCGGGACCCCTTGGTTTAGAGGCAAAGTCTTTACCACTGCGCCACGGAGGTCGTCATATAAAAGGCAAGTTAGGTACATCAAAAAACTTCAGTCAAAAAGTTTGCTCAGACTGCAAGATGCAAACATTTTCTGTAAAATTTACGAGACAGCAACATACGACTTTGTGTACGAGCATATAAACCTGAATTTTGCATGCAGGAGGGCACTGCAGCCGTTGCACCGCCCTTGGCCTAGCTGAAGTGGCCACACGCCCTCCAAGCTGCAAATTAAATATTAAATTTCATTTCGCCGTTTCAACAGAATTCCCACAAGGGTAGTGTAGATGTAGAGAGCCGTAACGACTCAAATAATTTTGGTGTGGAGATTAAGTACGTCGTCACCTCTCTACCTAAGCTTTACTGTGTAATAAAGTGATATGAAACATTAGCGTTTACTACTTGTGTGTCTTCCATTTAATTTAGAAGCATTTGCCATGTCTTTTTAAGGATAACATACCGGCTTATTACGGAGTTTAGTTTAAAATTAGTTATTGTTATGAGCTCATTTAAGACTAGTAAACTAACTCTTAAAACTTCCCTCTTTTTAACTTAATTAATTAACACCGAATTACCCAAGAGACTTATCACATATTTTTTTCGAGGTAAAATGGCAACAATTTTTAAATAAAAAATGTAGGTTTAGTATTTTAGTATATTTATGGAAAGATATAAAAATGTACGAGTATATAGGTACGTACATTCAGCTTAAAAGCAGTTTCACAGCCTCGTTAAACATTCAATCGTTCAACGAAGTCATAATTCTACAATGTTTCTTAAGTTAGTACTGAAAACACTTGTACTAAACTAGCGAAGTATACTAAACTTTTTCTTGTAATAAAAAATTGCGCGTTGCAAAATTGCCAAATACGCACATAATATTTAAGCCCCGGATACACTAGGGAACATTTTGTCCCGCAACATGACGCGCAACACAAAATATACGTGACGCTGCAACGTTGCATAGTGTCCCGCAACATGACCCACAACATTGTACGTGACGCGGGGCATGTTGCTTGCTCCCGCCTCGAGAGCGAGCGCATGTGTCCCGCGTCAGTGTTGCGCCATTTGCCAATTTTTTATTTACTCTTCTTTCTCGTTGTACTAAGAAATTCCGCATCCACCATCTTCTCTTTCTCTTACGTTTCAACACACTCGATATAATTACTATGTACGCAGCACTAATAGCCACAACCTCCTCGGGCGACATTTCTATAAACACTGAGAAGTGTGGTCGACAAAATGTTCCGCGACATGTATCTCGGCACATTCCACGTAGTTGTTGAGGAACATGTTCCGCAACATGTTGCTCCATTTGTCCCCTAGTGTATCCGTGGCTTTATCTTAAAATATCAGCAAACTTGCTTGATTAAGTATTGTGACAGGGTTTTTGCTTCTGCCAACTTTTTACTGAATTTAGTTATGTAGTACTTCAGAGATTTATAGGGTTTTCCCTTGACCGAAAAACCTCGTGAAAATTAACTGTCGTCTGGAACGGTTTGGGTCAGATTCAGTTAGAAAACTTTGCTAGCAAGGTGACTTTTAAGATTAGGTACATTTAAACCAATTTCATTACCTGGTAAAATAGGCACGTCTATTCTGTAGGTACAAGTACATACTTAACATTACAAAAACACAAAAAAAAAACATAATACAAAATTCATTTATTTAACTCCACAAGTCCATTACTTACTTATTATATTTGAATTGTCACAAAATAGATTCTATTCATGACATAGGTATAAATCGTAAATAGAAAGGCTCTTTAAATTTATATTGATATTAATAATAAAAGAGACTAGAGGGTTTTCATTATCATCAACATCAATAAAGCTTTTCGCAGACGGTTGCATCCAAGATGGCGACCGATCAATGGTTCCCATGGCGACGCGTCTGTCAGCTGGCCTGAAATTCGCGAAACCATGCTGAAACCAAAACACTGTAGGGATTCAGATGCCTGCTTTCACACGAGTGAGAGAGATAAAATATATTTGTAAGAAGTGTGAGAGGGACACATTGTAGTCTGGACCGCCATATGTAATGGAATTTCACTGTCTGAAATTCCATAGAAAATTGTGTGTATTTTAATGATTTTTCCATAACTAATGGTTCTTTACTTTTTTTGCGTTATGAGGCTGTAAGTTCATTTGAAGTTGTCGTTTTGACCATAATTTTAAACCAAACCGAAGGCAGTTTATAGTAAGTATATACGACAGGTTAATTAACTCTATTGTACGTATACCACCATTAAAGTTAAGTCCACTATTTGCTTACCTATAATTTTTAAAATTTTGTGCAATAAAGTTAGATAATGCTTCTGCATTAAGTACACCTATTGTGCCATACATTGTGTTTGTACAATAAAGGTTAAATAAATAAATAAAAGTTTAAATAAATAAATAAATAGGTACTTACAGTGATTTCGTGGACTGCTTTTTTAGCTAAGATATTTTATTTGGTTATCAGCCATAGTAAGCAATCAATTAAAGAAATAACTTATTATTCGATTGAAATAAAATCAAACTAAGAGCCGCGGAAAATGCAAAATATTGCTAACAATTTCTCGAATATTGGCTCTGATTCTTCCTTGTAAAGTTGATATTGCTATCGAGTAAAGATCTTGAAAGTTTTACAAAGTTACGGTCACGCAATACTATCCATCTATAAATCGTTATGCGAAAGTTTTCTAAGCTCTCCGACTTGCTCCGTTTCTTGCCTTTAATTTATGCGATACAATAACGTACTTATATCGGATTTTACAGAAAAACAGATCTAGTCAAGAAAACTGTAGATTCTCTTTAGTAATAACATAAGAAAGAAAAGCGTTTTTAGGAAAAGTTGTTTTTAAAAGTTGTTTATCTTAAAACTGCACGTCATCCGATCAAATAAAAAAGTCACTGTTGTGTTGAGTGATCTGTATTGAGTGATGATCACCAATGCCAATCCTGGATGACGAATCAGACCATATAATGTAATTTTTTAACAATAAAAAAATCCTTACCATATCGCGACTGTATCAAAATATTTCAACTCTGTACAAAAAGTGAAAATGGTTCTAATTCAGCCTGCAAACTCGACCTAAACAAACAAACAATTATCCAAGTTAAATAAAAGCTTGTTTATGGAATATTGTCTTATGTACGACACGCCATTTCCACTTTGCAGCCGGAAAATGATTTCCGTTTGAAACGATATGAGAATGTGACAGATTGTAAAATTATTTCGCTGGTGCGGAATTTTGGCGCGAAATGCTATCGCCTCCCGTCATCAAATCATAAATTTATTTTGAAAATTTTCCAGAATTTAAGGTTAAATCGTGTGTTGATGGATATTTATCACATATGGATGTATCAATTATTTGTTACCTATACTTAATATTTAGAAACTTGCGTTTAGAGTACTGGAAAAATAACCTTATGTGCTGAAATCAAAATAAAAAATTCTTTATTGAAACTTGGCCTTCAAAGAAGGCCCTTTTTACGTCAAAAACTAATTATTTAATCATAATATATTATGTCTTAAAGCTACAAACTACTAGCATTTCGGAACGACCACTTCTGAGAAGAAATGCCGAAAGAAACTCATGAAACAGTCTTGGTCGCCTTACATGCCAGAGGGGCTATTTATTAACTTTATACATACACTGGATTGTTTGTGTACAGTCAAAAAAAATATATAAGAAACAAATATTATATAATAAAACATATTATGTTTGTCGAGTAACCACAATGAAATGGTTAATAACAAAAAAAAAATTCGAATCAGAATCGAGCAGACCAGTTCCCTGGCAACACCCGTTCACGAGTTGACGCGAGGGTCAGCCATCGCAAACCTTACGACCCGGCCCACGACGCGACGACGCCGTCACTAGTTTGAACATTTTAGTGAGCATATGACTTACTGTTGTACCACGATATTCCACAATAACATTTTCTTATTGCTGTTACCACGATATTCCACAATAAGATTTTTTTATTGTAACCATTCTTTTAAATTTGTAAATTGTTTTATAGTTATATGTCACCATTTTACTATAAGAATCTTTTTTAAATTTTCATTTCAAAGGTCAAAATCGAAATTAAAAAATAATTTTCTGCAATGAATGGTCAAAGTCGTGTCACAGTCCTTCGGGCCAACTGTTTTTGATTACTTTTTCTTCACCCTGTCATTACGTGTCGGTGGGTCATTACATGGGTCAAGGCCCACGGTCGAGGTTCGAAAATCATATTTCATCCATATCTCCGCCCTGCTCGTTATTAAAAAAGTCAGATAGCTGCTGACATATGCCTTGATAAATAAGGGTTCGATATTGTCGAGAATAAATCTACATAATATCGGTGCTTTATTACATAAGCTACAGCGATACCTAAAGCGAATTTAATTGCAAAATGCCTGCCCATTCGTCCAGCAATAGGTGTATGTATACTTGGACGAGACTTGGACACATGGATACTTAGACATGGACATAGCAAGAGTGTTATAATTTGACGGTTTATCACAGTCACAGATAGATTATAATTTATAAACTATCGAAAAATGAGTTGAATTGTAAATGGTTTGTACAGTTATTATTGTTTATAAATAATATTTTATTGTAATTCAAAATAATGTTTAATGTTTTTTCGTAGTAAATCTTTTTTTTTATAATAAAGAATTTATTGGTTTTTCGCGTGTCTGCAGCTAGATTGTAGTGACGTAGCAATGAAAATTCATAGAAAAAAAGATGATGTCACCTAATTATATCCTAATATTATAAATGCGAAAGTGAGTTTGTTTGTTACCTCTTCACGCTTTATCTACTGAACCAATCTTCCTGAAATTTCGCATACACATAGCTGGAAGTACGGAGAAGGACAAAGGGTACCTTTCATCCCGGGAAAAAGCACTGTTCCCGTGGGATATTCACGCGGGCGAAGCCGCGGGCGAAAGCTAGTTAACTATAAGTATGAACAACCATTCGATGCAATTTCTATCAGAATTTTGTTGTGTTTTTGTATGGAATCCTTGTTGTAATATCAGTTACGTTATGAAGCAACTCTTTGTGTTCGTTTTATGGCTCTGCGCGCTGTAGATCACAATGGCATGGTATTATGCAAGAACCTAGTAACTAGCCGGTGAGTTGATTAGTAGATCAGCTCAATTCAACGAACTGCTGTCCCCAATCCAGCGGCAAGGTTGCAGCGCCATGTGTGGGCCCGCAGGGTTGCCAACATATGGATAAAAAAGTTTTTATATCTCTATCTATGTTGTGATCATAGAATTGAACAATTTCGGAGATCGTGGTAAATCAACACAAATTCAACAATTTCTGAGATCGTGGTAAATCTACACTTTTTCTTTAAGTACAGTATTTGTACCTATATATTTTACATCATTAGCAGTTTAGTCTATGTTTGATTGATAACATAAGAAGGTAATTTGTGCATCTAAAATTACGTCGGTTTTTAGAACAAAAATTACTTAAGAATACACTGGAAAGTTTGTTTTTCTGTAACAATCATAATAATCTATCTAATATATACGTAACTATCGTGTTTTTCCTTCTACAAAGAATAACAGTCCCCGTAAATGATTTGCTGGCAATAAAAATATTATATAGACGATCTGAGACATAAATTCTATCTTATCATGCCGAGCACAAGCGAGAACTATTGTAGCGATATTTTTAAGCACCTTCTGGAGTAAAATAATCTAAACTACTCGTTATACATAATGATTTGTATGACGATTTTTTTTATGGGCCTTAATTGAAATCATAAAAAAAATGTAGGTAATTTTTTTTTATGATTTCAATTAAGGTCCAAGGTTTATTAATTACGGAGAAAATTCATCATGAGAGAAGAAGAGATAGTATTTAAAAATCTAACATACAAACATGGCCTTCTCCGTGCATTTAGCAGTGCATGGCAGTGTGAATTATCATAGTTGTTAAAGCTAACTGCAATTTACAATTGCATTGCATTGCCAATAATTACGCTTCTATCACTTTGTTGGAGACTCCGCCATTGCGATGTTTCGAATCTTATTTCATAACTATTGAAACTATGATGTACAGCAACAACTGCGACCCATTTGATAATAATGTAGCTTTTACCCAGAGCAATAAAGTAAGTGTAATCTCGACAGATCGCTCTAAATATTATTGAGTTATTACTCTTGTAACATTGAGTGTAAATCTCTGTCGGCCATCCCCGTTTCCCGATTTGGTGTGGTGCGAGTGCGCAGACATGCGCACGCGACTATTTATACCACGTGGTTGGAGCGACGCGTCGTGAGCTCCCCCGCGCTCCGCAACTATCCCGTTCATTATAAATATAGACCAAGGGATTCCATTGCGAATTGTATGATGCCAAGCATTATTGATGATGCTATAGAGTGAGTCAGTTCGTAAAACTGTAAATACAGTGGGCCGACTCTGGCTATGTAGCCATCGGTACAGAAAAGTTTTGTATAGCGAATAGTCACTATGCAAATTCTAGGTACCAGCTAGCAAAGACTACCCAGCCTAATGTTGCCACTAATGCAATGCATGCATGCATGCCGCAATGCAAGAATAAGCCAGCTATCTCATCAGTCTGGTAAATTCTCACTTCCTTAGAAACAATTTTGTGATCATTTTGTCAAGCTGGGTCGTAAGCCTTTAAGTTTGGATATGTCAGGGTCGTTAGACGACTATCTATCTAATAACCCTGAAAACTCCAAACTAGTAAATTAGTCACCAGATACCGAGGGTTCTTGACTTTATAATACATATTAGGATACTGATCAAGTAGAAAGAATCCACCCACCGATAGCAGTTACTACCACAGAAATAAGAGGAACCAAAAGCTTAATATTTAACGAAAACACGATGACGTTTGTATTAAAAACAGATACACCATATAGATACAAAATAACCTTACTAATAGAGTTGAATAAGATAGTTATAGCGTGGCGTAATCCGTTAATAATTAATTCTACTCTACCGGCAGAGGTTTTGTCACCAAACTCCCAAATGATTCTAATTTTTCTGGCTTTCATCTAACGCGTCGGTGGCTGTACGAAGTTGGGTTTGCGTAGGCAGTTCCTGCGATACCTTGAATAATACAATTTGGGCTTTACTTAGTTCAGCGATGGGTATAGTTAATGAACGCTATCTAATTATATAAGTTGGATGACGTAACTTGATTATTCCAAACTAAGGTTTCCAAAACAGCTGCAAAATAAAGTTTATCCGTAACATTACAAACTTGGTTATTGTTTGTTAATTAGCCTTGGCATTAAATAGTTGTTGTAAATTTATATCGTGTAAATTGAGATTAATATAAGCTTAGGCAGCAAACAATAATGATAATGTCTGCGAAGGTTTACTAACTCTAAGGTTTACATCTCGCTTAATGGTAATTGAATATTTGAGTTTGAGAATAAAATACATCTAAACTTTATAGAATTTCTTTACCTGATTGATTCTTAGTAAAATTTGATAGAACTTTCATAACCTCAATGTTTCCCCTGAGGAGTTAAAATCACAAATGAAATGCAAAGACTCATCATTCCAAAAACCATTTGTTAAAGGCAAGAATCAATAACAGTTAGACATCTACCTCATTGTTTTAGTTGACAAGTATCATCAATTCAAGAAAGATGCATTTCCTCAGGGAAATACTTACAGTTTGGCATTTACATTAAGCAGGTTTACTTCATTATTGAGAGATCAGTGATCCCCAAACATAAGCCGAAACGAACAAGAGGCCTAATGATTTATCATGTAATCCTGCTTGACCGTAATTTAGACGTTATTCGGGCGAGGCGTGGGCGCAGATGGTCATTTGTTTCGTACTTATTTCTAAAACCTCGGACAGAACAATGATGTACACCGGTTTTTTACAAGTATTTAATTAAAAGGTGGGTCAAATCTTGTGAGATAATAAAATTGGTTCAATACTGTAGTTAATGTTTTTAATATTGAATCCATTATTAGCTCCAGATAAAGAAACTCCTTAACAATCAACAGCATAATTTTGTGTTAAAATTGTGACAATCTAGACACAATGATGATAGTACCAAGGCCACATCAACTGCATACCTGAGAGATATTGAAACAACGAAATTGTAGAATTCTAGGAATGGTATCATCCATGTAAATACATGGGCAATTCTTTAACAGTATGTTGGCCATTTTTAGGAGCGCGCGTAGACAAAAAGTGCAAATATATTGTTTGCAGTTTGTAGTTATTAATGTCCCACTAGACGATGCAGTTTAGATACTCTTAATAAAGAGTAAATTGACCTTATAATTACAAACACACTTGCAAGAAAGGGAGTTCTTGATGTGATGGACCATCGATCATCACTGTCAATTATCGATTAAGGAATGTTCGGCGCCTGCCAATTCTTTCTTACGAGTTCTCTCCGCTCCAACTATACCAAGAGATTTATCTTCGTTCACAGGTGATATGATTTATTTGGCAGACGATTTCTATTATATCGATTTTGCGATGAGAGTTTCTCTATGTTTGCGCGTACACAAAACGTTTTTATTTTACCTACATACTCTACAGTCTGAAGAGAACGAAAAATCAGCAACCGTGGAATGATCAATTGACTTCGGTTGTTCTTCGTGATTTTTGATATATTAAAAGTTTGTTGAAATAAAACAAAAGACAAATACTTTCGTCAATATTTAAAATACCTGTAAACTGATTTCATTTTTCTTATATTTTGACGGACAATGTTTCCACAAATTAGGAAATAAACAACGAAGCGATTTTATAGTTTTTTGCATAGATTTGTGTAAGAAAATTGAACGCAAATTGATTTCCTTCCGAATAATTGATAGAAATACGATACAAATAATATCATTGGAAACTGGTTGCCACCGCCGCCGCCGTCTAAGCGGATCGCATGTTTGTTTTACGGATTTATTCTTGTTATTAGATTACCGTAACAACTAGCAACTGTTTCGATCGTTTCAATCAAAGCGTTATATGAAATATCTACTACTATAATCGGGCCGAAACCTAAACTCCCGTATGACGTATGTCAGTTTGGCAATAATAGTGATGTACCTAAACACGAGTCGCTACGATTATTTGATTTTACGTTAAAAAAACAAATCCAAATTAAATAATTACTTTTATTAATCAGAAGTCTGAACCATCAAAGTAGCTGTCATAGTAATAAACATGGATAATAAATTCATGGTAAATAATATTATCTACTCTGATGTCACGATTCGATACGATTGCGCGAATTCTTGTCCCTCTTTCTATTTTTTTTTTGTATTGCTTTATTGTTATTTTTTATTTTTTTTTAATTCTAAATATGCAATAATTGTTATATTCAGCATTTAAACATCAATAACAAACCTTATTAAATAAATCGAAAAATTAAACGATGTATCGCGATTTTTTATATTTTCACGATCGATTTATTGTAGCCGGATGCAATGGAACTCCCTACACGGGCAAACCGGAAGTTCAAGTATTACATTTTCGCGCATAGATTAAAAAATAAAAATAATCAGAACTTCATGGGCCTTGACCCTGATGACACCTGTCATACGGGAGTTTAGGTTTCCGAATTATAATTGGCTGTGTTTCTAGACTTATTCGAGAAATTTATCAACGTGATTTATTTAACTTTACAAATGTCCAACCATGCCATAAGTATTGCGCATTCATTCTATTATCTTTGATTTATGCAAACTTAACGACCTAGTTTATAAATGACTAGCTGGCGCCTGCGGCTTCGCTCGCGTTAATCATTTCTTAGCGGATGCCTACGTCATAACATCTACCTGCATGCCAAATTTCAGCCCGATCCGTCCAGTGGTTTGGGCTGTGCGTTGATAGATCACTATGTCAGTCAGTCAGTCACCTTTGAGTTATATAATATATAGATTGTGTACATATAGAATTGGGATCAGATATTTTCTCAAGAAAATCTGTGATATACCAATAGTGCAATATGGGAATGCAAATATTTTATACGTATCTAACATATCATATCTAATAGTAAAATAGTTTGTCCATGTGTACAACCGGTCTACAAATGCCTCAATAGACACAAAGCGTGAAAAATGAGGAAGGTGTACAAAAGAGTGACATTGTTTGATTGAGACGTCGCCCACGCTCGTTTGAGCAGACACTGCTCTTTGTTGCCGTTCCGACACACTCTGTGTTTTACCATGTGTTGGGAACTGTCAAAACATTGAGAGACTTCTTGAAGTGAAACTTACTTGAATGAGAATTTGAAAATTTAATTTTGAAGGCCCGTCATAATATTTATTGGTCATCGAAAGAAAGAACTATTCAGTTCTTACACTCCAACTGCTGATCCTCTTCTTATCGAGTAGGATTCTGTTGAATGGTGACCGCCAGCTGGAAAATTGGACCAACAGCATCTAAAGCATGGATGCATTACTACAATGTACAACTTGAAACAACGTAGAACGGCTTTGAACTCACAACTTCAGAGTCAATATGGATGAATACAGTTGAGAAGGCTGCGGCATAAAAACGTTTTGCAAAAATCATAATGGGAAATTCACTGAAAAAAAAAATTCGGGGTGGAGGTCCAGTCATTAGCTATAACTTTTACGGCCTTTCTTTTTCTAAATCCTATTTTGAGCCCCACTGCTGATCAAAATCCCCCTTTCTGCTTCCACAACTCTACCAAAACTAAATAGTTTTGTTATCAACTAGTTATTCATGTAAACTTCAACTCGGAAGCAATAAAATATACAATAACGGCCATCTTAGTCCACATAATTTTTATAAAGCAAACTTCACAGCCCAGAAACTGCGAGTCTTTCGCAAGACCCATAAAATTTTCCGCACAATGGATTTTTCCACATCCAATGTAATGACCACATAATTTACACTGCCACGTCGGCTTCAATAATCATGTTATGAGAACAAAAGTTTTTGCGAAGCCCTCTAAGCACATAACGACTTTGCCCATTACAGCGGCTGTCGCTTCATGAATATTTTTTGCCAGTTTCAACTCGGTTTCCTAAAATACTTCATCAAAAAGTCTTTATTTTTTGTGGGGTGTTAAAAGTTAAAAAGTAAAAGTTATAGAATCGAAACGTGGAAAGATGTTCAGTCATCTTATACAACATGACGATTTGATTAAATACCTGATAGAAGGGAAAATAGAAGCTAGAAGAGAAAAGCCAAGAAGGGCTTATATTAGACCAAATAAAGGAGAAGGCAAAAGTTGTGTCGTACAAGGAGGTCAAAACGATGGCTGAGGATAGAGAGAGATGGAAAAACTCCACCGACAAGAACAATGTTCTTAAATTTAAATGAATGAAATTTTAAGAGTTAAGTAAAGTAACATACCTATCTAATTTAAATTTAATTTGATTCACGGATTGTACAAACTAGGCTAGCCACAATGTGGGTATCAGAGAGTAGTCGGCGTAGAGGCGAACCAAGAACCTGGTGGCGCGATGACATCCAGCGCTTCTTGGGTGCATAGCAGTGGGACACAAAAAAGGCTTATAAAAAGTACGAACTTTGAACTTCATACATATGCTTGTATATTAAAAGAAAATAGTAATGAGCGTGTTCAAAGAACAATTACGCGACAATTAGCTTACAAAACTCCTAACTTCAGTCATCGTAATGAATACAGTGACCGATTGTTGAAATTCAAATTGAAATCCCTGTCCTATCGCCGCATGATGCTTGACTCAATGTTCCTTTGCAAGCTTGTCCACGGCGCAATGGATTGTCCTGGAATTCTTGAAAATATAAGTCTCGACCAAACTCCCGTAGAAAACTAGTAAATACGTATATTGTTCCCCGATCAAAAACAAACCTTGGCAGGCACGCGCCGCTACCGAGAATGCTGTCCACTTACAATAAACTGAATGCAAAGCATGACCTGGACATCTACCACGATTCATTATCTAAATTAAAATCTAAAATACTGTCATACCATCAAAGCAAATAATCAAGCTAATTAATTTAAACTATACAATCTCTAATCTCATTCAAAATTAATCATAATTGTACAACTTACCTACTGCTTAAAATTTAAGAATGTTGTGTTCAACTTTAATTGGGTTGCATGCTAGCACTTAATATGTAATGTTTATTGTAAGATTTTGTCATGTAACCTGTTGGTATACCTAATAACAAATAAATAAATAAATAAAAAATTGACTTGATTGATATAGATAGGTATCGCAACATGCATCGTCATTACTCAAAAGTATTTTAAAGTTGATTCGTCCGGTCTCAAACATTCACTATAGACCCGATCCCCCACATAGCTATCTTATCGAACTACTTACTCCAAAAACTAAGTCCTCTTTTAACAATACACTTAGGGTCAATGATATTTCTGGCAAAGATTCCTACTCCTTGTGCCAAATTTCACACCTCTTACCTAAAAAACCGGCTAATTTCCCCCAATACCAGTAGTACAGTGAACTGATGGTTAAAGCAGTACCTCTACCATGAGTTACTATCGAAAACCTACATTGGTTTACTACAGTCGATAGCGAATAAACGCAGATCGAATAGTTTTGTGTTCAACTCGTACCATGAGTGTCACGGAGTCGATAACGTTAGCTCGACAGGTAGTGTAGTTTTTATGTTGTCATGGTTGGTAAGATTGCCTATGTGCCTTACTTCACACACATTGTAGCTACTTCTTTCTAACCACACCTAAAAGACAGAGTGCGATTGATGTTCCTATAACCCTTCTAATATTAAACGTCGTAGAACGGGGCTTACGCTGACGTTTTAAGATGATTTTTGAATTATGTGGTTATATTTTGACAGTCTCATTGTCAACTCAGAAGTTTTTGTTTTGATTTCGAATGTAACTTGAAAACTTGGTTGTATTTTGTGTTTGTTTTTAGTATAATAATTTAACATAAAAATGAGAACCAGTGCGTCGCAATTTCAATTACTGGTTGAATATATGGAAAGGTATGTAAATAAACATTTTTCAAGTTGTTTTCAAAGAAGTATAATTTTTTGTTTGTGGTCTCAAATGGTTAGATAAAAATAGAACACTGGAATGTATTTTAAGTTGATCATTCATTACAAGTAGTTTTTTTAGGTATGGTGACCTAAGCAAGCCCACTGAAGGGCCCCAAGGAAGGGCCACGAATATACAGCGCTGGGCAGAACTAGCAGAAATGCTAAATGCCGACGCGACAGGTGATGTTAAAACTGCTGATAAATGGAGAAAAGTTTGTACTATTTTATTATTATTTACCTTTATTTCTTTTACATTAATTTTATAAATTTAAACACTTATATTATTTTCTTTTCATGTCTATCTTCTATGGTGATGGAAATGTGTGGTGAAGGTGTGGAGCGATTTTAAAAATAACATAAAGAAAAAGCAGCTCGCATACCCAGAGCTGCTCTGGGAACTGGTGGTGGGCCTGCATGTACTTAAAAATTGACAGATCTGAAACAAAAAGTCCTCTCCATCGTGGGAACTCAGGCAGCTACAGGAATTGTTCATATTCCTGAAATTGGGTTAGAGGTAGGTAGGTTGGTAAAAATAACCCACTTTTGCTTAATTTATTTGTTTGAAACAATTATTATATTTAAATCTTATTGAAATTTACTTTACAGGAAGAAGTAGTCACTGGACCACCACCACCAGAGATAAATAGTAATATTTCTTTAATAGAGCAAATTAATCAAGTAGATGATACTAACACTGGTAAGTTTATTTATTTATTGGCACGCAATACAGTTTTATAATAGTGCATTGCATACATTATTGTATTATTAAAATTTAGACTAATAGTGTAATATTATAATTAACTCAAGCTGTGTTATAACCATACTTTAAGACATTATAGCAATTATTTGTATTTATTTTAGCCATGGAAGACTGGAATCGTCCAGGGACATCTGCTCGTTCTCCCACTTTTCCTCCCTCACATGTACCATCACAATCTGGAGAAACAGGTACAAACTTGTAATTACTCTTATACATACATAGGTATTGTAAGTTTTTATCCTTGATGGGGCAGACAGAGGTAAGGGTTATTAAGCCAAAGATAACATTTTATTATTTATTTTGTGACATGTAGGCAAACAAGCATACTGGTCACCTTGGTGGTAAATTAACGCCGCAGTCCACGAACACCAGTGATTTTTTATGAGTCATCAGTGTGTTGCTGACTTGTACCCTAAGATATTAATACCACAGTACCCTGTAATTGAACTGCCTCTCTCACCCTTCATATCGGAATACGACAACGCTAGCACTGTTCTTTAGGCAGAAATAGGCAAGTGTGGTAACAAATGAAGATTATTTGACTGTTAATGAAAGAATGAGGAATGATCCTTAAGTTCAGTTAACGTCGTCTAATTCTTTATCTATTCTTTCTCATAAATATATCTTAATGTTTCAGGTTTGACTCTGGCTGGCGAGACGCCGCCTCTACCATCTACTAGTGCACAGCAACGAGCGCAACAGAGCCCCACGCCCTTGCCTTTAACTCCTCGTCGGCGTAGAGGCCGTTTAATAGATCCTTGTTCTCCTTCTCGAAGAAGAACCCGGATACAGACACAGTCAGAACTAGCAAGACAAGCATTTGTGAGGTCTGACTGTGAATGGAGGGCTTTTGAACAGAAAACGGAGCAAGAGAGAATTAGAATAAGACAATTAGAATTAAAATCAGAGGAACGGTGGCAAGATTTATTAGGGCAATTTTTAATATTAGGAAATAGAATAATAGATGTTTTAGAGAAAAAAAATAGAGATAATAGTAATAATTAGGGGTTAAATATTATTGATTACAATAGGTTAAATAGGACTTTTATCTAATGTTTATATTTTATATTGTTTATCCATGCGGTTCTGGGAGTGAAAGAAAAACGTACAATATATTTACCCGCTACTTCTCTTCCCGCGCAGATCATAAAAGCCGATCGAGGGAGTGGGGAAATGTAAAATATCGTATTATTAAGCGATGAGGCTGACAAACCATCATCATAATGATTTGGATTTCCCCCTACTTGGCCACCACAATGCGAAATTTAGCCTTTTGATCGTATGTGACCCTAGGCTCTATCTATCCCTTTTGTTGAAATTTTTTTTATAAGCTAATAAATATGACATTTGTTTAAAAACTGTTTAAAATTGTTGAAAAAATAAAAAGGGGTTGCATTTATGTTTCTGTACTTTTTTATTTCCTTACTTATATTAAATTTACTAAATAAATTCGTCCTTCTTGAGTATATTCTTCGAGCCAATTGATCTCGCAATGCTCTGCCCATTAATAAATCAGTGGAACCTTCATTTTCATGTAAGACTTCTTGTAGATTAAATGTTTCTGCAAAGTAAAGTGTCATGATTATTACCTAAAAAAAATATTGCCAAAAGAAAAAATAACTGATACACATTTTATATGACAGTATTTTTGTATTTATGTATATACTAGCTTTTGCCCGCGGCTTCGCCCGCGTGAATTTAAAAAGTAGCCTATGTGCTATTCCAGGTCATTATCTACCTCTGTACCAAATTTCATCGAAATCCGTCCAGTAGATTTTGCGTGATTGAGTAACAAACATCCTCACAAACTCACAAATTCACAAACTCACAAATTCACAAACTCACAAACTCACAAACTCACATCCAAACTTTCGCATTTATAATATTGCACCCTATGGTATAAGGCAGCTAATTATTTGTTCAAATTATTTATATTCATTTGTTATGTATGTGTAATAAAGCATTAAATTAACAAATTGTCTCGTAGACTTACCTCGGGGTTGCCCAGGATCATTATCTGTTTCTTCTGGCTCTGGAACATTATATTTTATAGCAATGTTATGTAACACACAACATGCTATAATTATCTGTGCACATTTGTCTGATAATGTGTTCTGTCTCTGTGAACACAACGCCAACGATTCTTCAGTCGCCCAAAAGTATTTTCTATTAAGACTCTTGTAGAAGTATGTACAGTATTATAGGCTTCTTCAATAGAGCCGTCAGCTGGATTCAAGTAAGGCGTCATTAACCATGGCCTTTGGGGGTAACCAGAATCACCTGTCAAAATGCGTAGATATTTATAATACTGGTAAATTTATAGTACCTATGAACAAAATAAACATGAATTTTATTCTTACCTAAAAGCCATACAATTTCATTTTGCCTATGTAAAGACTGAATATAGTTGTTAATAGTACTATTTTCCCACACAAAAGAATCGTGGGTTGCACCTCCAAACTTTGCATTTACTGATAAAATTAAACAACGGTGGTCACATATCTGCAACAAATAATTTTAATGTTTTAATTTTCTTTGCACATTTACAAAATTCACTTAGTATGTACCGCACATACACTAAAATCATAATCATATTTACTTACCATTTGCACATTCATTGAGTGATAGTGTTTTCTACAGTAATATAAATGCTCCTCCTTTTTGCTGGGTGTAAATATTTTAAAGTGGCTGCCATGAATGCTTCCTATCACCCCTGGTATCCCGAATTCACTGTAGAAACTAAAATATTAAAAGCATATTTTTATAACTACTAACAAAGAATAAGATGAGAAGTAGAGATCAAATGAATATATTTTTTTATAAAACTATTGCTTTATTTTTAATTTTATCTACCTTTGTCTAATGGTATCCCTCTCTTGTCTTGTTGTAGGAAATTTGATAAACCTTTTTGAGAATTTCAGGATGGTTCAATGCTTGTGTTACTTCGTCTAAATAAACACTTATCGCTTCCTGGGAAAAATGCTTAGCCTTGCCAGTAGGTCTTTGATAACCACCGTGTGCATAAAATAATAATGCACATAAAACCTACAAATAAAAAAATATATAAACATCATAATTATAAAATCTCATTATGTCTGTATCATAAGGAATCGTACATGGTCAATATCCAATAAGACTTACCTTGGATTCCAATGAGACTCTTTGTGTGGATTTCAAATCCGTGTAATAGGTTAACAAATCACACAAATCCTCAAAAGCTTCTATTATTAAGTCTGTAGTCTTTTATAAAATTGTTTTCACTTAAGTGTTCAAGGGGATTTCCAATTAACTTTATAATGTTCGCTTGAAAATTGCCTTGCTCACGACGCTCATCTTGATAAGCAGCCGTCGTTAACATATCCCATGCTAAATATCTTCTAGCCGACATTATTTTTCCAACAAACACTCAAAAATAAAGAATTTTGGTAGATCGTTTACACCTTTTCACGCCCCAATTAGCCAGTGAAATAGTTTACTACAGTCGTAAAGGTATTTCTCGATTACGATTGTCAAAGTTACAACTCATGGTACCGATTTCTTAGAAAAGCTATACAAAACGCCACACGTTAGGTAGCGGCTCGATAGCGAGTAACTCGATAGGTTTCAGTGATGACTCATGGTACGGATTTTAATTCTTCAAGTGACCGCTAGAGGCGCTGTACATTTTTTCATAGACATTATTTACGGCGACGCTAGCGAGTTCGGTCACTATTAACTCATGGTAGAGCTACTGTACCTCTACCATGAGTTACTATCGAAAACCTACATTGGTTTACTACAGTCGATAGCGAATAAACGCGGATCGAATAGTTTTGTGTTCAACTCGTACCATGAGTGTCACGGAGTCGATAACGTTAGCTCGACAGGTAGTGTAGTTTTTATGTTGTCATGGTTGGTAAGATTGCCTATGTGCCTTACTTCACACACATTGTAGCTATTTCTTTCTAACCACACCTAAAAGACAGAGTGCGATTGATGTTCCTATAACCCTTCTAATATTAAACGTCGTAGAACGGGGCTTACGCTGACGTTTTAAGATGATTTTTGAATTATGTGGTTATATTTTGACAGACCATTGTCAACTCAGAAGTTTTTGTTTTGATTTCGAATTAAACTTGAAAGTGCATCGAGTTTGGTTGTATTTTGTGTTTGTTTTTAGTATAATAATTTAACATAAAAATGAGAACCAGTGCGTCGCAATTTCAATTACTGGTTGAATATATGGAAAGGTATGTAAATAAACATTTTTCAAGTTGTTTTCAAAGAAGTATAATTTTTTGTTTGTGGTCTCAAATGGTTAGATAAAAATAGAACACTGGAATGTATTTTAAGTTGATCATTCATTACAAGTAGTTTTTAGGTATGGTGACCTAAGCAAGCCCACCGAAGGGCCCCAAGGAAGGGCCACTAATATACATCGCTGGGCAGAACTAGCAGAAATGCTAAATGCCGACGCGACAGGTGATGTTAAAACTGCTGATAAATGGAGAAAAGTTTGTACTATTTTATTATTATTTACCTTTATTTCTTTTACATTATTTTTATAAATTTAAACACTTATATTATTTTCTTTTCATGTCTATCTTCTATGGTGATGGAAATGTGGTGAAGGTGTGGAGCGATTTTAAAAATAACATAAAGAAAAAAGCAGCTCGCATACCCAGAGCTGCTCTGGGAACTGGTGGTGGGCCTGCATGTACTTAAAAATTGACAGATCTGAAACAAAAAGTCCTCTCCATCGTGGGAACTCAGGCAGCTACAGGAATTGTTCATATTCCTGAAATTGGGTTAGAGGTAGGTAGGCTGGTAAAAATAACCCACTTTTGCTTAATTTATTTGTTTGAAACAATTATTATATTTAAATCTTATTGAAATTTACTTTACAGGAAGAGGTAGTCACTGGACCACCACCACCAGAGATAAATAGTAATATTTCTTTAATAGAGCAAATTAATCAAGTAGATGATACTAACACTGGTAAGTTTATTTATTTATTGGCACGCAATACAGTTTTATAATAGTGCATTGCATACATTATTGTATTATTAAAATTTAGACTAATAGTGTAATATTATAATTAACTCAAGCTGTGTTAACCATACTTTAAGACATTATAGCAATTATTTGTATTTATTTTAGCCATGGAAGACTGGAATCGTCCAGGGACATCTGCTCGTTCTCCCACTTTTCCTCCCTCACATGTACCATCACAATCTGGAGAAACAGGTACAAACTTGTAATTACTCTTATACATACATACCTATTGTAAGTTTTTATCCTTGATGGGGCAGACAGAGGTAAGGGTTATTAAGCCAAAGATAACATTTTATTATTTATTTTGTGACATGTAGGCAAACAAGCATACTGGTCACCTTGGTGGTAAATTAACGCCGCAGTCCACGAACACCAGTGATTTATTATGAGTCATCAGTGTGTTGCTGACTTGTACCCTAAGATATTAATGCCACAGTACCCTGTAATTGAACTGCCTCTCTCACCCTTCATATCGGAATACGACAACGCTAGCACTGTTCTTTAGGCAGAAATAGGCAAGTGTGGTAACAAATGAAGATTATTTGACTGTTAATGAAAGAATGAGGAATGATCCTTAAGTTCAGTTAACGTCGTCTAATTCTTTATCTATTCTTTCTCATAAATATATCTTAATGTTTCAGGTTTGACTCTGGCTGGCGAGACGCCGCCTCTACCATCTACTAGTGCACAGCAACGAGCGCAACAGAGCCCCACGCCCTTGCCTTTAACTCCTCGTCGGCGTAGAGGCCGTTTAATAGATCCTTGTTCTCCTTCTCGAAGAAGAACCGGACACAGACACAGTCAGAACTAGCAAGACAAGCATTTGTGAGGTCTGACTGTGAATGGAGGGCTTTTGAACAGAAAACGGAGCAAGAGAGAATTAGAATAAGACAATTAGAATTAAAATCAGAGGAACGGTGGCAAGATTTATTAGGGCAATTTTTAATATTAGGAAATAGAATAATAGATGTTTTAGAGAAAAAATAGAGATAATAGTAATAATTAGGGGTTAAATATTATTGATTACAATAGGTTAAATAGGACTTTTATCTAATGTTTATATTTTATATTGTTTATCCATGCGGTTCTGGGAGTGAAAGAAAAACGTACAATATATTTACCCGCTACTTCTCTTCCCGCGCAGATCATAAAAGCCGATCGAGGAGTGGGGAAATGTAAAATATCGTATTATTAGGCGATGAGGCTGACAAACCATCATCATAATGATTTGGATTTCCCCTACTTGGCCACCACAATGCGAAATTTAGCCTTTGGATCGTATGTGACCCTAGGCTCTATCTATCCCTTTTGTTGAAATTTTTTTTATAAGCTAATAAATATGACATTTGTTTAAAAACTGTTTAAAATTGTTGAAAAAATAAAAAGGGGTTGCATTTATGTTTCTGTACTTTTTTATTTCCTTACTTATATTAAATTTACTAAATAAATTCGTCCTTCTTGAGTATATTCTTCGAGCCAATTGATCTCGCAATGCTCTGCCCATTAATAAATCAGTGGAACCTTCATTTTCATGTAAGACTTCTTGTAGATTAAATCTTTCTGCAAAGTAAAGTGTCATGATTATTACCTAAAAAAATTATTGCCAAAAGAAAAAAATAACTGATACACATTTTATATGACAGTATTTTTTGTATTTATGTATATACTAGCTTTTGCTCGCGGCTTCGCCCGCGTGAATTTCCCACGGGAACAGTGCTTTTTCCCGGATTAGCCTATGTGCTATTCCAGGTCATTATCTACCTCTGTACCAAATTTCATCGAAAATCCGTCCAGTAGATTTTGCGTGATTGAGTAACAAACATCCTCACAAACTCACAAACTCACAAATTCACAAACTCACATCCAAACTTTCGCATTTATAATATTGCACCCTATGGTATAAGGCAGCTAATTATTTGTTCAAATTATTTATATTCATTTGTTATGTATGTGTAATAAAGCATTAAATTAACAAATTGTCTCGTAGACTTACCTCGGGGTTGCCCAGGATCATTATCTGTTTCTTCTGGCTCTGGAACATTATATTTTATAGCAATGTTATGTAACACACAACATGCTATAATTATCTGTGCACATTTGTCTGATAATGTGTTCTGTCTCTGTGAACACAACGCCAACGATTCTTCAGTCGCCCAAAAGTATTTTCTATTAAGACTCTTGTAGAAGTATGTACAGTATTATAGGCTTCTTCAATAGAGCCGTCAGCTGGATTCAAGTAAGGCGTCATTAACCATGGCCTTTGGGGGTAACCAGAATCACCTGTCAAAATGCGTAGATATTTATAATACTGGTAAATTTATAGTACCTATGAACAAAATAAACATGAATTTTATTCTTACCTAAAAGCCATACAATTTCATTTTGCCTATGTAAAGACTGAATATAGTTGTTAATAGTACTATTTTCCCACACAAAAGAATCGTGGGTTGCACCTCCAAACTTTGCATTTACTGATAAAATTAAACAACGGTGGTCACATATCTGCAACAAATAATTTTAATGTTTTAATTTTCTTTGCACATTTACAAAATTCACTTAGTATGTACCGCACATACACTAAAATCATAATCATATTTACTTACCATTTGCACATTCATTGAGTGATAGTGTTTTCTACAGTAATATAAATGCTCCTCCTTTTTGCTGGGTGTAAATATTTTAAAGTGGCTGCCATAAATGCACCCTATCACCCCTGGTATTCCGAATTCACTGTAGAAACTAAAATATTAAAAGCATATTTTTATAACTACTAACAAAGAATAAGATGAGAAGTAGAGATCAAATAAATATATTTTTTTATAAAACTATTGCTTTATTTTTAATTTTATCTACCTTTGTCTAATGGTATCCCTCTCTTGTCTTGTTGTAGGAAATTTGATAAATCTTTTGAGAATTTCAGGATGGTTCAATGCTTGTGTTACTTCGTCTAAATAAACACTTATCGCTTCCTGGGAAAAATGCTTAGCCTTGCCAGTAGGTCTTTGATAACCACCGTGTGCATAAAATAATAATGCACATAAAACCTACAAATAAAAAAATATATAAACATCATAATTATAAAATCTCATTATGTCTGTATCATAAGGAATCGTACATGGTCAATATCCAATAAGACTTACCTTGGATTCCAATGAGACTCTTTGTGTGGATTTCAAATCCGTGTAATAGGTTAACAAATCACACAAATCCTCAAAAGCTTCTATTATTAAGTCTGTAGTCTTTTATAAAATTGTTTTCACTTATGTTCAAGGGGATTTCCAATTAACTTTATAATGTTCGCTTGAAAATTGCCTTGCTCACGACGCTCATCTTGATAAGCAGCCGTCGTTAACATATCCCATGCTAAATATCTTCTAGCCGACATTATTTTTCCAACAAACACTCAAAAATAAAGAATTTTGGTAGATCGTTTACACCTTTTCACGCCCCAATTAGCCAGTGAAATAGTTTACTACAGTCGTAAAGGTATTTCTCGATTACGATTGTCAAAGTTACAACTCATGGTACCGATTTCTTAGAAAAGCTATACAAAACGCCACACGTTAGGTAGCGGCTCGATAGCGAGTAACTCGATAGGTTTCAGTGATGACTCATGGTACGGATTTTAATTCTTCAAGTGACCGCTAGAGGCGCTGTACATTTTTTCATAGACATTATTTACGGCGACGCTAGCGAGTTCCGTCACTATTAACTCATGGTAGAGCTACAGGCCCGCTAACGAGCACGTGGCTGCTAAAATCAGTGTGTGACGTCCGTTTTATAGGCCAAGGAGAGTCCAAAACGCCGTGCCAATATATCTGATAGTGTAACTTCGATCGGAATGCGATCTCAAACGATACCTACTAATTCTGTTGTTGGTAGCTATATAATTGGATGGTAATTACTCATGTGAAATACCTGAACACTGGATAGATTTGCATAAAACTTCGCTGAACCGGCATTTATATGTACAGTCAGCAACCTGACCCCCCTGAGATAGGATTCGGTGAGATAGGGTCAGGTCTCTGCAGCTGACTGTCCCTGCAGGACACATGATGAAAAGCCATCTAGTTTGTTTTAAAATCAATCTGATTTTCAACAAATAAAAGTTGGGCAACTGAGTCCTGAGGGAAATAAACGGACGTCCGCATTCCGAGCCAGATGAATTGGGATTTTATAAAAACAACTAGGTATTTATTACCTACCTAGATAGTTTTTATTTCCAAATATTTAATTGATAGGTAACAAAAATGTAAAAATGCACAAAATGTATAATCACTTCGTGTAGGTGTAAATAGAAGTAAGTAAGTATTCTTGAGCACCTACCTATAGATGACAAATTCAAGATTTCAAAGTTAATTTAACTAAAATTTAATTTGAAATTGTTTTTGAATATTTATTCTTATTTAAAAAATTATGTAATCATAAAAATACTTTTAGAAAAAAATACATCTTAGTTACTCTCTTGCTTATACATCGAAATATCTAAACAATATATTTTCCTTAATTCCAGGTTCGGAAAGTAAATAAAAGTTGGACGCAATCTAGCATTCTATTCGTGCCGTATTTGAACATTTGTCGACCATTTAGTTTTAATTAAAGGCCATGCCAAGATTGGCGGAAGACGGCAATTTTGTGGATTGTAGCTAAATTGTTATGTGGCATTTATGACTTCTGTGAGCGAGCAGTCCTTACAAATAGAATCAAAAAATGTGACTCAACTTTTATTGTTTCAAATTCACACAATAGTTTTTTTTTCAAAATAACAACAAACAAAATTTTATTTTCGAAAATCAAAACAGATTTCGATTTAAAAGAAACTTATTTTTAACGCATTTGGCTTAAATGTCTTTTTAATTATGTTTAGTAAATAGAATACTACCGCCATTTATTAATAGTCAATCCCATACACACACAGCCACAGAACATATAAAACCTCTTTTATATGTTCTGTGCACACAGCAGTAAGTTAGGTTAACTATGCTAGTTTTTCAAATAGACATATGGAAATATAAATTCACGACACATGCTCTAAACGTAGTTTGAATTCAAAAACATTTGGAAAAACAAGTTATTTTAATTTCTATTCTATCCTCTAGCGAAGGAAAGGCACGCTGTCTCCACTCCACATGTAAAACGCAGTCCGTGCGTGCGCTATGCACTTTCTGCCTCATGGAATATTTCTTCAATCTCTAAGTATATGCTCCACTACGTAATACATAGTTACTTGCTGAATGATTTATAAGCAAAAAGATCCGGTTTTACGTATTGTTTTTATAAAACAATAAAATCGGAAGTCCGGAAGGCTGGATATGCTTGATTAAAGTTGATCAGTAAGTAAGTACATTAAAACAAAGTCCCCAACCGCGTCTGTTTGACCTAGATAAATTCAAAATCCCCCGAACAGATTTTTAAATTATTTTCACCTAATTGTAAAAATCGCTTTAAAATTTTTATTGACAAAGGTGAAGACCTAAAGCTAATAAGAAATTAAAACAAAATCCCAATTATTTATATAGCTTTAAGTGAAGCTACAAATACCGACAGTCGACATCTTTCTACTATATTATAGGTTACTGTTATTTGAATGAAATAGGTTTAGAAAGTATAGATCCTTTCAAGGTAAGAATTGTATCCCATTCAGCACACGTTCTACTCAGATTTTCTTGACGGCGAGTGGTTCCGCTTCCAAAATATATTTCTTGTTTTTCAAAGACGAAACAAAAAGGTAGATATGATATGTGCCGTTGGCACTAATATTATACGGCAATAGTCAAGCGGCCCTCGACCCGCGCATGAAGTACACCACGGCCTCATAGTTGGTGTTCCTCCATATTTCTGGACTAACATTAATATGGATAGAAGTTGGTACAGAACAACTTGATATTAACTATGAGTGGCGACTGCTCGCACTCAGACACCCGACCGCACGCAGAGACGGATCTCAATGTAATGCAGGGGCTACAATCTCAATACAAATGTTTAGGCAATTCTTGACATAAAAGACTACTAAATTAAATAGATACAAAACACACATCAAATTTATGCAGTTAATATACTTTTCAAAATGGTAGTATTATAATGTAGTAACTACTGCCTAACAATATAGATGGCGATCCAAGCGTAATTATGATACTAAATTAAAATATAGTTATTTAAATTTCATGTTCAAGGCTGTATGTGCCTTTCAAATATGGTCGCGTTGTATCACGGTGTAATGTTCTATTCTTCTAATTATTCTCCCATTATAGTAGTTTTACTTTCTAAGATTTTATTTTATTTGAAATTTATCAGTCTAATTTATTTAAAATCTGCTATCGATAGTGGTTTAGCATAACACTACATATCTAATAAACAAGTAATTATAATAATTTAAAAGTTCTTTCCATGTATTTTATTGTATTTTTAATTTTTAGCATATATTATATTTATGCGAGTGGCAACACTGTCGCATAAGTTTACTTTCAAAGTTTCAAACAAGATTTTTTCACACAAATTCGTCCTTTTTCAGTGCTTTTAGTGCGTTTTTGGTGTTTTTGGTGTAAATCTTGAGTTTATCATTACCATTTCGTTGGCTTAATCGTTGAGTTGAGAGTTTCTCCTCCGATAAGTTACGAATTGTGCTTTTGGTGGCTTCAGTGTTGGAGAAATAGACTCGTGTGTTATTTATAGTTCCGTCCGAGAAAGAGACTCTTTTAGTGGCATTATGCAGATGTCCCGTAAAATATGCTGTGTTCCTGGATGTTGGGAGTCTGGAAGTAAGTTATATTTTAACCTAAGCGTGTATATGCATGTACTCCTATCCTCTTCATGATATAATTATATTGGCCTCCGTGGCGCAAATGGTAAAGACCTCTGCCTTTGAACCGTAGTCTTTTTCAGACAATGGGACTCTACTGTAAAGCCAGCCCAAAATCAACTTTGGGGCTAGCAAAATATGTCTGATTTGTTGTTTTGTTTGTATTGTAATACCTATACATATTAATGCTATCAATGTTTTATACCTGTATATAATTCAACCTAGTATACACTAATAGGGTCAGTTGAAATTGAATTAATAATGATGTAAATTTTTAGGGTCACACAAGACACTCCACACCTTTCCAAATCCAGAAATTGGAGAGGGAACGCTTCAATAAATGGGTACTTGCTATTGGCGGTGGCATCATTAGTTTGGACAACAAGTTCATATATGAACAACGCCGTATTTGCCGTGCACATTTTGAAGAAAAATACCTTTGCCGTAGCAACAGGATCAGCAATATTGCATTGCCTACCTTGAACTTACCAGGTAAATATTATATGAAATCGTGTAAGTTTTAGTATTATACCTTTCATTCAATTAATGGAATTTTAAATTTTTTAATTTAAAACAAATGGTTTTTATATGGTTTTTATACTTACATACAATGCAGTGGTTTGTAAACAGATGATACAGAAATATGATGATGGATAAAATACACTCGATAAGAAAAAAGTGAATATCATATGAAAATTCAATCAAAATGTGATCTTCTTCAGGCTGCGATGATTAATTTACTAATATGGATATTGTGTAAATTGGTTTTATAAATATTTCAGGTTTTATGAACGTTTCAAGATTTCCAAGCATTGGAAGAAGGCCATTGATGTCGACCCAGAATACTCCTGAACCATTACCATCAACATCAGCAGGTGTGTAGAAGTACTACCTATTTTATCCTTCTATTATTATAAACTACTACATTAAAAAACAGTATGATTGGTGCACATATTTTTAATCCATACATTACTGCGCCTGGCTCACATTAAGTCAATAATAGTTAAAACTACATGAAACTATGTTGTATTGTTGTAAAGCAGCGATATAAACTGACATAGGAAGATAAAACAAGTGATATTTTTCAACTAGTATTAATTTCAGATATGAAGAAATAGATTGTTTATGACAAACAGAAAATTCTTTTTTTAATTTTTTTCTATTTCATTTGTGATTAAGCTATATAAAATGTCAGCAGCTGATTTTGTCTTTTACTTTGATTGCAGCTCTTCAGTATGATTTTCATGCATATGAAGATGCAGAGAAAGAGAATAATGGTATGTATACATAGTATAAAACTTTTTTTCAAAAAAATGAACCGACTTCCATCATAAAACTTAAAATCATGAAATAACAATAAAGAAAAATGTATTAGCATGCTACCTACTGAATGAGGTGAAGTCTAGTCTAGGAGCTAGCACTTTATATGTTATTGCAACAAATTATCTGCCTAAGGATTCATGATCCAACTTTTATAGTCGCTAATCACTATTTCTATGTTGGGGACATACACAGAAAATCTTGAGCTTAGCTTAAAATAAGGAAGGCCACGCAGTCGCGGCCATTTGCTCTGTAATGCAATGTTGATATTTTAATATTTTGTTAGGTATCTTTTAAATTACCGAACAGATTCTGACGTGGTTAAAATGGGACCAACTTGGGAATACACCCTTTTAAATAAAAAAACAATTTTGGAAATCAGTCTACAATTGGCGGAGAAATCGGCGAACATACATAAAAAAAACATACATCGAAACATATAACCTCCTCCTTTTTTGGGAAGTCGGTTGAAAATGACACATATGTGACAGTCCATGACAAAAGGTCCCTTATGGGCATTGGCACTTACGTCATTCTGCTTATTATAATTATTCTATTGCTAAGTAAACTTGTACGATTTATATTTCTGAACAACTTAAGCGCCAATGACCATAAGGCACCTTTTTCCCATGGATTAACACATATTACAATTTGACTTAAATATATTTTGTATAGGTAGCTAATGGACACATTTTTTTTAGCCCCTGCTCCTGCTATGATAGATGTGGTCGAAACTAATAAAATTGGTGAAAACTTCCCAATTGAAGTTAGTGCGGAACAACAAATGGAATTTACTACTTCTACAATAGGGGAAGGTGGAAATAGATTAGTTATAAAAAGAGGTATGTAAATATAAAAATAATTTGTTGCATTTTATTTAGGCACATTTTCCCATGGATTAACACATACAATTTGACTTAAATATATTTTGTATAGGTAGCTAATGGACATATTTTTTTAGCCCCTGCTTCTGCTATGATAGATGTGGTCGAAACTAATAAAATTGGTGAGAACTTCCCAATTGAAGTTAGTACGGAACCACAAATGGAACTTACTATTTCTACAATAGGGGAAGGTGGAAATAGATTAGTTACAAAAAGAGGTACGTACATTTAAAAATAATTTGTTGCATTTTATTTCTAACTAGATGACTAGCCACCCACATGGCCTGTGGTAATTTGGGGATTCTGGATAGCTCATAGCATTCTGCGGGCAAACACTAGTATAGACATTTAGATTAACCTCCATTTTTAGAACCTTAATAATATTTATACCAAATTTTTAAAATCCTATTATTTTTAGGAAAAGGCAATGTAAAGGCGTCAATAAAAACACTTGCTGAACGTCAGCTATATAAGGAGGTGAAAGCATTAAGAAGTAAACTTAGTAAATGCCGTAAAGCTGTACAAATCAAATCTGCAAGCTTAAAAGCAGCTAAGAAAATTACGGCTAATCCTGCATTTTTAAGTGTAATTGAAAAAGTACCTATTCCTGGAAAAAGACTGATTATGATGCAATTAAGAGAAGTCATGAAAAAGGACAAGGGTCGGCGCTTTACTTTTAATGAAAAAATAACAGCTCTATCAATTTGGAAGCAAAGCCCTAAGAGTTACTGCTTCTTAAGGAAGATATTAGTTTTACCGGCTCCACAAACTCTATCTAAATTATTATGCAGAGCAAATATATCTCCTGGTATAAATAAAAAGACTTTTAGTCAACTGAAACAAATATCAAAAAAAATGAAACCAGAAGACAAACTATGCATATTATTATTTGATGAAATATCTCTTCAGGCTAATTTGGCATACAGGGAAGGCCAAAATAAAGTTATTGGATTTGTAACAGATGGAACTGACACAAAGCCCGAATTTGCTGACCATGCTCAAGTTTTTATGGTAAGGGGCTTACAAGAAATTATAAGCAAGTGTTGTCATATACATTTGCTCAGGCAGCCACAAAAGGCGCCGAATTGGCTAGCCAAATAAAAACAGTGATAAATGAATTAAATGAAGCTGGGTTTACTGTGGTGGCCACTGTGTGTGATCAGGGTTCTAACAATAGAGCAGCCATTAAAATGTTAATACAAGAGGCACGAGGATTTTTTTTTGAAGAATGGACAGGAACCAAAAGACAATGTATTTATTGTAAATGAAAAAGAAATTGTGCCATTGTATGACATTTGATGAAATGTGTAAGAAATAATTTGCTAACAAAAAATTTGCAATATAAAGATGAGAAATGTGAGAAGACTTATATAGCAAAGTGGGATCATGTAAGTGAGTTACATGAAGCAAATCCGGGATATAAAGGTATTAGATTAATCCCGAAATTAACAGACAGTCATGTTATACCAGGTAAAATTCACAAGATGAAGGTGAAATATGCCACTCAAGTTTTCAGCCGGACTGTTGCTTCAAATATGGGATACCTCGCAGGTAGGTTATGTTGAGAAATATTTTAATAGGCTGTATTGCCTCTTATCACTGTTTATATTTTATCTATTTACTAATTGGGGAAGCCAATGCAAGCACCAGACGGGTGAACGGTCTTCCCATGCTGGGGCCATTTCACCCAGACAATTTCATTAATCACAGTTTAATAAGACATACAGTACAGTTGTGCAAGGATTGATACTGGCATACGGCTCCCGAGCACTAGTAACTAGCTCGCCATCCCCCACCTCTCACACCGCACACGATTGCAACGCATTGAGGTGTTTGATTAACAATCCATATAGGTAGAATGTGCTCTTGTATAAAATCATAACTTAAGTGTTTTTCTTTTTCAGAAAATAATATTCTAAAAGAGGATTGTAAAGAAACTGCAGATGTGCTGCTTTTCTTCGACAATTTGTTCGACTCGGTCAACGGCAGCTATGCGAAAAAAGAAAAAATGCATGCTAAACCTTTATTAGGTCCGGCAAAATTAAACTCGTGCCATATAAAGTTTTGGCATGAGGCAAAAAATCGCCTAAACAATATGAATTATATTAACAAAGGCACAAGAAATATAGAATATGTGCCAACAATTAATAATTGGGCATGGACGTTGGATGGTATTATAGTTTTATTAAATAATTTAAAAAAAAATTACAATATATCTTCAATTCGGATGCGGCACCTTAATCAGGACCCCATTGAGAACTTCTTTGGGGCTATAAGAAGTCATGGGTGCCGAAATACAAATCCTACACCAGATAGGTTTACAAGTGCATTTACGACATTAATGATAAATAATATGTCCAGTGCCCATGCACCTGGAGCAAATTGTGAGAAAGATATGTGTGAGAACTTAGAATCATTCATCACTCTGGATGAAGTTGATTGCACAGCTGCGCCAGCCTGTACTCTAGAGGAAATTCCTGAGGTGAAAATAACAAATATAAAAGACAAAAATGATCCTCGTATACGAGGACCATTAGAATACGTCACTGGATATTTTGGGCGTAATGTAAAAAAATATATTTAAAGCTTGTGCAACGTGTCACAAAGACATGATTGAAAGTAAATCCAGTGGCTATATAAAATATAGAGAGTACACAGGTCAGCAGTGGCTGTGCAATCCAACAGAGTCTCTCTTGAAATGTATTTCTGCAATACAAGATATAATCTATGATTTAATAAAACAAAACCTGACAATACACTACATTAGTGAATATGTTAAAACAATTATTTTAATCCATGTAGATTTTGATTTTCTAAATTGTAAAATACACAAAGAAAAAGTAATTGAATATTTATTAGAATCAACGACAAAGTTTTTTATATTTAATTATTGTAAGAATATAAATAAAATCCTAGTCGGAAAGAGAGACCCAGATGATGAAGATGATGTATTTCAATTCAAAGCAAAAAAATATTGTAATAAATGTTTTAAAAGAAAAAATAAATATGTATTGCTTAAATTATATTATTTTTTATTCATTTCAATCTTTCAACTTTGAGTTATTTTTTGTGTAAATTTTATTGTACTGCATACGTTTTATACTATTGTAACTTTCGATCACATTGTAACCTTTTTAAAATTAAAAAATGTACATATTAAGAATAACTCAAAGCGATAAAATCCCAGTTTCCACAAAAAATCGAAACCAAAAACTATATAATATGACATATACGTACTTACTATAGGAGTGATTATGTATACCATAATATTAGTACCAAACCTCATATTCAGGAGGCAGCACTGAGCCTATTGCTTATTTTAGTCGCCAAGAGAGGTCTCTATTTCAGTATAATAAAAGGTACTCTGTGGCAATAGCTAGCATAGACTGAGGGCGATGTCCTGTGATCCTTGGGCACGCGCCGCCCGGGGTAGGGGCGCGGCTAGCGCGGGGTGCAGGCGATACTGAGTACTTTCTTTCGGCGGCTCGTCACGTGTCATGTCAGCGGCGTGTGATCTTTTCGCGCGCTTGGTGTCCATGTAAGCGTTATTTAATTGGATAAATATGAAAAAAATAAAGATATTTTTTTTTTCGCTAGTTGGGTCGAGAATCGAATACCACATACCCTCCTTGAATATGTCCTTCGGATAAAAAATCACCCTGTATTGTCTTCGGTTCGGCAGTGGTGAAGATACCTGGTAAGCGGGCACCAGGTCGACCGCGGAGGAAGTGGATGGACGACATCACGACCTGGACAGGACTTAGGTTTTGGAGACTAAAACAGGCCGCACAAAATCGAGAGAGATACCGTAGGCTGACCTCCAAACGTCATTTTGAAGATGGTACCCCCTGATGATGATGTAGCTTCTGGCGGCCTAGACGGTAATGTGCACCAGGGCCCTCAATGTACCCTCCCATGCCCAGTGGGTATGGGGCCCTCAGACCCGGACCAGCCACCGTTTTTCTTCATCGCACACACATTTATTTCGTGTATCCAACACAAATCTTTCTTGGATTGGACACCCCAGATCTTTTTTGCACCAGGGCTTATGGATAGCTACGCCACTCTTTTGCAGTTGTCGTATTATATTATTGTATAGGTATTTGATCTTTAATTAATTGCATGGTTGTTTAAAAAACATGTTTCACTTTGTTTGAAAATTACAATCACATTGTAACATACATCCCTATTTATGAAGATGTTTGCGATTGTATGTATAAAAGTTTACAAGGTAGTACGCAAAAAAATATGAAAATAAACTAGCACATCGATTTTTAAAATTTTATCTCAAATACGTTTATTTAGCCCCTGGAGCCAACCCTGAAAATATTTAAGCCCCCTTAGATATCCGGGAGAAAGCAGTCCCTGATCTACGATTTTTTCAAACCGGAGCAGAAACTACGCTATGGGGGCCACAACGTAGTTTCTGCTCGCGTGACCAAAAAAATTTTCATTTACCGCTCTTGCATTACTTTTTATTTGTAAAAATATGTGTGGGGTCGTTAAGGTTAACACACACAGAGAAGTTACATACTACTAAACTTCCAAGTTTTAAATTTGAAAGTTTAGAAGTAGTGGAACTACGTGCTAAATATAGCTCTTTGTTAAATGAAGATGGTTCCCGTACTCGGCTCCCACTCTGTCGAATTGCCCGCGCCACTAATTCAGTTACCTCTAATGGCTTTGTCCGTCGGTCTGTGTACTCACAAACTGATATATATGTACAGAGCATCAGCTTTTGTAGCTTTTTGCAATTTTAACATTGCTAGTCTGGCTTTTTTCTTTAATTGATGAATATTCGACGACCTCCGTGACCCTAACGGTCATCACGCCGGACTGTCACACCGGAGGTTCCGGGTTCGATCCCCGGTCGGGTCAAGATGGAAAATGATCTTTTCAGATTGGCCTGGGTCTTGGATGTTTATCTATATAAGTATTTGTTATAAAATATAGTATCGTTGAGTTAGTATCCTAACACAAGTCTCGAACTTACTTCGGGCGCGTTAGTGTATTTTTTCTTTGCTTTTTAGGCTAACTCAATTTGTGTGATTTGTCTGTATATATTTATTTTTATTTATATCTTTGTTGCCCACCAGAGAACATATCTTTATCCTAATAACATGGTTTTGTCATCCATTATACATATATTAAACTAGCAGTTGCCCGCGGCTTCGCCCGCGTGAGTTTTTTGTGTTCCAAACCGTTTCAGATGTTTCAGATCTTCGATCTACGTCTAAAGAAAATGCTCATCAGATTAATCAAGTTTTGCTAAGGCGCCATTTCCATATATGTTAAGGTGTAGCTGGTCTCTTGGAGTTATTCATCAGATGTTCCAGATCTTCAATTTTTACACGTCAGCAGCTAATGCTCATCAGGTTGAACGACTTTTGTTAAGGCACCATTTCCATATTTCTTATAGTTTAACTGTTCTGTTTTGGTTCTTCATCAGGTGTCCCAGTTTTCAAAATCAATTATAGCCTATATGTTGCCCAGGCTTAATAGCTATACAACAAAAAAGTTTCATTCAAATCGGTATTCAAATCAGTACTTTCGGAGATTAGCGTGATCATACGAAATATTTTTACTCTCTTATTATATGTATAGATGTCAGCGCTATTAGCGCATCAGACAATATATCATTATTACCATATTCATTCACACCTCAGTAACATTTTAATTCAGTTACTTTTAATGGCTTTGTCGGTCTATGTACTCACAAACTAAAAGAGATAGCTTGTAGCTTTGTGCAATTTTATGTGTACCAGTCTGTTTTATGTGCACCAGTCTGGCTTGTGTGATTTATTGACAAATATTTCTTTGTGTTCCGACAGACTTTGATTTATTCCACCAATAATGGACTTTGTCACATAAATGAACAACATTCAATAAAGTAAAATTTCATAGAATAAATTTGTGAGGAAAATGAGATTATGGGTTTAATAACTTGGAAAAAATCATGTAAGTAATCAATCTGATTGATTAGAATTTTTATTTAATATGTATGACAAAGTAAATAGTCTGCAAATAGATTCAGATAAATTGAGTTCATTATTGCATATTTTTTAACACATTACCTATGTTTTTGTATAGGTGCCTCCCAAACCCAATGTTCAGGTATTAAATGGATTTAAATACCAAAGCCTCATTATGAAATTGAAAACACGGCTTATAAGCCATTAAATTGATGCCTTTACCTTTATGCAGAAGCTATTTACCCGGTTAGTTACCGCGAAATCGATCGGTAAATTGATGGGAAAACTCGAGGAGCGCGATAATTGGATTCGGTTCTAATGAGCCGTGGCCCGCAACGACATCTGATAAAAATGTATTTTGGAAAAATATCACAGGATTTTATTGTCTGGGAGTGGCAAAATGGAGAATAATGCAAGCGGTATTTAGTTTTCAGGCTGATTTGCTTCCATGCTGCTCTGGGAGCGAAGAAAAAGCTGCTTCTCTTCCCGCGCAGATTGTAAAAGTCATTTAAGGAAAAGGGCTTTAAATTGTGGATTCTTCCACTCATAGGCAATGGGCTAGCAACCTGTCAATATATCTGAATATCCATTCTATCAAAAAGCCCACTATTCAACTAAGCGTGGCTTTTATAGTCTCATGACCCATGGCTCTGTCTATCCCGTAAGGGATAAAGACGTGATTCTATGTATGTATGATTTGGTTTTCTAACGTTCCTAAAAATCGTTGACCGAATCGGTTGATAGTTGATAACTAGTCGATACCTTTGCAAAATGTTATATCACATTTTGTTGTCTAATTTTTTAAACAAATGTCATACAAAGGCATATAATATTTTGTAACTGTTGAGTGTGGGCACCAAAATTTAAATTATCATCCATTTAGAGCAACGATTCATTCTACTCTAGAAAATCTTCTCAAATTACACGAAATTAAAAACTGTTATATGTAGAATAACATTTGAAACATAAAATATCTCATACCTGGACGCTTAGTAACTTATTACTGACTGATGAATGCAGATTATTATAAAATAATAAAAATACATAGACAAACAAACGTCCGCTAAGAACGGATGTCCCATCATTCCCACGGGAGGAAGCACTGAGAAAGATCTATTTAGTGCGCAGTAAACACGTTATCCAAGAAAAGTTGCAAGCAGTCTATAAATATAAAGTCTCGCTGTACAAGAGTACATTTATTGCCGAAGTTGGAAGCTCGGGCGAAAGCTCATCGATTAGACCCGCGCTCGGGATGACAAGACATTTTTAGAAAAGTTTAAATGCCAAGTTGGAAAGCTCAAAGGACATTTTTTAGGGTTCGGGGAATATGTAATGACTTATCTTGTGATATAGAAAAAAATATAAATGAGGTTGAGTTTGTTTGTAGAGAAATAGATTAACGCAAGCAAACCCGCGAGATAAAATATTATTAATATTCCTTCAATCGGCGTTTTAGATAACAATTATTTAACAATAGACACAATGCCCGATGCGGCTTCTTTATGGAATATTAAACAAAGAGTTATGGAGTTGGAATGTTATCATATTCAACTCTTGTTAAAAACCATAGAGCTAGAAAAAAAAATTTCTATGTCTATGTTAAAAACCGATTTGTCAAAAATTGTTTTATTCTTTCAAAAAAATATACTTATTTGCTTAATTTTTACCAGCCAGTATTTTTGGACGAGGATTTTTTAAATTATATTGATGCTTATTCATTATACAATTTAAAAATGTTTACAATACACCAGATTTGTTCCCAAGTGCAGATTTTGTTCAATTTAATTTAATTTAATCCATATTATTAATCAATACCCACTCTGTTTATATAGATTCGATGAAAGTTACCGCAAAAATGGAAAAAAATTCAATGGAAAATATGTCTTTTTACACATAGTTATTACTCTCTCATATCGCAAAACCATATAAAGGTACGCATCTATTAACCCTTTTTTCATTAATGAAATTGAACAATAAATAATCTTATTGATATTCAAAGTCGTGCCGCACCGCTGTAAATACAACATAACTCAGATGCTAATTGCGTGGTATCGTTACAGCAAAACCTTGAAAACGGCAAGAAAGCCTTATGTCTATGTTAATTTAAAAAAAACTTACCTTCAATTGCTCTCGTTCAAACCGTATTTGTCCACATTCCGCGCAAATTTATATTATATTACAAATAAAAAAATGTAGAATATAAAAGTCATTTGAATGTTGGGTACAGACGGTGGAGAAACTGTTCAGCAGTACAGACGCGAGTGGAGCGGGACGCGGCGCGCGGGGCACTGACCAAGCGTCGTGCGCCGCTCTGCGAAGAACGTGCGAATATGAAAAGAGTATCTAAGTGCAGATGCGACAGACGAAAGGTAGAGATTGATGCCTATGCCTACCTCTGTGGTCCAAAAGGTTAAGTTCGGGTGGCTATTTATTTATTGTGTTTCCATTAAGTTAACCCACTATAGCAGTAACTATTTTCAATTATGTTCAATCATAAATCCTGTCGAGTAGGTCTGCTAATAGCAAATAATAAATTTAGGTTTAGGTGAGACAAAGTTTTTTTTGTTCGACCAATACAGGAATTACGAATACCAAAATTGTAATAAAGCCTTTGCCCAGAAATAGTGAAAGCATAGTTCAAAATGAAAACTAATATGAAATCCGATTGTTGTTGGTTGGTTCTGATTAATTTGTTGTTGTATGAGTTAGTATTTTTTGTATATGTTCCAAATTTTTTCATTTTCTAGCTTTTATTAGGCGCACAAAAACACAGCGCAGTGTAAATTCAAAAAAAGTTTTTTAATATTTCTCACGTTAGTTTTAATCAAATTACGTTTTATCATCTACAAAAATTAGGTACAGAAACAAAAAATCAAAGTCCATTCTGTACATAAGCTAGTGTTTGGCAGTCGGCCGCCAGGGCGGGCGGCATTCGATACGCGGCAGAAGCCCGCCCTCCAAACCTTTGTCCCAACTGTAACGTTCCACCTGAAACGCGAGCCTTTCCATTCTGCCCATTTGGATGTTTGGATGTACTGCCTCATTACCATATCTGTATTGAATTGGAGTTTAAATGGCTATTTGTATGCTGATATTGATTTAAAAATCAATAAATATGTTTTTTTTTTATATTAATCTAGCTCCGCTCCGGGGCTTCGCTCCGGTGGGAATTTCGGGATAAAATCATCCAATATGCTTTACGTTTCTAACCGTGTATAACATTTTTTACTGCAGATTTTGAGAAATTGAACATATATCCGCACAATCCATCGCGTTGTTTATGTATTTATTTCTAAAATGGCTGCAGCTATTTCAAAACGGATTTCTGTATTAAATTTGCTATTTATCAGGGATCAGTGTCGACGGATTTCCGATAATTTTATTTTATTCTTTTCTATGTTATACAAAGTTTTCAATTTCTTTTTCTAAGTATTCATTAGTTTTGTTGCTAACGCTACCTTCACCTACTGTGAAGATCTGTACAAATTCCAATATATTTAAATTATAAACAAATTGTTCTTAATTGAATTCCGTTCACGCTTACCACATAAACTAATTACGGGCGTTCCGTAGACAACCGCTACGACTCTCCGTAGCAGCTACGGCGTAGCGGGCTACGAAGCAGCTACGAGCTACGAAGCAGCTACGGGCTACGAAAGTAGGTGAACATGCATGTTACGTAAAGTAGAAGTTTTCGATGTTCTTTTGTCTAAAGTAGGTCAACCTTAGTGTGGCTATTATGTATAATAGAGCGTTATTGTATTAGAAATTTATAGCTTAATTATTATTTAATTTTGAACAAGCTGTTGACCGCGGTTCTTATATAATTCGTGTTTTTTTTTTCACGCAAACTTTCACCCCCGGTTTCCGATTTGATTTTGTAGAGTGCCTTTATTTGACCTCGAGTCTTCAAGTATCTCCTTGACAAATTTGGTTCAGTGGTTTAGCTGTGAAAGCGTAACGACAGACATTCTTGCGTATTTATAATGTTGGTTTAGAAATATTTATTTTCTTAGTTTCATCATTTAAGCCACAGGAAATCCACTGCTGGACAGGACATAGGCTTCACCATGGATTACCAAAATGTCCAGTTGGGGCCTGCATCCAGCGCTTCTATGCGACCTTTTTCAGATCTTCTACCTGGCTGGTTCTTCTACGGTGGGTGTTACCTTTAGTGTAGTACATTTCGGCCATTGGTTCTCCATGCTATGTATGAACTTTCGCCATTTCTTTTTATTGTATGAAATCATTTAAAGTTCTAAATACATATACTGAAGTACTATAGGTGAGTCACTTGTTTCACAATCACTATGAGTGACTCAGTTTCATGAGTTCAAGCGAATTCTACCTTGAATACATGAAAGTTAGTCACGCCCTTTTTGACCTATGATTCAAAATGACGCAGTATTCGATGACGGAATTCCAATTCTTTTAGTATCGATATAATCGGTTTAGGTATAAACGTTTCTTGGAATCTAAACATATATAAATATATAGATATATTTAGTCGCAGTGTGTTCACTGCGACCAGATTGCGGACCTCCTTATAATAATAATAATAATCTTAATAATAATCTAGGACCTCCTTAAAAAGGGAGATATTAGGAGCACTATAACCGGAGAGCATGTATGAAGAGAGCGATGAGTGTAGAGGAAGCAAGAGAGATCTGTAAGGATCGTAGCAGGTGGAAATCGTCTCTGCCTACCCCCACGGGAAAAAGGCGTCATAATAAATATGTATAATGACGGTGACGCTGACTGCATGAATTTAGTTTTTCACCTGTTTCACAGCCTGGCCATAAAAGTCATGTCAGATGCGACTTTAATAAAATCTGACACCAGTTAGTAACAACACACTCGATAAGAAAGAAAGCCTTAGTTATTTTCGAAATTTATTTCTTCGTGGTCATTTCCACTATATGTATAAAGAACCTCTCTATAAAATTTTAAGTTTTTGCGTTCAGCAGTTTCGTCTATGCGGAAATGAAGATTGGTATATAACGTATATGTAAGTTTCTTTATTCCACTAAAAGTCCTGAACGGCTGAACAGATTTTGATGTGAGAGGTATTAACATTAAAATTGGATTTCTCTCTCTCTCTCTCTCAGCCGAAAGACGTCCACTGCTGGACAAAGGCCTCCCCAAGGATTTCCATAACGACCGGTCCTGCGCTGCCCGCATCCATGCGCATCCCGCGACCTTCACCAGGTCGTCGGTCCACCGAGTGGGAGGCCTGCCAACACTACGTTTTCCGGTTCGTGGTCGCCACTCGAGAACTTTTCTGCCCCAACGGCTATCTGTTCTACGAGCTATGTGCCCCGCCCACTGCCACTTAAGTTTCGCGATTCTGCGGGCTATGTCGGTTACTTTAGTTCTCCTACGGATCTCCTCATTTCTGATTCGATCACGCAGAGAAACTCCGAGCATAGCGCGCTCCATCGCCCCTTGGGTGACCTTGAGCCTTCTTATGAGGCCCATAGTAAGCGACCACGTCTCTGTTCCGTATGTCATTACTGGCAACACACACTGGTCAAAGACCTTAGTCTTGAGACACTGCGGTATTTTGGACGAGAAGATATCGCGAAGCTTCCCGAACGCTGCCCAGTCGAGTCGGATTCGACGGATGACCTCTTTCTCAAAGTTGGACTTACCTAACTGAACTGTTTGTCCCAAGTATAGATAATTGTCAACAACTTCGAGTGTAGAGTCTCCAACCTTCAGAGGAGTGGGTGCGACACGGATATTAAACATAATTTTCGTCTTGTCCATGTTCATTTTTAGACCCACTTGTTGAGAGGCTCTACAAAGGCCATCGAGCATTGTGCCTAGGTCTTCCAAGGTCTCAGCCATGACTACGATATCGTCAGCGAATCGAAGGTGAGTTAGGTACTCGCCGTTGATATTGATGCCGAGTCCGCTCCAGTCCAGAAGCTTGAAAACATCTTCCAGGGCGGCGGTGAACAGTTTCGGAGATATCACGTCTCCCTGTCTCACCCTCGCTGCAACTGGATAGGTTTGGAGCCTTGATCCTGGAGACGGACCGACATGGTGGCGTTTTCGTACAAACACTTCAGCGCTTCGATATATCGATAGTCAATTTGGCACCGTTGGAGAGACTGTAGCACAGCCCAGGTCTCGATCGAATCGAAGGCTTTCTCATAGTCCACAAACGCCAAGCATAATGGCTGATTATACTCCTCAGTCTTCTGTATAATCTGCCGCAGCGTATGTATGTGGTCTACGGTACTAAAGCCTTTTCGGAAACCGGCTTGTTCGGGAGGCTGGAAGTCGTCAAACCTGCGAGCGAGACGATTCGTAATGACTCTCGAAAACAGTTTGTAGACATGGCTCAGAAGTGAGATAGGCCTATAATTCTTCAATAGGGTTTTGTCACCTTTTTTTGAAGAAAAGTACCACCACACTTCTGTGCCATGCCGTAGGCGTTTGTCCCTCGAGTATGACGGAATCAAATAGCTTCTGAAGAGCTCTTAATACCGGCGTTCCACCTGCTTTCAGAAGCTCAGCCGTGATTCCATCATCACCCGGTGCCTTATTGTTTTTTAACTGTTTGAGAGCCATTCTAATCTCATAAAGGCTGACGTCCGGGATATCTTCGGTGTAGTGTCGGGTCAATCTGGCTCTTGGATCTTTGGCCAGATTACTGACAGGTGTGCGTACGCTGGTGTATAATTGTCCGTAGAACTTCTCAACCTCTTCCAATTCCTCTCCATTCCAAACCTCTTCCAAAATTGGATTTAACATTACTTTAACTTTAATTTTTCTTGCCTTTTGTTAATCTCTTATAATCTAAGCTCCAAAATTTATTTCTCCAGTAACTACCTAATTACGTGTCTAACTTGTCAAAATTGTACTCATCTTTGTGAATAAAGAATTTATTTATTTTTAGATTCCTTGCATTCCTCCGAGTGACATAGACTATGTGAATTGTCAGTCGTGTTTTTTATTTTTTTAATAATTAGCTTATTCCTTTATTATATTATGTATGTATGTATACAGATGAAGGCGAAGGCTACTTAGACTTATAATATGAAACTTAGTTAATACATTAATGGAAGGCCAAAGTTTCCGATGTTTCAGTGGCTTGACAGTTATTGTGCAAACTTTGACCAAGGCTTTGATATCCAAAACCCGCTCCATTATCCCCATACAACCAAGACCGTTATCGCTATCTCTTTCACACGTACGCTAAAATAAGATGACAGATATAGGTACAGACGATGAATAAATTGCAAGCAACCCTGACTTAACTTTCAGGTATAAATAACTTGTTTTGACGTGTTTATGATTTCTTTCTCAGAGGGATTTTGCGGGATTTCATATTATTTTACTGGCTTTTATTTAGTTTCACTTGTTTTGATGTCTGCCTGTCGTCAACGTCGTTATATCTATTTGTTAATCAATCAGCACTAAGAGGTAATTTCCCGAATTTCCCAAAAATTCCCCAACAAAGTCCCAAGCCCATGCCAGTTGACATTACATTTCGCTTCCGTCATGAGCTGAAATGGCATGTAAATATGATGGCAATGCTATATGTTTCTTATGATTCGTGTATGAAGTCATCACACATAGAAAATTCAGCGCAGATGAAGTCGTGGGCAAAAGCTCATAACAAATAAAAATATACAAATAAGTAAGAATAATGCAATGTTATTAATGCGAAAGTGAGTTTGTTTGTTACCTCTTCACGCTTTATCTATTGGACCAATCTTCCTGAAATTTTGTATGGCATATAGGTAGAAGTACTGAGAAGGACAAAGAGTACCTTTCATCCCGGGAAAAAGCACCGTCCCCGTGGGAAATTCACGCGGGCCAAGCCGCGGGCGAAAGCTAGTTTAATATAAATATCAATACAAATACTTAATATCTAACTTGCAAATTATACTGTAAATTTGAAAAATTGGCATGTTTGGAAAATTCCACACTGTAATGTAAACCAAAGGATTACTTGCTTCGAGTAAACGAAGATAAATGATATGTAGACAATAAACCGGAGCTTCTAGCGAAGTAAAAGCGGATCCTGGTCATAGCTACAAAAACCGGGAATGTTTTACTGAACCTTTCTTCCCATAAATTAAATAGATTCTGTACTTTGATATGATAGAATTATTTTTAATTTTAAACTACTTATTAGTTTGAAATTAAAAATAATTCTATTAAATATTTATTTTATTCATTTGTTTGAAAAAAACTACAGCTACAGTTTAGTACATATTAATTACATTAGTTTAGTACATATTAATTTATTATTTTACAGCTTTTCTCGTATTTATAATCAACTAGCTTTTGCCCGCAGCTTCGCACTCGTTAATTTTCCACGGGAACAGTGCTTCTTCCCGGGATGAAAGACATCCTATATCCTTCTCAGTACTTCTCACTACTATGTGTATGCAAAATTTCAAGAAGATTGGTTCAGTAGATAAAGCGTAAGAGGTAACAAACAAATAAATAAACAAACAAACTCACTTTCGCATTTATAATATCAGTTAGGATGTTACTAAATAATATTCGGCGATGCATAAGTTTTTTATACCACCTATATTTTCGCGCTCTCATGAAGATTCATAAAAACAGTAGAATGTAAGACGAAACCTGCTGATCGTATAAAATTGAATTTTTGCAGCTGGTTATTTATTAAGTAAGTAGTAAGTGAGCAAAAAATGGAATTTTGGAATTTCCATTCCTAAGGATGTGAAAAGGGTAACAAACAACATTCACGCAGGCGAAGCTGTGGATAAAAGCATAATGTAATAAGATAAGTAAGATTTCCTATGAGCCCTCTAAGTAAGTAGGTAAATACCAAATACTATATTCAAAGCGAAGCGGTGGTGGCCGAGTGGTAGGGCGCCCGCCTGTGGATACAAAATCCCAGGTTCGAATCCTGCCCGGGCTACATGAGTTTGTATACCAATCTGACTCATGTTAATTTTCATCGACCACCACTTGCTTCCGGTGAAGGAAAACATCGTGAGGACACCTGCACTCTGGTTGATGATTATCAGCTAGTGTGAGAAATGGAGAAGGCAATGGCAAACCACTCCATTAAAATTGCCATGAGAGTCGTTGTGTGTGTTTCATTCCATATAATGACCACGACCCTCATGAGGAAATACGACTAAAGAGAGACTATATTTACATTTCCACAAAATAATGACAAAACCTAGGGATAAAGCACCACATTATAAATAGAGGAGATGCTTATCTCGCAACATCTTATGAATAAATATGATCTTCTCTCAGTTGAAAGGGTTTTTGTGGGCCGCGACGTGGCTGAGGATTCTTATTTACTTTACATATTTTATTTAACGGCCTTTTTAGGGTTCCGTGCCTCAAATGGCAAAAATGCATCACTTTGTTGTCCGTCTGTCTGTCAAACCTTTTTTCTTAGGGAGTATCAAGTTTAAATTAAGGTTAAAGAGAAGGGCTGCTCATTAAACAATTCCCGCTGGATGGCGTTGATAGCAACATTTTCCGCTTTTTTTTTTTTTTTTTGCGTTGTTGCAGTACTTATGGGCAAACATTTTGAATTGGCGAGCGGTAAACATACTCTTTTATTTATTTTATGGCCTACGATTATATTTCAGTCAACATAATGATAAAAAAGCTTTAGAATAGAATCTGCCATGAATCTTCGTATCTCTACACTCACTCACACTACGACGAGAGCTTTCAAAATGACATTAAATATGGCGCAAAGCATTGTTATAAATTTAAAAATACGCTACCAGATGGCACTTATTTAAAAAGAGTGTCTAACTACAATAATGCCAATCGGACTGGCTGGCAGCATAAGAAAAAAGAAAAAGAAATTTAAAAAATACAAAGAGCGAAAAATAACCTATAATTTCTTCTTGTCATTGTCATATTTTGTAAGAAAGCAAACAAATATATTTATGAGAATTAATACCTATATAGTTCAAGTTCGTATCAATTGGACTCAGAACGTCAGCAACGAAAAAGTTCTCCAGCGCGTTGCAATGCCTAGACTGTTGTTGCAAACTGTCAAAAAGCGCAAAGTTAAATATTTGGGACATCGTTTTACGACACGACAGATATCAGCTGCTTCAACTTATTATGATGGGCAAATAGAAGGCAAGATACGTGCTGAAAGACACAAAAAATCATGGCTAAGTAATATACGCGAGTGGACCGGAGTCACCAGGGTTGAGGAGCCGTTTCGTATAGCGGCGAACAGAGTTTGCGAATCTGACGACCGGCCTCCAGTAACGGAGAGGCACTACAAGAAGAAGAACTTCAAGTTCAATAGTGCAAAATCATAATTAGTAATAAACTGTAATTTAATTAGTTCACGAACAATATAATGCAAATACCTATCTACCAATAGTTTCAGCAGTTTGAATTTCACCACTCTTAGATTCCCAACACAAATCTATCAATAGTTCGAACACCCATTTTCTCAAATCAATCTAACTTGATACCATGACTGGTAGCAGGAAATATCACCGCAGACGTCATGGTCATAATGTACTATTGCCTATTGCATTGTATGACTAGGTTTATATTTTTTTAAATAAAACTAAATGTATACCTACACATTTTTGACTTTTATTTTTAGTAATGAAATGATCTTTTCCGAACTTTTATTTATTAAAGAAAACAAAAAAAGATTATAGTTATTCCTTTCCCACATAAATTGTTAAATATTGCAGTCATTATTCTGTGCACGATGACTCCTTCATTGCTTGGAATGATGGATGATGATGATAAATTCTTCATCACGACAAACCTCCGTTACAGTTTTTGTATTTGTATTACAGAATTATTGTATAAAGAAACACTTGTGCTGTGCATTTCCTGCCACATAATTATTGTCCCTGGAACAAATTGTGATAATAAGTATCTACTAACAGTTTCAATAAATAAATGCCAAACTTTAATTCTTTTACAATGCGGTGATATATACGTGTGTGATATATTTATGTCTTTTCATTTTTAATGTATTATTCAATAAGACTTTAACTTACGTCAAATCGGTATATCGTTTCAAATCTCCAAGCACTCGCTTCCTATCAGATCTTAGAGCCAATAATCTCTAATATTATCAATAAATAATAACGTACGTACGTAACGTAACACACCTAGCTGAAAAAATCTATTGCAAAAAAAGAAACTTCCATACAACAATACAACACGGCGCGGCGCGGCGGCGTCCGAGATAGATAGATATGTACTTATGTAGTGTAGACTTATATCGATACCACCACGAATATCGATAACTTTTATTATTGATATAAATTATTAATATCGTTTTTAAATATGCAAATAATAAATGCGTATTTTATGCATAAAGTGACGAAAGTAATACACAGGTACCTTTAGTTACATTTTAATTGATAATTTGTTAATACTTATCCGAAGCTGATCGATTTGCTTCCGCACTGCCAACGGTCAAAACATACTTTATCACACAATGAAATGTATTTAAATCATGAAAGTAATAAGTACTTATTTAAATAAAATGAAGAAAATTGGAAAAAAATAATTAAAATAAATCACAGAGCCAATACCTACCTATCGATACTTCAAAATATCGATAATTCGTGCCCTAGAAGTTATAGGATTAAATTAGACGTTCAGAAAATATGTTGTGAAATTCAAACTAAAAACTAAAAAATAATTTATCAGTAATATTTGTTTACTTTAATACTAAATATAAATGTATGCACACATTACTATACTTTCTTTTTGTTAATGAATACGTGTATAATACCTACCTAGACCTACTATAATTTATTTAGATAAATGGAAATTTGCAAAAATAAATTGTTTTAGTTTCAGAACGAACTCTAATTGATAGAAAGAAATATCTTTTGTTGTTTTATCATACGTCAATGTTTTGGGTTAACAAAAAAGCAGCGTTGCCATTGTTTGTAATATAATTGCTTGGAACGAAACGCGGGTGTTTCCCATTGACGCCGCCAGATTTGCCGGGGTTCTCACACTGCTTGTGAATGGCGTCGCGGTCGACCGCCATTGTCCAGTGCTATATCGGTTTGTTTTAATACGCGGAGAGGTCCCGCGTCTTTTGATTGTTAATTAGTTTGAGTTATAATTGTGAATTTCCCTTTTCAACCGACTTCCCAAAAAGGAGGAGGTTATATGTTTCGATGTATGTATGTTTTTTTTTTATGTATGTTCGCCGATTTCTCCGCCTACAGTGGACTGATTTCCGAAATTGTTTTTTTATTCGTAATGATATATACCCAAGTTGGTCCCATTTTAAACACGTCTAAATCTGTTCGGTAATTTTAAAGATACCTAACAAAATATAAAAATACCAACATTGCATTATAGAGCAAAAGCCCGCGATAGCATGCCCTTCCTTATTTTATCAAAACTAAAGATTTTTTGTGTATGTTCCCAACATAGAAATAGCGATTAGCGACTATAAAAGTTGGATCATGATTACTTAGGCAGATTATTTGTAGCAATAACATTTAAAGTGGTAACTCAATTTCCTTAGTAAAGTTTTTTAAAGATTTTATTCCTAATAATATAAGAAATCAAGCCATCCATTGCCAGGCAATTGGTGCAGATATAAACCCCTGTTAGACATTGTAACTTTACTAAATTATAGTTATATTTGTTTTATTATAAAAGATGAATTTAATATTACTTTGGAAGGCCCCAAGGGTGCTTTTTATACCTATAAAAATCATCCTTGCTATCCATATTACCTGCATAAGCAACTAAGATCAAAACTTCATACCTAGTCGCTAATATTTTTTATCCGTATATACCACGCAGAGAAACATTCAGCATTTTTAAAATAAGGAAGGTTTGGTCATCGCGTGCTCACGGTCTATTTATGTGCCAAAAATAATAGACAATTTGACATGTTCTGACATTTCAAATTAAACTGACATAAAAAGTTTCGAATTCTTAATTCTTTATTTTCGGCCACCAGTAAAAGAAAAGTTTAAGTTTTTATTAAAGAAAATGAAAAGGTGTAGAAGCACTAAAAATGATAAAATAAAACTTTTTTCAAAAAAGTGAACCGACTTCCATCATAAAACTTAAAATCATAAAATAACAATAAAGAAAAATGTATTAGCATGCTACCTACTGAATGAGGTGAAGTCGGTGCCAAATTGAATATTAAATAATCTAAATTAACATTAGAATCATGTATATATACAAAATGCCTAGCTAAACAATTACATAGTCCTGCACTTGGCACCGACTTCACCTCATTCAGTAGGTAGCATGCTAATACATTTTTCTTTATTGTTATTTTATGATTTTAAGTTTTATGATGGAAGTCGGTTCACTTTTTTGGAAAAAAGTTTTATGTTAAATAACTATTACGTTTGTGTTTGTGAAAAAACCTGTTATTGTGACTTTTTCTTGTGAGATGTGAAACGTGGCTGGCTGTTCACATCCAGCTGTTCCCGAGTGAACTTTCGGGAAGAAACCTATTTATTTGTCCTGGGGAATTGAGATCTCAAGGGTTAGGTAGGGTGATTAGGTATTCCCCCTTCCCGAAGACACTCAAGTTTGGATCCGAAGAGAAAGAAGATTTAGTTTGGTAAGTGCAACTGAGTTTGTAGGTAGTTGTAGTTATTAAGTTAGGTTTAATATATAGGGTTCTGTAGTTCCCGTTATAAACTATGGTGGTAGCAGTCTCTGCGTAAAGGTTAAGTTAGTTAGGGTCTAGTCGGACAAACGTGGTGCCGCGTGGAGATTTTTTCCCGGTACTTATTTTTACATGTAGTTAGGTTTTCCCGGCAAAGTTTCGGTACAGAATCTTCCCGCCACTTGGTTTTGTAATCTGCCACAGCCATCTTTTCACCTCGCACAGAACGGCAACTACACGCAAGCGAGCTGGCTGGATTTCTGTCTGAGATGAATTTGTACAAATAATTCCAATCTTTCATATATGTAATGGCAAGCTTGTTAATAAATCTAGGGTTCAGTACGAATTTTATGTTTTTTTTAAATGGTGAAATTTAAATTTGATAACTGGGACTTTTGGATATGAAGACAGGGATAACGGAATATGACATCTTGACACTCTGATGTGAATCTGGATGTGAAGACCTCGGTGTCTGGTCATGTGCATATGAAATGCTGGACAGCTGAATATGAAGACCAAAGCTTTAGGAGATGATCTCATGAACATCTGGAAATGAAGACCTGGACATCACCTGGTGATGTCCAGGTCTTCAGCTCCACATGCCCAGGTCTTCATTTCCAGATGTCCATGAGATCATCTCCTACATATGAATTTGAAGACGTGTGGGAATGAAGAAATTTGAAGACATAAAGTCCAGATGTCCAGGGGATAGGTCCTGGATAGCCTGGATAGATAGCCTGTGTTTATATCCAAAAGTCCCAGTTATCAAATTTAAATTTCACCATAAAAATCTTTCATAAAAATATGATTGAACCCTAAATTGAATTTAATATTGAAACTTGCTATTTTATAATTTTTTTGCATTTCATAATTTTCTTTTGTTTTTCACGTACAGTCGATGGCGCTGTCAAGGCTAGCAACATCGAGGAAGCATGCATTTAGGTCTCAAAGTGCTTTTATATAAATAGTAGTATTCAGTAGTTTGTAATAAATCTGCTAGACGTCGCCCCTAAATGTCACAAAATATTACGCACACATCAACAAGAATCTCAATTTTTGTCGTATTTTAAATGCCGTTTTTCTCGTAAATTGTTATACATTATTATGTTAAATTCAACATGAGAGCACAATTACTTCATAAGAATTGGAAATTCGATTTTATTATGAGAATCATTAACGAAGTTTAGAGCATTGCTGTAGAACAAAATGTATGGACAGCCAAAGCTTGGCTTTCACCTTAATATCGAATACTCGGATCCACGGCCTCTTTGAGAAAAAATTATCAAAATTATTTGTCAACGCGATCAGGAGATATTACCATAAATGTTGCGATTTTTAGCATATTTTGCGATTCAAACGCAATCAAAACCTATGGGGTACTTCCCGTTGACCTAAAATTATGAAATTTGGCAAAAAGCAAGGTCTAACCTTACAGTACAGGAATAAATCTGAAAATTGTAAATATATTGAAGTCTAAAAACATTTTTTAAACTAGTTGGTCTTGTTACAGCTATAATTACGTAGTTCTTATATTAATTCTGTGCTATAATGTAAGATACTTTGTGCTATAATGTAAGATACTCAGTGCGCGAGTTTGACTCTCACTTGTCCGGTTTTTTTAAACTTTAGTAGCTGAATAAGTCTAGGTGGGCGTCAAAAGAGACACGGCATTTTCATGATTACTCCTATCCAGTGATGGATAAATAGAGATCCCAAATTTATTGACTTTATAAACCTAAATCTGTATGTTTTTCACTTTAAAATTTAACGAAATAAAACAAACCAAACTGCAAGTAACGCCTCAAGTTAAATTGGATGTATGCAGTCGACAGAAGTTGGAGTATCGAGCCCGCATCGGTCTTGAGTTACGTCTAACATCAAATAGACATACCACAGAGCGTTCACTTCACTTTTCTCTCTTAGCCAAAAAGACGTCCACTGCTGGACAAAGGTCCTGCGCTGCCCGCATCCATGCGCGTCCCGCGACCTTCACCAGGTCGTCGGTCCACCGAGTGGGAGGCCTGCCAATGCTACGTTTTCCGGTTCGTGGTCGCCACTCGAGAACTTTTCTGCCCCAACACGGCTGTCTGTTCTACGAGCTATGTGCCCCGCCCACAGCCACTTAAGTTTGTCGATTCTGTGGGCTATGTCGGTTACTTTAGTTCACTTCACTTTACATGCTTTCAAAGGTAAAATGCCTGACGATAAAAGAGAGAGACATTCTGATGGTAGGTAGTAGCTGATAGGTGTATCTCTCTTAATAGTCTGGTCCTCTGTCTTCACTTCTGTAGGAATTTAGTATTGTAGGTAGTCTGTATCCAAACTCCTCATTGCCTAAGAATGAAAACATATAACGACATTCTAGGCAATGTTGTTCAATTTGTTTGTAATTGCCTAGCATCAGCTAATGTGTGCAATCAATGACTCTAAATTAATTATGTTAAATTCCATATGTCAGAAAGCAGATATAGACATAATCCACTGTTCGTTGGGAAAATTACAGGCAAGGCAAACCATAAATACTAAAACCAACTGCATTTGTAATTTTTTTAGCGACGCTGAATTAGGCAAATAAGCTGATACGCTTCTTTAAAAAATAAAGTAATAGTACATTATGATACAAGTGTGCAAAGTTGGTCATTTCGCACAAGAGGCGATATAAAAATAATAAAGCCGAGGATTATGAGCCTAAATCCGAGGTAATAAGAGCCATTTTACGAGCAAGTGTGTTAAAAATAAATAAACATACTGTTTTTCCGCATCTATGCATTATTGTCCGTGTTATTAGTCCGGCATTATTTTCGTTAAAGTTCTATGCCTCCTCTTATTCTCCTTCTTCTTTCTTCCTCCTATATGCAGCCTTTGCTGTTTTTAAGGTTCTGAGGCTGGCGTATGTGCCTAGTTTGCAGTTTTCACTCGATGGAAACTTCGTCGATAGAACTATTTCAATATTTCCTTCCAGTTTAATGGTGAAAGCAGATGTTTTAAGGAATTCCAATAATGTATTCAATGTCTATGGTATGTTTTTAATAGCTAGGACCAAGCTACTGGCCAAAACGGCATTCACGCGTGGAATTCGCATTATCAATATGGTCCATGAGCGAGTCGACATATTCTCGTGCTCATTGAGTGAATTCACAAAGGTCACATTATTTGTTCACATGCTATGTGTTATGATTAATTAGTATAGTTAGTATATAAGTTCTACATACTTTATCGTGCATCGCATAGTGAAAACCTGTAATGGTAGTTGTATGAACGGAATAAATAAATAAATCTATACATATAATAAAACAGTAAAAATATTTTGTCTGTACATTTAATATTTTTGACTGAAATGGATAGAGGGAGACCTAAAAAGAACAATAGAAAGCAAAAAAATTTTTTTGGAATTTCTTGTCTGTCTGTCTGTCTGTCTGTCTGTCTGTCTGTCTGTCTGTATGTATGTACGCGTTTCACGCAAAAACTACTGGACAGTTTGAATGAAACTTTTTTGTTGTATATATTAAGCTGGCTTCCAAATACATATGGCTATATTCATTTTTGACACCTGAACAATTTGATGAAGAACCATAACGGAACAGCTGCTAAACTATAAGTAATATACAGAAATGGGTGTCAGCGTCATGCCGTTCAACAAAAATCATTCAACCTGTTGAGCATTTTTCTGCCGACGTATACAAAAATTGAAGATCTGGAACATCTGAGCTGAAAAGCCTCCAAGAGAGATCAGCTAAACTATAACATATATGGAAATTGGCGCCTTAGCAAAAATCGTTCAACCTGATGAAGCATTTCTGCTGACGTATAGGGCAAATTGAAGATCTAAACATCTGATGAAAAGCTCCAAGAGAGATTTTTTCATCTGAGCGTGAAAACTCACGCGGGCGAAGCGCCGCGGGCGACAGCTATAAGTAAAAAATAAAGCCAGGGCTTTTAAAACTTTTGCAATAGTGTCCCAATAATGTATATTAGCAAAGGTCTAAAATTCTGTCGATTTTAAATCCTCTTCCTTTAATAATAATTGGCAAACGATAAATCAAACAGCATAACTAGCCAAGAAATCACTCTCATGACAAGGGTCATGAAGTCCACGCGAACAAAGTTCAGATGCAGCATATAGGCATAAAGCCGAATCGAACCGGCAAAAAAATCTCCTATCTACAATCGTACAACTAAATTCTTTATTGCTATATGGCCTTATCTATAATCTACATAGTGTAGATACAAATAAAGATTGAATTTTTAATCTTTATCCGCACAGACATTATTTGAAATTATGTATAACCATTTTTGAATCTAATAATATTGAAGTTCCAGAAGTAGAAGCCCAGGTGTTCGCTCCCGTCGAAGTTGAATTAGTAAAGCTTTAAATAAGCTTCGCGAAATATCGCAGCTTTATGGTAGGAAGCTTCAAACTGGATTGAAATTTCATTTTCTTTAATGGCCTTTTTTATTTTTCCATTAGATTCGACCGGATGACTTCGCTCTGTGACAGCGCATTTTAACCCTCGGGTGATAAGAAGAGTGTTATTGTATTATCTATTTATGTATTTGTAAAGCATCTATATATATGATATAGGCCCCTCTCTGATACAGTGTCTATTCCCGCTGCTTTTGACTAAGCTGGAGAGAGTATGGGAGTATCAGGGGTACTCAGTTGGAAATGTTTAAAAATTACTTAACTGATCGTACTCAGCGTGTAAAGATTGGTTCGTTCATAAGCTCCGATCAAAAAAGTAACATATGAGTCCCACAGGGGAGTATTTTTGGGGTCCATGCCTATTCTTGGTCTACATGAATGACCTTGTGTAATCTTTTCTCTTCATAATGGCAAAAAATAGTGTCTTTTGCAGACGACACAGCTCTCATTTTTACAGGCAAAAACATGGACCGAAACTTTCAAGTGCGGCCCAGGTAGGTTTTAACCTTGTACAGGATTGGCTTAATAAAAATTTTTTGACTCTTAACGTCGACAAGACTAACTACATTGCTCTCTTCACCATTAGAAACTTTAGATCGACCAAATCCTGCGCGGAACATAATTTGATTGCACATACTTCATAATACATCTCATTGTGATGATAACTCGTGTTGTTGCCCTAGATTAGAAATGAAAAAGTGTGCAGAGGGTTAAACTACGCTCATGCTGCCAGAAAATGTGCGCAGAGCGAATCCGGACAAACGAAGCGGCGGGAAAGAATTCTGTACCGGAACTTCACCGGGAAAAAACCACCGGTAAAAATAAGTACCGGGAAAAATCTCCACGCGGCACCACGTTTGCCCGACTAAAACCTAACTAACTTAACGCAGTCTGCTACCACCGTAGCTTATGAAGGGAGCTACAGGGCCCTATATGATAACCTAACCTATAAATTAACTACAATTGAACACTTACCAAATTAAATCTTCTTTCTCTTCGGATCCAAACTTGAGTGTCTTCGGGCAGGGGGAATTCCTAATCATCCTACCTAACCCTTGAGATCTCAATTCCCCAGGACAAATAAATAGATTTCTTCCCGTAGTTTCACTCGGGAACAGCCAGATGTGAACAGCCAGCCACGTTTCACCTCTCACAAGAAAAAGTCACAATAACAGAGTTTTTCACAAACACAAATTCAATAGTTATTTAACAAACAGGAAATTCACAATTATCACTCAAACTAAACAACAAGCAAAAGACGCGAGACCGCTCCGCGTATTAAAATCAAACCGATATCGCCCTGGACAATGCAATGGCGGACCACACGCGACGCCATTCACGCTAGCAGTGTGAGAACCCCAAAACGCCTGGCGGCGATAACAGGAAGCGCCTGCGTTTAGTTTTACCCAATATATTACAAACATCCCCCCTCGTCCCGGTCTGGAGAAGCAGACCGCTAGCATTACTCTACGGGATAAGGCGGGCGAGAAGAGGTCAGCACCTCTCCTTAAAATCGAACCGTCAGACCAACACCTCGAAACCACACGCGGAGTGCCATCTCCGCCAAGAATCAAACGTAATATGCGAGCTCGTCGCCAAAGCAATGAGGGCAAATTTGCCTCTTTTAACAATACTAAATCACCTCTCCCTGGAGAGGCTCAGTCCTGTCTTGTCCACTTCACTCTTTGCTGCAGCAAATGCAAATATTCAAGCGCTACCAGCGACGCCAAAAGTCCTGGCTCATTTGCTGCAACATTTGAAAAACGCGACAACCGATATACGGCGTTCATCCTTCCACGGGTATTCGGGCAGGGCATTCAATCGGCCCTCCCACCAAAAAATGACCAGGGGTGAGAGCTTTCCAAGTCATTTGGATCTGGAGATAGCGGACAGAGAGGACGAGGAGGTTGAGGACCGCCTCAACTTTATTGTGCAAAACACTGTGGCCAGCCTCTTCAAAAAGTTAGAGCCGTTTCTCCGATAATGCGGCGGAGGTGGGTCTTTGCGGATTTCACAGCCGCTTCAAAAATCCCTCCCCAATGGGGGCAACTTGGGACTAAACTTCCAGGTTATTCCCTTTGGGCAACAATTTGATCTTAAACTAAGTACAATTTTTATCAATAAACACAGAAACATCCTTAAGATAATTTACAGTTCCTTTATAGTTTGTGCCATTGTCAGATTCCTAATAAGGAAGGTAGACCTCGACGCGAAACAAAGCGAGGATCCGAACGCGGCGACGAAGGCCTCCGTAGTCAGAGCTTGTCGATACCACCTCCAAAATGGACAGCCTATGGTATAGGCCAAACAAACAAACACACACAAATAGCCCTTCACACATACGGGCATTACGAAAGGGAGAAGCCTTGATCGAAAAGGGACCGGCAAAATCGGTTCCAACGCCGTCAAACCGGCCTCGGAAGGTCGGATTCGATCAGCGGGCAAATCACCCATCTGTGGTTGCATCGTGGATGCCTTCAACCTATAACATGAAGGTAAATAGCATCGAAACAGGACACTACGGATTGCTCTTCGGGCAGACAAAATCCAAAACTCGCGTTGCAAAATAGCCAACAAAGCATTGCACCCAGCATGGGCGTTACGAATGTGTCGATCAGACACCAAAAGCTGCACCAAGGGTCCAGCCCTTGGGCAACAACAGAGGATGGCGAGTCTCATATGGAAGATCCGCCTTCCGGAGCCTGCCTTCCAACCCGAAGAAGCCCATCCGAGTCGATGTACGGGTTCCCAAACGAGCGACCGCGCCCGTCAATTTAGCGCGTGCGTCGCGCAAGATACGAAGCTCTGACTCAAACCGTCCGGTCTGCACGACACGGACCCAATGCAACAATGCGCTCCGGCGCTCTTCTGCACCTGCAATCGGCTCCAACCGCTTTGCCTGTGGGTTTCTACAATTATGTATGAAACGCTTAATCAACTGGTAAC
>CM031578.1:8446584-8536414 GCA_018467065.1 Ephestia elutella
TGATTGCTTCCTTGTGACACTCGCGTCATTGCAAATGTGATTTTGCAAAAATAAAACCGGATTTTGAGATAAGTAGGTACAAAGGAAAATAAATTGCTTCAGCAATTCATTTGGCGATAAAACATTTTGCATAATTTTCTCAATGTTCAGAAAAATATATCTCCATTTTGCAAAACGGATGAAAATTCTCATGATAAGAATGAAATATGCAATGATAGGTAACCTGAAATATAGCTAAACGATATTTCAGGCTACCCATCTAGTCACTTGCATTGATAGGTATGCATATGTAACCAAATCTACAACGAATTTAATAGTAGGTTTGAAACCTAGCGAGCGCCAGCCATACTTATTTTGCTTTAAGATGAAAAAAACACACAAGTCACATTGGTTTTTAACTATTAAAACTTTACTTAGTAATATTAACAAAGCAACATCTTCTTTCCAGAATTACGCAGCGTCAACGCCGCCGAAGCCATCATCGGCGCCCGCGCACACGACGTTGCAGCGCACAGTCCGAGGCGCGGCCAATAGTGGGGCTCCTGCGAGGGTCATCCCCAGGTTCCACTTCCCCAAGGGCAGGCCCCCACCAGCCCACCAGCAGGACCACGCGTTGCATAAAGTGCAGTCCGCCTTCGCCACATTTCCTAATAGTCAGGTCAGTTTGTTAACTTTTTAAGTCAACAATTGTGTAGCACTTGGGTGTTTATAGTTTAAGTTCCGACCGATGCGATGGAAAGAATTTGATTGTTTTTATTGATTGGAACCAGTGAAATAAGCGAAAAATACCCAGATCCGCAGAAATTTTCTGTCAAAACAAGCTCAAAACAGACTACCTCCCTAAATAATCTAGGTAAATGCGCAGATTAACATAATACAATAACGACCGAAGCATTTTAAGTAAAGAGTTCTTTCAAGTCTCTGTGAGATAACAGTATCTGGGATCTTTATACTAAAAATGCTTTTAAATACTTATACGATTTCCAAGAAGCCGCATATAAAAGTAATGATGGACTTCAAATGATAAAGTTCAAACAGACTTAAGAAAGTCTTTAGAAATTACGTATTCAGATTTAGAAATGAATTTACGAGATTTTTGAGCGAGCGGCTCATCTAATATTCAAGACCACTTTTACAGCAAGTATATAAATGCTTGAATTCCCAGTACGACTTTAAATATTCAAGATTTTTTACAACAAAAGCTCTGTTGTAAATATTGCATGTAGACACTACCACTTCTTTACCAATATCAATTCAATGTAGGTCTTGGTTGGGGTTTAGGTATAAGAGACGAAGTAAGGCAGGTAAATTATGTTGATCAAATCTAATCAATTTAACCGCTGACTAGTTTCGAGTTCATATGGAAGTCATTTTCTGTTTCTCACTTTAGTTATAATTAAACTAAACTCCAAATTCAGAGTTATTTTCTTATTTTCTGATAAAAACATATCTGAAATTACGGACTTCAACCCAATATATTCAATACATGACATTGTGAATCCTAACTAATATTATAAATGCTAAAGTGAGTTTGTTTGTTGGTTTGTTTGTTTGTTTGTTTGTTACCTCTTCACGCTTCATCTACTGAACCAATCTTACTGAAATTTCGCATACACATAGCTGGAAGTATGGTGAAGGACATATGGTACCTTTCATCCCGGAAAAGCACTGTTCCCGTGGGAAATTCACGCGGGCGAATCCGCGGGCGAAAGCTAGTGTTTTTATAAAGAAAATGAATCCAAGTCTCGCTGTATCCAAACAAAAACACGACGACAGTGTCAGACGCAGGCTATTCATCGGAGGGATGACTGGAATCCATATTGTTTCAATAACTCACATCGAAAACATTGTAATAGTTTGGGCGCCCGTCCAAATCTAGTCGAGCTGTCGTATTTTTTCGTACTTTTAAAGCAAAATGAAGGTCATAGAACGCCAGGGCAACTTATTTAGGTACACTTCTTACTTCTAATTAAACTAACTTAATGTTATAACTTGAGAAATACATTATGAAAAAGTTGGCCATAGATACTATTAAAGCTATTTTAAATAAGGCTAATAACGGTTATATATTTATTGAAGCTGTAAGATCTACACAGACACTGCAACAATTTAAATCTATCTCTGATTCTATATTCATTGAAAACTGTATGACATGTTTTCATACACATACACTTCCTACATATAGGTTGTTTATTTGTATAATAGAAATCACATCCAAACGTATAAGAAATACGGCAAATTTTATCAAAAGCGGTTTATATTTATGACGCAAACCTTTGTATTAATGTAAAGCTCCTGGGTATTAAAGAGTAAATTAATTTTGCTGCCGAAACAATAGTCGACCGCTCTTTGTAATTAGATTAACAAGAAATTATCAAGCAGTCGCTTTGTTATATTCGCTTTGCAGTTCAATTACTTAAATGGAAAATTTACTTGAATTAACTTTTACACTCTACACAATAAAGCTATACAGACAACTGCACATCAATCAACTCAAATTCATTACAATTTCGCCGTAATTACCACAGTATAGGTCCAGTTAGGTCTAACTACTAATATCCCAGAACTAGATACTGTTTTAAAAGGTAAAGTAGGGTCGATTCTTATTTGATCCTTCTTCCTCATTACGTTTTGAAGATTTTCGTAAGCAAATTTAGCCGCAGTCACACACAACATAATCAATAAATTAATTCGGTCACTGACTGTCTGCCTCGCTGTCTGATCTTATATTAGATGTTCAAATCACACTACACAAATTTTAAAGTTTCATATCTGTTTTGTTTGTTATGTTCAGGACACTATCTAGCAAGAGATAGTTTTAATTTTACCAAATAGAAAGCAAGGTCGCTATTTTTGTCAAAAAAATATTAGAAAATGACCTGTGATATTAAGATTTAGGATATCACTCTCGAATATAAAGAACAATCAAATATTCCTCATAATATTGAGGACATACTTATTTATGAACAATAACAGATAAAAAAAATACATTTAGATAAATAAATTGTTCCTCTGGCTGGAACCTGCTGACAGCACCAAGCTTAAACTATCTCTTTTGTCAAACAGTAATCCTTGTTGGTCTGTGACTCAGAGCAGTTGGAGCTGAATAAATATTGGCAAATCCAAGTGCTGACAAATCGCCTGCGAACTGGCAATCTAATGCACTTTACTTTAAATCCACGTTAACTGTGACGACGATAGAACATTTGTCACTATGAGAAATTTATTTGCGATCTTTCTTGATTGGTAACGTAAAAGTAATGTGGTATGAGGATCCACCAGTAGTAGTTACTTACTTGGATGTGACCGATGGATTTATTGAAGTAGAAATGCTATAAAATCAAACGCGAAATAATCAGAAAATGCTCATTACCTATACCTTCTGCTTCATACAAAACATAGAATTATTTATCAATTAAGATCAAAATTCAAAATAATCGAAAACGACGACCATTGACCTGTCCATTGTCCTCATCTCATCCAAGCTGATTTTACCAACAGCACTAAAGTCAAGCTTATCCGTGCAGCCGCCCAACGGGTTGGCACGTCTCCAAAGCGGCCGTAGCATGGCAACATGCCTCGCGTTGTTATTCTGGTGCTATCGTTGCAACAAATAACTACATCGACTGCAATGCCTGACAGAAAGCCGGTGTAAATCTTTGCCCTATTTATAGGTTGCATCTTCTTGTATTGATTGTTTTTATTTTTGCCCTGACGATTTTGATAGTCCGTGAAAACACGTGCGTATGCCAGTTTTGTTTTATCTAGGGTGCATTTATTCCTTTAATACATCAAAACCAGCATAGGGTAAAATAATGATCTATTCTATGCAAGATTTGGTAGTTTTATACACATAACAATCAAAATTTCTTTATTATTTATGCCCTTACAGATAATTAGAAATTAAACAATACTCGAATTCAAAACCACATTAAATCTCAAATATGTCAGAATAAAATGACCATTCTAAGAGCCTTGGACTGGATATTGTCTGATCCAGCCAAGTTTAATCCAATGAACATAACATCACTCGGAATAGAGTTCTGTAATCCCCAGTTGAAGCCGCGATCATTTCCAACGAACTCAAATTGGAGCCGCTAAATTGGGCTTACGGCATACAGGCGCTTACGAACTTTGGACACTAGTGTTTGTCCTGTAATATAAACGTATTGGTTTAATTTCTGAATGCATTCATTCATGCCATGCAAGATCTTTAGTTTCACGATATGAAGTACCCTATTTCTTGTACGAAGTATACAACTATGTAGGTCTTCCAGCTTTGAGCGCCTCAGCCTCTGATGGTGGACTAAATAAACGTACATTCGTCCTACGTTGATACAGAAAATTTGTAACAAAAAAAAGATAAAAGAAGGACAAGAAGGATCAACGTAGAAATTGTTCTGATTACGGAAAACAAAGGACAAACGCTCCTGCCTGGGTAGAATAGAAATACAGGAGCTATCAACAAGACTACAACAGTCTTAAGAGTTTTAAAGCCAAGTTCCCTAAATTAAACGGCGCCAATGCTGGCATCGTTCAGATCGGAATCTAGATGCTAATGGACAACGAAATCAGGTTGAAATTCACTTTCATTTGATTTATTGACTGTTGATTAGTTTCGCGATTTTATGACCAAGTCATAACTGAAGAGCTATGATTGTCGTAAATTTTATTGCCTTACTCATGGTTATCTATGACGGTTTATTATGACAGTTTGCTGATTTTCAGAAATATATATATACTGGGAAGTGTACATTTTTAGGAATGACGACATATTTTCGGGCCGTACCTACTACAAAAAGGAAAATAAGTAAATCGCGTGCGTTTTGTTCATCCTGAAGGAAGAACACAACATTTTGATAGTGTAGTCTCTTGGGAAGATGAGAGCAAGAAATTGTGACATTCAAAATTAGATTATGCAGCAACATTTATAGCTTCATTTTATCTTTATTTCTGTTGCGGAAGACTTAGTCCGCGTGCTTATAAAACAGAAATTCAAAAATTGTTTTGCCTGAACATAGTATCTGCTAAGAACTATAAAGCATATTTTCCTTTTTTTAGAAAATGACAGTTTTATTTATATCGATATAGGGCCTGCCATCAAGAGGCAGCCGTATGCACCACACATCGCCAATAAACTTTTTTAGCGTCTAAATAAACAGTATTGTCAGCCAAGCTCAAATAAAATTATTCGGGGTCTAGAATAGAACTGTTACTAAAGACAGACTGTTACTTCAGATCAGACTATAAAAATGGCAGGCTTTCTCGCAAATTCTATTGAGAAGCACAAAAATAAATTCTGAATCCTTTTCAGACGATAAGTAATTTTTAATTACATAGAGCAAAAGCCTCAGAAATTTGTAACTGAATAAATCGCATTAAATTGACCAGTTTTTGATTTTAGTTTGGAACTAAAAAGATATGAAAATCAGGAATTTAATCAAGTCTGATTTTTAAAACACTGACTGAAGAACAGCAAAAACCAATATGAATGGCATAATTTTAAATTTTATCAGGCAATTATGAAAGAAAGCAAATCATACGTTGTAGTGATTCAATACTATAGGGTATTTGTAGTAATTGGACCAGTAGTTCAGTGACTACCACCTAATATAATTTATATCATCATGGAAGCATGCCGCACTGCAGTGCACAGCACACAGGCGTCAACTATGTCGATCCATAGTTGACTCTTTATTTCAATTGTATTTAACAACTTGTATAACAATCAAAATATTATCCCACGATACTGCATTATTTAAAAAAAGTGTTTATAGGCTTTGTAAGATTTCTTTCGTCTGTCGGTCTGTGGGTCATGTGGAGGACGTGGGATTCTTCTCACGAGTATTGCAACATGTAAATCAGAGAATTACACGTACAGTCGCTTTCAAAATTACTGTAACTGTTTCAGCCTATATTTGCCTACTGCACCCTTGAATTTCAAACCAATACCTACTGTAACTGCTTCTTTAGACCTCTACCTAATGCACGTTTGAATTTCAAACCAATAAACGTCCGTGCAAAGTTCGCTAAGCAACAAATTCCCGAAGTTCCTATGAATAGTTAATACAAGTACTAGAAACAGATATTTACAGGCCTAGATTTTATAGGATAAACTATTACCTACGTCTCATGCATAATATTACCATATCATTCATCATTTATACCTAACATGAAATAAAAAAAATCTAACACCAGAGTTAGAGTTAGCTGTACACGTTCGCAAAGAAGAACTGCGATAAAATAATTATCGAAAATAATATGTAAAATATTAGATCTTTCTTCTGGTGATCTCCCTTTCTGACTACACCTTCTTCTATCAGTGTTGCGCCACCTTATACCACAACGCCAACTGTCGACCCTGCAGTGTCATTTAAATAAATCCACTCAGTGTGTCTCCTGACCCACTGATCTTGAGACGTTCTGCCTACGTGCCTCGTAACACGATTTTAAGGTTCTTACCTACGTGCTTTGTCTAAGAGCGCAAATTTATCCATATCGTACTGTACAGCGTCCTCACCGCTGTGTGATATCGGTACATAATGTATCATCTCTTTAGGTCCTCTTTTTCTTTCCCAATGGCTATACATAGTTAGCATAGTTATGTGTTAGCATTAAGTCCGCCTTTTATACCATTGTATTATTTTGGTTTAATGAAGTTTTAAATAAATAAATTTACTGCCTTTAGAAAAAAAAATTAATAATTCGAGCCACTTTTGTTACTGACTGTACTCAAACCATTGTGAAGATAAAAGAATAATCAGGAACTGCTAATAACTTCATTCATACTACCATTACTACTTAGATCGTCAGAGTGATATCAAAAGTACAAAAGATATAATTATAATGACTGTCTCTTAGATGAGCGGATGTTATTTCATGTTTTGAATTATTAAGCGCCTTTTTCGCGCGAATAAGGCGAGAAATGCTTACACCATCTTAATAAGAATCGCCATTGTTCACCTCAGCTTTTTAGACCGTGATAAAATGTCGCAGAGATTTCAGTACTAAAGGTAAATTATTAGGTGCTGTTGCTAAACTCTACTTAGTTAAGTTTAGTATAGGATTTTAACCTGTCTGTTGCTTTAGTTAGGAGGAGGTTTAAACACTTTGACCCATAGATGACGGTCCCAGTTACTTTTGCTATCTGTCTGTCAGATTCCTTCGATCAGTTCAAAAATTCTGACACCAGTATTGTGTGCTTACTCTGTTCCAGTATTTTTTAGAACAAATACAAAAATATACAAGCTTAGGTACCATTATTATATCATCATTAGCCATTTTTAATGTTCCCACTGTTGAGGTACTGGCTAATGGATGGATAAGGAGTACTAGTAGGACCATTATTACAAGTAAAATTTATTTTATTTACATAAATTGTGAATGAAAAGCATTAATTTTATAAATGCCTCAAAGTATGTGAGCTGTCTATCATTCACCAGTCGACTTAGACGTTGGTGCTTGAAAGCGAAAGTTGCTTTGAAGTTTTGAGGGATACATACTTACTACCTACTCGTATTTATGAACATAGTTCAACAAGAATTGTTTTACATAGCTTAACATAAAACTTTAAATATTTAGTTTAATTGTTGACATTTAGAACTTTAAACATTTTGAGTATTAAAAAACATACAAAACACAAAAACATTTTTTCCGATTTCTGTGGAATTACTGATATTTATTCTTTATATCTTGATGGTTCATTTACAAAAAAAAACTAAGAAAATTCCTTAAAATATGACTTAAATTAATTATTTAAAAATAACTTTTTCAATATTTATACACCTATATTCAACACATATTACCTATAAATTTTAAAGTATGAAAGAATGAAAGTGACTACTAAGCAGTTACTATGATAATGAATTGCTCATAGTATCAACATTTACGAAAGAAATTCGCAACATGATACAACGCAATCATCGTGACATCTACATATTAAAAGAGGAACTACTTTAAGATCCGCAATGTCATCCAATAACCCATATTGATAGTATCTACTATAGAATGATTTCGCGAACGCAAATGGCCCTAGGGCACTACGGGCACGGCCATCAAGACTCGCCCCTCGCGACCCCTTTCTTATATCCAGGTCAATCGCATGTAGCCAAGCCTTTGAAGCTCTAACCTTTGACTATACTGATGAAAATTAAACTGACGTAACTATAGGAAACGGAATAAGTAACTACAGGATGACGTGACTATAGGATACTATAGAAAAGTCCCGCGGAGCTTGGGCGGAAAAATCGCTTGCATCTAAGAACCATCTTTTTATTTTAATCGTTTGCCAGGCAATGAGGGAGATGACTTTGTCTATGGGTTTAGATAACAGAGTGAGGTTCCCTCGATTATTTTGACGACCTCCGTGGCCTAACGGTCATCACGCCGGATTGCCACCTCGGAGGTCTCGGGTTCGATCCCCGGTCGGGTCAAGATGGAAACTGATCTTTTTCAGATTGGCCTGGATATTGGATGTTTATCTACAAAAAATATATATGTCTATATTGTATATATGTATTTGTTATAAAATGTTCTAAAATATAGTAGCGTTGAGTTAGTATCTCGTAACACAATCTCGCACTTACTTTGGGGCTAACTCAATTTGTATGATTTGTCCGGATATATTTATTTATTTTATTTATGGTCGAACTTTGCGATGGCTGACCCATGCGTCAACTCTTGAACGGTGCTGCCAGAAGAGCTGGTCTGCTCGGTTCTATCACGGTTTATTTAGTAATCTACCTCTATTATGGACAAATAAAAATGATGACCGAATCATAAATCACTCAAAATTACATTAAATTTGGACGTACCAATAATGATCCCATATTTTTCTATCATGTCCGTCCTACGTCTTAATTTTACTGGGTCAGTTCCTACTTGAGGCCAAGAGTTGCATTAGCTTTAATGCCTTGATTGGATCTAAGCGGTATCAAGGCTAATAGTTTGATAATCTCTTTTTATTTGACAGAAGCAACTATTTTTCTTTTATATATTTTGATCTAGGTATTGACAAATTATTTTTATACTTCTTTCGCCTGAAAGTCTGCCTAGACTTTTGAACAGAGAGCAAAATATCTGTATTTTTAATTTCAGTGTAGTCGATGTAGAGCTGAAGCATCAGAATTTTTTATTGAATAAATCACATTGAATTGACCAGTTTTTTATCTAGTTCAGAACTTTTAAGTTAGGAAAATCAGGAAAATAATTAAGTCAGTCTGATTTTTAAAACACTGACAGAAGAACAGCAAAAACCAATATGAATGGCATAATTTTAAATTTTATCAGGCTCTGTCATCATCCATATTGTGTCACTAAATTATGAAAGAAAGCGAATCATACGTGTTTAGTGATGCAAAACTACAGAGTATTGGTATTGGAACAGTAGTTCAGTGACCACCACCTAATATAATTTATATCATCATGGAAGCATGCCGCACTGCAGTGCACAGCACACAGGCGTCAACTATGTCGATCCATAGTTGACTCTTTATTTCAATTGTATTTAACAACTTGTATAACAATCAAAATATTATCCCACGATACTGCATTATTTAAAAAAAGTGTTTATAGGCTTTGTAAGATTTCTTTCGTTTGTCGGTCTGTGGGTCATGTGGAGGACGTGGGATTCTTCTCACGAGTATTGCAACATGTAAATCAGAGAATTACACGTACAGTCGCTTTCAAAAGTACTGTAACTGCTTCAGCCTATACTTGCCTGCCCTTGAATTTCAAACCAATACCTACTGTAACTGCTTCTTTAGACCTCTACCTAATGCACGTTTGAATTTCAAACCAATAAACGTCCGTGCAAAGTTCGCTAAGCAACAAATTCCCGAAGTTCCTATGAATAGTTAATACAAGTACTAGAAACAGATATTTACAGGCCTAGATTTTATAGGATAAACTATTACCTACGTCTCATGCATAATATTACCATATCATTCATCATTTATACCTAACATGAAATAAAAAAAATCTAACACCAGAGTTAGAGTTAGCTGTACACGTTCGCAAAGAAGAACTGCGATATAATAATTATCGAAAATAATATGTAAATGGCCTCGACCATTTATATTAGATCTTTCTTCTGGTGATCTCCCTTTCTGACTACACCTTCTTCTATAGTGTGGCACCACCTTATATCACAAGGCCATCTGTCGACCCTGCAGTCACTTTGTCATTAAAAAGAAATCCACTCAGTGTGTCTCCTGACCCACTGATCTTGAGACGTTCTACCTACGTGCCTCGTAACACGATTTTAAGGTGCTTACCTACGTGCTTTGTCTACGAGCGGAAATTTATCCATATTGTACGGTACAGCGCAGCGTCCTCACCGCTCTGTGCGATATCGGTACATAATGTATCATCTCTTTAGGTCCTCTTTTTCTTTCCGCAGTGGCTATACATAGTTAGCATAGTTATGTGTTAGCATTAAGTCCGCCTTTTATACCATTGTATTATTTTGGTTTAATAAAGTTTTAAAAAAGTAAATAAATTTACTGCCTATAGAGAAAAATTTAATAATTCGAGCAACTTTTGTTACTGACTGTACTCAAACCATTGTGAAGATAAAAGAATAATCAGGAACTGCTAATAACTTCATTCATACTACCATTACTACTTAGATCGTCAGAGTGATATCAAAAGTACAAAAGATATAATTATAATGACTGTCTCTTAGATGAGCGGATGTTATTTAATGTTTTGAATTATTATGCGCCTTTTTCGCGCGAATAAGGCGAGAAATGCTTACACCATCTTAATAAGAATCGCCATTGTTCACCTCAGCTTTTTAGACCGTGATAAAATGTCGCAGAGATTTCAGTACTAAAGGTAAATTATTAGGTGCTGTTGCTTAAACTCTACTTAGTTAAGTTTAGTATATGATTTTAACCTGTCTGTTGCTTTAGTTAGGAGGAGGTTTAAACACTTTGACCCATAGATGACGGTCCCAGTTACTTTTGCTATCTGTCTGTCAGATTCCTTCGATCAGTTCAAAAATTCTGACACCAGTATTGTGTGCTTACTCTGTTCCAGTATTTTTTTTAGAACAAATACAAAAATATACAAGCTTAAGTACCATTATTATATCATCATTAGCCATTTTAAATGTCCCCACTGTTGAGGCACTGGCTATGGATGGATAAGGAGTACTAGTAGGACCATTACTATAAGTAACATTCATTTTATTTACATAAATTGTGAATGAAAAGCATTAATTTTATAACAGCCTCAAAGTATGTGAGCTGTCTATCATTCACCAGTCGACTTAGACGTTGGTGCTTGAAAGCGAAAGTTGCTTTGAAGTTTTGAGGGATACATACTTACTACCTACTCGTATTTATGAACATAGTTCAACAAGAATTGTTTTACATAGCTTAACATAAAACTTTAAATATTTAGTTTAATTGTTGACATTTAGAACTTTAAACATTTTGAGTATTAAAAAACATACAAAACACAAAAACATTTTTTCCGATTTCTGTGGAATTACTGATATTTATTCTTTATATCTTGATGGTTCATTTATATAAAAAAAACTAAGAAAATTCCTTAAAATATGACTTAAATTAATTATTTAAAAATAACTTTTTCAATATTTATACACCTATATTCAACACATATTACCTATAAATTTTAAAGTATGAAAGAATGAAAGTGACTACTAAGCAGTTACTATGATAATAAATTGCTCATAGTATATTCAACATTTACGAAAGAAATTCGCAACATGATACAACGCAATCATCGTGACATCTACATATTAAAAGAGGAACTACTATAAGTTCCGCAATGTCAACCAATAACCCATATTGATAGGATCTACTATAGAATGATTTCGCGAACGCAAATGGCCCTAGGGCACTGCGGGCACGGCCATCAAGACTCGCCCCTCGCGACCCCTTTCTTATATCCAGGTCAATCGCATGTAGCCAAGCCTTTGAAGCTCTAACCTTTGACTATACTGATGAAAATTAAACTGACGTAACTATAGGAAACGGAATAAGTAACTACAGGATGACGTGACTATAGGATACTATAGAAAAGTCCCGCGGAGCTTGAGCGGAAAAATCACTTGCATCTAAGAACAATCTTTTTATTTTAATCGTTTGCCAGGCAGTGAGGGATTACTTTGTCTATGGGTTTAGATAACAGAGTGAGGTTCCCTCGATTATTTTGACGACCTCCGTGGCCTAACGGTCATCACGCCGGATTGCCACCTCGGAGGTCCCGCGGGTTCGATCCCCGGTCGGGTCAAGATGGAAACCTGATCTTTTTCAGATTGGCCTGGATATTGGATGTTCATCTACAAAATATATATATATATGTATATATTGTATATATGTATTTGTTATAAAATGTTCTTAAATATAGTAGCGTTGAGTTAGTATCTCGTAACACAATCTCGCACTTACTTTGGGGCTAACTCAATTTGTATGATTTGTCCGGATATATTTATTTATTTTATTTATGGTCGAACTTTGCGATGGCTGACCCATGCGTCAACTCTTGAACGGTGCTGCCAGAAGAGCTGGTCTGCTCGGTTCTATCACGGTTTATTTAGTAATCTACCTCTATTATGGACAAATAAAAATGATGACCGAATCAAAAATCACTAAAAATTACATTAAAGGACGTACCAATAATGATCCCATATTTTTCTATCATGTCCGTCCTACGTCTTAATTTTACTGGGTCAGTTCCTACTTGAAGCCAAGAGTTGCATTAGCTTTAATGCCTTGATTGGATCGAAGCGGTATCAAGGCTAATAGTTTGATAATCTCTTTTTATTTGACAGAAGCAACTATTTTTCTTTTATATATTTTGATCTAGGTATTGACAAATTATTTTTATACTTCTTTCGCCTGAAAGTCTGCCTAGACTTTTGAACAGAGAGCAAAATATCTGTATTTTTAATTTCAGTGTAAAAGGACACACATTTTTTAAGTAAACTTTTTAGGAAATACTAGTATTCTACGATTGTTGATGTTGTTCTACGATATCGCCAATAATCAAAAATATCTGCTGCTCGAATCTATTAATTATTAAGTTCAAACCTCTACCACTGCATCGGCCTGCATTGACGATGGTATTGGCCCTTATTATATTATCCGCTGTCCATTGCTGCCTTAGCTTTGGATATATAACCTGAAAGTCTTTTCTACACTGTAATGGTATAAAAATTGATAGTTTATGGCGCGTGGAGTGGAGAGTCTGGTGAGGGTGGTAGCGCTCCATTGAACCGAATCAGTAACAAAATGCCGCAGTTACGACCTACCGACCTGCAGGCCATTTAATATCCTGTGCTATATTGTTGTTGTATTATTATTTTCTCCCAAGACTTGCACCTTGTATTAGGAAGTATTGGTAATTAACAGTTTACATCACAACAGCAGCAAATTAATTTTAGTAGCAATATCTTTACTGGATTGTAGAGCATAGTTTACAAATTAATATTAGCTAATATTTTACTTTTTGCTATATAGGTACCATACAAAACTAATTTTCTTTTACTTTATGCTAATACCATACAAAAAGCATCATCTGCCTATCAGCTGATGAAAGTACGAACTAAATAAACCATTCAAATGGATTTTATTTTGCCTAGAACTCGCGTATTTTCAAGCACTATAATAACAAACTTTCTACAACAACCTACTAACTACAAAAGGGGGAGTTTGACCCCTCTATCCCTAGTCCCCACAGACTAAAAGTTAATCGCATGCGTACACTACATTACATTGCATAACACTCCAACTGTCAGGCATAATTTGTCAGACAAGAGTTGACAAGACGCGAGGCCATGGGCATAGGGCGTCGCTTCGACAGCTCAGCCGACTATATATAGGACAGTGACCTACTTTTGCCGGTCGATGACCTGTTAGGGGACCGAAAGTCCCGTAATTCCAGGATCGTTCCGGGTTTGTGCCATGGCTGAGAACATCGAAATTTTCCGAAATAGATCTTTCGTCCGTAAAGGCACGTATCGTATACACTTTTTGCTATTTTTTAATGGTGACTTTGATCAATAGTAGACTACTTAATTAGGGTTCCGTACCTCAAAAGGCAAAAACGGAACCCTTATAAGATCACTTTGTTTTTATAATATATTCGTTCAATTAAATTTATGAAAATATATAAATGACACCATTTTGTTGCTCATTATGAAAACGTTTAAGGCTTACTTATCATAAAACGTGCGTTATTTTTGTTACAAATAGGTAGCTATTTTGTTTTCTTTCGTCTTCGAGCTGCAAGCTATGAATAAATTTAAATCTGCTTTCTTTACGCGCTAAATTAGATGCGTGAAGCTACTACGGATAATGCACGCAGGCAGGAGTAATGAATACATTATCATTAGAATATAATGTCGGTATAGGTACCCTGAAAAGGCAATTTCTTCCAGTGTAGGTGTACCTATACCTACACTACTGGAAGATATTGCCTTTTCGTTGCTTTCAAGAATTGTTGAGTCAACGTCTCATTGTGTCTCAGACAGCGTTTTTTTCTAGTTTTCATAATTATAATTTTTAATTTAAACATCGAAAACAAGTAACGTTTACTATATATATACCGTAAACTGCTGCAACTTTGCACGGAATTTTACGTTTTTGGGATTTTCTCGGAGCCTATTCACAATTTTGACTCTCAATTGTTTTTAAATGGAAGACAAGCATATTGGCTTACTATTGAGACCCCAAATCTTATTAATTTCCACCAATTTTCTAAATTACAAGGGCTTAAAGTCGTAGGCAAAGTTGTATGTAAAAGACACAAGTTTGCCTAGAAGGATAATTCGATACTTATTGTACTTATCGTTTCCGTTAATTTTTTTTCATGTGCATGAGACAACCTACTTGTCCCTGCCAATTTAATCAGTGCAATATACTGTATATATTTTTTATTACAGTTACTAGGCCAAGTTGTAGCAGGTTCTACAGACTTTCCATACAAAAATGTCGTTGACTATAGGGTTGTCCAAAAGAATACAGATTATTATTAATACTTTTTTATAAAAGAAAAAAACCAGATGGCTACTTTCATTAAAAACTACAATTTTAATGCTTCTTGGTAATAATGTCTCATTATTTTAGTCAACAATTATTATTAAACTTAATTTTTGATTGTAGTATAAAAGAAAAGTATACAAAGTGTTGAATCTCTTTTACAATTATTTCTACAAAAAATATTTGAATATTGTTTTACAAATTTACAACGAGCACTTCTAATATAACTTGAGGAAACAAATTCTAAAATAATTTTTTAAGCATAATGTAAGCGAGATTCACACGAGTGAAGCTGCGAGTAAAAGCTAGTTAACAAAATTTGACAACCCTAGACCCAGGCAAAGTTATGTCACTCAAGTTTTCAAAACACTACACATGATTGCCTTCTAAGTTTTTTTCGATAAAAAACAATCTTTTGCGTAAAAACTAGTATTACTAGAAGAAGACAATATTATCCTACCTGGGCAGTTAATCCTGTGCGAAAACATAGCTTTTTCATAGTTAAAATTCAAAGTTTTGGAGCGCAAAAAAAAAATGCTGCCTAACCCACCGATCTTTGTCGCACAACTGACAGAGTATTAATGGAGTTACAATTATAAAAAATTAAAAATATGTTGCCCAAATAATGAATAGTTACTACAGAATGGTAGAAAACGAGAATAAAGCAAACGAATGCGATATCTCGTAATTCAAATGAAATAGGCAAATTTGTGTGTAGTTGGATAAGTTGCAGCAGTTTACGGTATACAGTCCGATTAGAATCTAAACTTGGGTCGGGCTTTAACAACTTCACTCCGGTCTCTTTGACAAATGTATGTAGTGAAGATAGTTTCGAATGGTTTGAAATGGGTTTGAATGACAACTTGCTAAAAATTACAGAAACCGGTAGAATTGAAATCGCATAGTACTTCAAATCGAAATATTACAATATTTGAAGAATAGAAAAAATATAGTAATTGGTATCATATTTTTTCTATGTCTATGAGTAATATTTATAGGTCTCTTCAGTTTGCTCTTAAGCAGTAGCACCGTGCCAAACCGTGTTTAGCATGTTGTGTTGTTTCAAAATGTTGGTTATTGTATGACACGTCCCTCGGTTGACCCGTAATACATTGTGTGTGATGCTTTGTGTGCACATCAACCTACCAAATTTATTGCAAATCGTCGTTATTACCGCTGCATAGAGTCCATTTAGGGTGACTTGACGTGCAGTTGACTGTACTATGGCGGAAGTCAGGTCGATGTCCACGCGTGCACGTGACCAAAGAAATTACCACAATACGGCTGTAGAATAAAAATAGTAAAGAATGTATCACATATACTTTGTAAACTAGGTCAAAGAGTTAAAAATATTAGACAACTTATGACAGCAATACGAAACTAACCGTAAAGTGACTTATTTTTTATTATTTTTCATTGTTCAAGTTTACCAACTTTACGAGTTTACTATTCAGCTAATCGTGGCCTTCGAGTCTAACGACTCTTGGCTCTGTCTATCCCTTAAGGGATAGAGACGTGATTCTATGTATGTTTGTAAGTTTACCAAAATTACTGTACCTAAATACCGACTACCTATTTCCGAAAACAAAAATTCGCATTTTTTTATTTAGCTGTCGATATCCCCCAGCTGGCCGATGGCGATGGAGCGCGCTATGCTCGGAGTTTCCCTGCGTGATCGAATCAGAAATGAGGAGATCCGTAGGAGAACTAAAGTAACCGACATAGCCCGCAGAATCGCGAAACTTAAAGTGGCAGTGGGCGGGGCACATAGCTTGTAGAACAGATAGCCGTTGGGGCAGAAAAGTTCTCGAGTGGCGACCACGAACCGGAAAACGTAGTGTTGGCACGCCTCCCACTCGGTGGACCGACGACCTGGTGAAGGTCGCGGCATTTATGCGGGCAGCGCAGGACCGGTCGTTATGGAAATCCTTGGGGGAGGCCTTTGTCCAGCAGTGGACGTTTTTCGGCTGAGAGAGAGAGAGATCCCCCAGCTGGAAAACACTGAGAAGATTGTAGGAAATTCGGGGAATAGCTCTTCACGAGCAAATCACGTAGCTGCTTGTGATAATTAAATAAAAGTACTTAATATAATACCAGGTAACTTTAATCTCGAAGGAATTCATCAATACTGTTACTTCAGCCGGGGAGTTCCATTCCATTCCAACACGCTAAAATGCTATAAACTTCAAACAATTTAATTAATACGGTGCCGTAAGAGTTAATTATAATTATGAATTGACATGCAACATCTTAATATTATGTAAAAAAAAGATATGTGAATTTCACGCTCTACATATGAATTAACGTAAAAGACATGACAAATGTAGAGTCAATATCGGCAGCCATCAATTTATAATATACGAGTATGTGTTCGTACAAGTGTGTACCTATACGGCTACTGCCGCCGTAGTCGTAAAAGTCATGTCAGATGCCTTTAGTGTTAGTAATAACACACTCGATAAGAAGTATTTTGTTACCTCTTGTTTAGCAAACCTAGTGGTCATCAAAATTTTCTGATGTTAGGCTAATGCCTACAAAGATCGTCACCTTTGTTGTCCTTCAACCTTGGTAGCAAGGAAAGCTAGCTAGATAGTTAATCTGTATCTAATACGTTAACAAATACTTATTAGGCACACGTATAACTAAACGTGGACTAAACTAACGGAAACAATAGTTTGACCGATATCACCCGGCTGCATACAAAGGCCATGTGTTCTTGCACAAGCACGGCTAAATGGTTTATGGGCGGATGTGGCCCGTTTGGATTCGGTGACACTCCGGCTCTGGAGTTGTAGAATGTAGATACCTACTCCCTATCCTACACAGTTCACTAGCATTTAAGACATTGCTCCTCCTTCTCTTTTAGCCCTATTCCTCATGACTGAGGGTAGTGGTCACTGTGTCTAATGAAGCACAAAGACACAAATATCAACTATCTTGGCCATGATGTTGCCTTCTCTATTTCACACACTAGCTGATAATCATGAACTAGTGTGCAGGTTTCCTCACGATGTTTTCCTTCACCGGAAGCAAGTGGTGATTGATGAAATAAAACTACCATCTATGAGTCAATTGGTATACAAACTAATGTAGCACGGGCAGTATTCGAACCTGGGACCTTTGCAGTCACAGGCGGGCGCTCTAACCACTCTGCCACCACCGCTTCAAGATATTGCTATACAAGATTTCCGCAATAAGAATAAACTAAGACGTTGTGTGAGTTTCTATCCACATAATGACCAAATGTTTAACAAGTCTCCCTGTCACCAGGTTCCTCGTGAAACTATCAAGCACATCGTGAAGGCGTGCGAGTGCTAAGCTGATTATTTGAAGATGCCGCTGTTCCTCGCCACGCAGCAGAGCCTGCACGCGACCGTGGACGGACACAAATTCATTGACTTCTGGAGAGAGGCAAGTATACCTAAAAAGCCATACATTGACATTTAATTGTTACAATGCGAGTGCCTGATCTATACTGGAAGATGCCGCTAAAATGTTCAAACTCGCCACGCAGCAGAGCCTGCATGCGACCGTGGACGGACACAAATTCATTGACTTCTGGAGAGAGTAAGTATACCGTTTAGTAGTAGGTTTGTAATAAAAGTTGCATACATTTTGTAATTTTAAATTTTAGCATAATAATAATATATTTAGCTGTACACAAGTCTGTTTTTGTATATCATGCTGTGTAAACACGCCTAGGATAACAAATTTGTTCACAAGCTATGCCAATTTGTACATCTATATCTGTTTGTTATCTGTTGTGTTTTCCTAAATATTATGATTAAATAAATACCTAAAAGCCATACAACATTCTTGACAATGCGAGTGCCCGCTTTCATACTGGAAGATGCCGCTGTTCCTCGCCACGCACCGCTTCAAGAGCCTGCACGCGACCGTGGACGGACACAAATTCATTGACTTCTGGAGAGAGTAAGTATACCTAAAAGCCATACAACATTCTTGACAATGCGAGTGCCCGCTATACTGGAAGATGCCGCTGTTCCTCGCCACGCAGCTGAGCCTGCATGCGACCGTGGACGGACACAAATTCATTGACTTCTGGAGAGAGTAAGTATACCTAAAAGCCATACAACATTCTCGACAATGCGAGTGCCCGCTATACTGGAAGATGCCACTATTCCTCGCCACACAGCAGAGCCTGCACGCGACCGTGGACGGACACAAATTCATTGACTTCTGGAGAGAGTAAGTATACCTACAAGCCATACAACATTCTTGACAATGCGAGTGCCCGCTATACTGGAAGATGCCGCTGTTCCTCGCCACGCAGCAGAGCCTACACGCGACCGTGGACGGACACAAATTCATTGACTTCTGGAGAGAGTAAGTATACCTACAAGCCATACAACATTCTTGACAATGCGAGTGCCCGCTATACTGGAAGATGCCGCTGTTCCTCGCCACGCAGCTGAGCCTGCATGCGACCGTGGACGGACACAAACTCATTGACTTCTGGAGAGACTAAGTATATACCATACAACTTTCTTGACGATGCGTGTGGCTCTACTGAAAGATGCCGCTGTTATTTGCCACAAATAAGTAGATAAAGTAAAGAAGTTAGAACAATTAAAAAGAAGTTAGAGTTCGCGGCTTGCGAGGAGCGGGTCTATTTCCATTGTTCTAGGTACGTTTAATAATAAAAAATAAAGAAAACCTCAGACAAATAACCAAAAGGAAAACCTAGGTTGGTTTTCCTATTGGTTATCTGTCTAGTCAAGTCTTTAATTCGAGAACCATAGCAATCGTAGCACACTCCGGAAAAATGTTAAGCATCAAAACTTGTTGTAAATGTAGTGTAGTTTGGTTTTGCGTCAGTTTTTCTTAGCAATAAAAAATGTGTTTGCTATTTCCAGAATGAGTTCCCAGTGCCACGACCAGGCGTCGCGGTTTGTGTACATCCTGACCCGGGGGAAGAGCCATACGTTAGCACAGGAGGACTTCGTACCGCTAGTGCAGGATGTGGTGGACACGCATCCCGGCCTCTCCTTCCTCAAGGAAGCCACCGAGTTCCACTCCAGATATGTGCATACTGTAAGCAAGTTTTCCCCTCGCTTATAGACTGAGAGCCACACGTTCACGCAGAAGGACTACGTGCCGTTGGTGCAGGATGTGGTGGACACGTATCCCGGCCTCTCCTTCCTCAAGAAAGCCACCGAGTTCCACTCCAGATATGTGCATACTGTAAGCAAGATTTACCCTCGCTTATAGACTAAGAGCCACACGTTCAGGCAGAAGGACTTTGTACCGCTGGTACAGGACGTTCTGTACATGCATCCCACCCTCTCCTTCCACTCCAGATATGAGCATACTGTAAGCAAATTACCCTTTTATCCTATCTTTGAATGTCTATCAATAAGTGAGATAACTGCACTTTTAGGTCTCGTTTTACCCTCCGGTCTTCTAGTTTGGCCCTGGTGAAGGAAAAGGTCCGGGGTTGTTTTCCCTGCAATGTAAGAAATAACTATGCGAAAGAGAGGAAACTCGAAAAAGCAAATCCATTAAATATAAATAATCTATTAATCCGAATTCAAATTGAATTGATTGTATTATTTTTCAGGTGATCGCTAGGATATTTTATTGTGTTAACCGATCTTGGTCGGGAAGAATATCGATCCCTGAGCTAAGAAGATCGAATCTACTCCAAGTCATCCAATTGCTAGAAGATGAGGAAGACATCAACCAAGTCACACAATATTTTAGGTAGGCAAACATCACTATCAGCATACCAAAAACCCACGTCTGTTTGTCAATCTTAACTCGATGAATTCAAACCTACACAATGGGTTTTTCATCAGGAAGTTGTCAGGAAGTGAAAATGATGGAATTATTAACAAAGTTTATCAATTCGAAGAGTTTCACTACCTATTTACTAATATTAATTTTAATGAAGAATATACTAAATCTATTCTATAAACTAAACTAAATTCTTATTCATCAGAGAGCCCACTATTCAGCTAAGCGTGGCCTTCGAGTCTCACGACTCTTGGCTCTGTCTACCCCGTAAGGGATAAAGACGTGATTTTATGTATGTATGTATTATTCAGAAATACCTACGCATTTCGACTAAATTAATTATAAGATTCTTACTTTCATTTGGTTTTACACAATAATAAAATAAAACGTATTGCAATGAATCACTTTACTGAACCAGATTGAGGTGGATCCCGATCAATCGCTACAAACTCAGTCCAATGAACTTTTAATTGGTTTTATCGGTTACCACCGAGTATGGGAACTGGCCATAAATTGATTGGAGCACTCTATCACTGTTAAGCTAGCCGGGCTAAAGCGAAGGTCACACTGCAAGCTACGCTTTCCCGTTTCCTTTATATGTGCTCAGCGAAGTTCACGAAATATACAATACGGTAAAATTACATTTTATTACGAAATTGTGTCGATTCTACTAAAGTAAGTAATAATGTTAGCATAAGACACCATAAGGAGTGCGCGAAATGTAAAAAAAAAAAAGAAAACGGACCCTGAGCTGATGACGCGTATGTTGAGGATGCAACTGGGAAAACGCTCAGATAATAAAAAGAGAGAACAACAGACATTGAGGTAATCGAGTATTATCGGGCTGGATAAATACATACCGTACCGGAGAGCATATGTATGATGAGAGTGATGAGTGTAGAGGAAGCAAGAGAGATCTGTAAGGATCGAAGCAAGTGGAAATCGCTAGTCTCTGGGTAGGCAGAGGCCACGGGAAAAAGGCATGATAATAAGTATGTATGTATGTATAAATACAGTGTGTGAAGTTTTTGATTGGTTCGACTGCCTTTTACATGTTATAATCGCAACTTACTCGAGCCCGCCAGTGAACCTATACCACCTTGTTTGTTGCAGTTATGAGCATTTCTACGTAATCTACTGTAAGTTCTGGGAGCTGGACCGAGACCACGACCTGTTCATAGACAAACATGATCTCGCCAGACATAACGATCACGGTAAGACTCATAGACTTATGGTAGATCATTATAAACATCCATTACGTATAGATACAGTGATTTTTTTTTCATTAGAAATTTAAGTGCGTTTGACCTCAATCTTTTGCCTGATGGGAAGCAAAGATGAGGTCTAGGGTGGTACACGCAAACTCAAAATATGTTTAATCACTCTTGCCTTGAAAACCCCTAAATGTAGACACAAGTCAAATTCACCCGTTACAAATTAAAATAGGTATGTAGAGAAGAAAAAATTAATTATCCAGTATTTTAGAATTTAATTTTTCTTTTCAGCATTATCAAGTCGCATGATCGAGCGTGTGCTCTCGGGCTGCGTCACGCGGGGCAACCAGAACCGAGTGACGCCGGACGGGGAGCCCCGCATGTCCTACACGGAGTTCGTGTGGTTCCTACTGGCGGAGGAGGATAAGACACATCCCACGGCTATCGAGTACTGGTTCAGGTAATATAAAACAAAACAAAATGTAAGCAATATATGATTCGCTGTAACGCTTACTTACTCCGCTGGCTCAGTAACCCCAAAGTGGATCTTGGCCTCCGAAACAAGAGATAGTCTTCTGTTCTGCACAATCCTTCGCCAGTTGTCCGCTTCCAGCTCCACGGTGTCTCTCCAGTGATATCTTGGGCGCCCGACTGGACATCTATCACAGCTAGAAACATACGGGTGGACCGGAGCTGTTTCGCATAGCGACGAACGGAAAAGATTTTCGAAACTGACGGCCAACCTCCAGTAATGGAGTGGCACTATAAGAAGAAGAAGCAATATACGATTCGCCGTAACGCTTACTTATTTACTTACTCCGGTGGCTCAGTGACCCCAAAGTGGATCTTGGCTTCCGAAACAAGAGATAGTCTTCTGTTCTGCACGATCCTTCGCCAGCTGTCCGCTTCCAGCTCCACGGTGTCTCTCTAGCGATATCTTGGGCGCCCGACTGGACATCTGTACTACTTAAACTAGGATAAATCTATCCCTGAATGGATCACGTCATGATCAGTCGTAATCATGTTAGACATTTTTATGATATAAGACGTAAGAGTCAAAACTTATAAACTAAGTAGGTAATATACTTAGTGCTAGTGGAGCTCTTGGCAAAACAAAATAATAAATTGATATTCACATTATGTCCCACGAAGAAAACAAACTTGGAGTCGCGGTGACGTCAGCTCTTGAAGTTTATGAAAGCAAGTCGCTCCGCGAACAGAACAACTTTGTGGCATGCATGCATGAACACACTTCAACTTTGATACAATTTTGTCACGACACGATCCTCGTGTTTTAAATTTTCCATTACAGCATAGTGCAGTCAATGAGCTTTCTTAGTTCGATATTGTAGGTAACATAAAATTACTATATAGAAGTATATTGCAAAGTTTTGGCAAATATTTCAGCATTATTACGTTGACAGCTGAATAACAAATGAACACAATTTTTTATTTCTTTTTCCTTCATCGGAAGCTAATTCTGGATGTAAATCAGGTCACGAGATACCATAAAAATTGTACTGTCGACGTCGATACGAAATCAAAGTATTAAATTTCAACTTCACTGAGTAGGATGAACAAATGTTTCTTAAAAGTATTTTGAGTTTATATAGCTATTGAATCTAACAATTGTTTTGCATTCCAAGTTGTCCGTAATTCCAAAATCCAAAGACACACAATACTATATAATATTGTTAAAATTCCAGATGTATGGACGTGGACGGCGACGGGTACATCTCCATGTACGAGCTGGAGTACTTCTACGAGGAGCAGATGCAGAGGATGGAGGCCATCGGCATCGAGACGCTGCCCTTCAACGACTGCCTCTGCCAGGTATGACGTGAAATTGTTCAGACAATTAGACCAAGATGGACACACCTTTTCTTGTAAACTTCACAAATTTTAACAGAGTTAGGTCCTTGTCCTTATCAAAGTAGTAGATAAAAATCTAGCTAGGTTTATCAATCTAGCTGTTGAACGAAATATGTCTATAGATGTGAAATCTGATGTTAGTGGCCAATTCTCAACGAAGGAAGCCCACAGTGCCACCATTGCAGATAGACAATAAACAGACTATTCGGAATGAATAGGATGTTAGAAAGAGACATTTTGTGGAGGGGTCATTTTCGAAAAAGGACGTTTTGAAACCAAAGGGCCACCTTTTTCCACGGGCGAACAATCTAAATTACCTATGAACAACTATTTGATAACAACACAATGACAATGATTCAACTAAATGATTAATCCTAAAATCCTACTTCCTAAAATTGTGATTTTTCTATAAGCTTTTAGCTTCTCCTGTCCTGGCTGTGATTAAATCTTGCTAGTTAAAGACCTAAGTACTTGCGCAGAGACCCTACAGATAGCCTGTTTGATACATAAATTATCTAGTTACTTATACAAATCGTCAGATGCTGGACATGGTGCACCCGGCGGAGGACGGCAAGATCACGCTGACGGACCTGAAGCGCTGCAAGCTGACGCCGATCTTCTTCGACACATTCTTCAACCTGGAGAAGTATCTGGACCACGAGCAGCGCGACCCCTTCGCCACGCAGCGGGACTCGGACTGCGAGGTTTGTGATTCAGAGTCAGATATTTTATTTGCAAGTTAAAAATACGTCACAGTGACTGTTCAGTATAACCGAATACCTTTATGACGTCGGCCGATCGGTCGTCGCTTTTTACCTAATTAGTGCACATTTTGCAACTCCATTAGATGGGTGCATTCAATCAACATAATAACATTTTGTAAATGACGTGTAAATAAAGTGAAGTGCTGTTTCATCTGCCTTTGCTAATCAACAACAACATCCACAAACACCTCACTCCCGAACAGTGACGCCCTGCAAGGGCACAACAAACATAGTTTGCACACAAAGCACAGCAAATTGTGTATCTTGGTTTATCCGTTTTTTCCATTCTGATGATCAACTAGGAACTGCGGCTATTGACTGAACAACTATTTTGAGCCCCAACAACTGAACTATTTAATTATCCTTCACGATGTCTACTTCTTCTTTATATAAAAGTTACGTGGAATGTATCATACGGAACGACTTTCTTGGAAATTTTGATCCAGTGGTTTTCTCTTGCCTTCTCCATTTCAAAAACTAGCTGATAAATCATCAACTAGTATGCGGTATGAGGACTGCCCTCACTATATTTTCCTTCACCTCCAGGAATGACCTGCATTTTTTTTGCTATATCTTTTTTTTCATTTGAGTTAATATTGTTTGTCAATTTCCAGATGTCGGAGTGGGACAGATTCGCAGCTGAAGAATATGAGCTACTGGTGGCTGAGGAGGGTGGCAGCGACGCCCAGGACCAAATGTAAGATGTTCCTCCAAACATATAACGAAATCATTTTCTGTCACATTTAGAGGGCAAAATAAAGCAACCTAAGAGCGCGTTATTAGTGCTTTTGTAACGAGATTTTTTTAATACAATATTATTTTTCTGTAACATAATTTACAGGTAAATAACCAAAAATAACATATTTGTTTGGTATCAGTTATGTCGCTGAAAATTCTGTAATATCTCTGTAAGCACCAGGTTATATTTAATAATTTTGCTTGTAAGACACGGTTACGGTTAGTACCGTAGTGCAATTCAGCGCGCTCTTTGGTTGTTTTTTACTTTAAGGCCTTTATCAAACAAACACATTAACATTTTTATTTCTCGCTAACAGGGAATTATATAGAGTAATGAAAGAGGCCGAGCGAAAGAAGTGCGTCGGTCGGTTCGTAGAACTGTGTCGTACTAACGGCCTCAGAATCAACGGATTCAGATTTACAAATAATTAAAAAAGTTGCAGTGGTAATTATCCAGTTGAATGCATTGAGCCCTGTAATCCAGCACTAGATAGAGCATTTTGCCGCATCTTGCGACGCACTGCCAGATCTAGAATCTGAACATCCGTGTTGAGTTAACATTAGGACATAATTGTACACTGTAAGATATGTTCTGAATGCAATCACGCATAGCCCGCCTTCTAGAGGTTCGATTAAATTGAGTGTTATTTTATAGGCAAACATTATGATTAGATTAATGGTGTCTTCACACGAGTTTAATTTTTTAAGTAGTTATTTGTGTTTTGACATTATTTCTAGCAACAATACTTTACTACTCTGAATTCGAATTAACAATCGTTTCTTCTTTGATTCCTTTATATTTTGATTATTCGGCACATTGACACATTGTTTATATAAATTAAATTGGGTACTGGATTTAAATCGTACATACCCATAAAGGGCAAATTTACTTAAGATATTATCGTCTACGTAGTTGTAAAATCTTTAAACATTAAAATACTTAGATATTTAGAATGAAATCTGACTATAAATTTATTTGAAATGTCACGCAATTTGATTGAATTTCTAGAGGGTGGATAACCCGACAAGATAGGAATATTAGGTTCCTATATAATATGACTCCATTTTAACACGTCATCAATATATTTTGTTCCCACACTTAGTTTATTTCTGTTTTCAATTTATGTATCATATGTATTTATGTATTTTTGTTCATATGTATTAAAATTTCTTTCATCAGGGAGGATGACAGAACTGGCTTTGATAGGGTAAGACTGTGTTGGTGAATTGAAGTGTACGTATTGTTTTGCACTGAACTATTTAAAAAGATACGCTTGAGAATTGAGCTTGGACAACTCGAATCGTATTCACGAATCGAATGATTTGCATTTGCTCATCGATTGTCGCTTATAAGTGTGAATTGCACCGATATTGGTGATGATATGGAAAAATGCAGCAATAATCACAGGAATTAATACAAACAATCAAGAATCTTAATAAAAATTAAGGATTACAAAGGGCAAAGGGTAAGTCTGATTATGTGTTGCAATCCAACTTCCAAGTTTGTAAATATGAAATATTTTTAATTAGGTAAGGCTAAGTGTCTATTCACGCATGTGGTAAATATTTGCACTTAACCAAATTTAATTCTTTCGAACACGTGATGACGTCAATTATAATATTTTTAGCACAGTTGGTTGATAAATATGATTAACTTATTTTCGGTATTGAATATAATAAGTTGGACAAAGACGTCATTTAGTTCGAGAATATGAAAACAGATAATATAATAGGTAGGTACCTAGATAAAAACGGTAACTAATAAACACATGCCACATCTACACCAAACTGTGGAACCAACTTCCTGCGGCGGTATTCCCGAACCAATACGACATTGGACCCTTAAAAAAACGAGTCTACATCTTCTTGAAAGGCCGGCAACACTCTTGTGATACCCCTGGTGTTGCAGTAGTCCATGGGCAGCGGTGATCGCTTACCATCAGGTGACCCGCTTGCTCGTATGCCGCCCTATGTTATAAAAAAAAATGCCCTATCATTGTATTAGCCAGGTAAAGCTAATTAGGCAAAAATATGCAGTATTATTTGTTGTTAGTTTCCTAGTCTTGTTGTTCTAATGGTTTTCACGAATTATTTCTTAATTATTTATTAATTTTATTGCAGGTTATAGTAGCTATATAGCTACTATATGTCTTAGATTAGTACTTAGATAATCCAATATTCTTAAAGTTCTTATTGTTTGTATTATATTCCTGTGCCTTTTCCTCGAGTCCGTTGCTGATCTTGCTTGCAGGTCTTGTCTGCCTTACTGATGAAATGTTCTCCTGTACATATCTTTGTTTCGACAACAACTCTCAGCTTTTGTTTGTCAATGACTCGGCATCGGGCATGAAGCAACACTAACAACGATGACCTTGATTCACTTGCATTCAGTACATATTCATCGGATTGGAATATCGACATAAGCCCCATATACTTCATATATCTATGACTTTGGATAAATAGAGAATTTAATTTCTATGAAAGTAAGTTTTAAGTAGATACCTATGACTTGAGTCATTATCTGAATGGTTATTTTAAACTTAAACTAAATTCCCATTACTTTTGTCCATCAACTGATAAATTCCTAACCATTATCAGTAGGCGTAGGAATGACGAGTGAAGTATGAATCATTTTTGTATTAAAATAAAAAATGATTATCGTGATATTCACACTAATTCTCTATTTATACATAGTGGACGTTTCCATTTATTTAACTTCCGTACTTAGCTCACTTATGTAAAGTAGCTACTTACATGAATGAACTGAGTACAGTATAATTTATGGAAACCAGGAATTCATGACACAAAAATAAAAGCTACTAGGTGCTGATTTTGTTTTAAAACTTTCAGCTCATACGATGAGACCGACGAAGGTCTCTCCCCTAACCTGGACGACTACACCAACACTGAAGCGGTGGAGGAGTCGAGCGCGGAGGAGCCCACGCTGAGCGAGGGCGGCGCGGGCTGGCGAGCCGAGGCGGGCGCGGGCGCGCGGCCCGAGACTGGCGCCGGCTTCGTCAACCTCAGCTCCATCTACGCGCTCGGCTCCAGCGACCGCTGGGCCAACCAGCCGACCAAAAATGGCTTCCCCGACAAAAAGCTCCCCGAAAAACCCGTCCCCCCCGAAAAGCCAGTCAGTCTCATGATGGTCAACGGAAAAATGGACAACAGATACGCCGGTTTTGGCAACAACAGCTTCCTGTACTCGCATCTAGTAACTGGCGGAGCTCGAGCTAAAGATCCACCTTCGTACACGGCAGCCACGAGCGGGACACTTTTCGAAAAAGAAAAAGTTACGTCCCCAAAGTCGAAATCTCCAATAACTAGTCCCGTAAATGGAGTAAATAAGATTTCCGATAATTATGAAAGGGCAGTCGCTGAAAGACTCAGTCCGCAACGAGAAACCGCTAGAAACCGCAGCAGTCTCTTCAGCAAAGTAAATACTGGTGTCGTCTCCAGCAAAATAAAGAAGAACGCTCGAAACGAAGAAGACGATGAAGACTATGCTCGCGATAGTGATGAGTGCTCCATATAGGTCCCGAAAACTTTCTCAGTGAACACCAAAGAAAATGTGCAATCCATAAAGCGGTAGGTACTGTTTAGTGATCAAGTAACACTTGTTGTGTTTGAACAGAGAAATATTTTTTCAGCGTATCCTAGTGGTTGATACGTGCCTTGAGACAGTGTAGCAGTAGACGATCCCAGTGAAATTAGCGAAGTGGTTTCGAAAGACGTTATACTAGCCTAGTTGCAGCATTTCATTAGGTAGTAGGTATTTATGTATTATGAGATTTTACCAGTGTTCTTTTAACGATTGTTTACGTGTCAATATCTGAAGCATATCAAATAGATTTGTTTTCGTTTGCATGGAAACTTTGTATTTTGTATGTACCTACCTTGATTTTAAAATTAAATTAAGTATATGGGTACATCGTCATCCGTCATCATAGAAATCATTCATATCATCGCTCCCTCCAGGCAAAATTTATTTATCATAATATTTGAAAATCTCTTCTCGCATGCTCCTAGACAGACTTTACCGTATTTTAACGAAGTACTAGGAGCTGTAAAGCAAAACTGTGATCACTAATAAACTTGACATGGAAAAAAGTATTTTGAATCTCAAAAAGCTGGCAGTTGTTGTTCCTACACAAGACAGAATCTTAATACTTTTGAATGGCTTAAGTTATTATTGTCGTTGTATCTGGCTTTTAATGAACTTGAACTGTTGGAACGTGGAAGACATCTATAAAATTAAGGCAAATATATTAACAGCATCCACAAACCCCATAATCAAATTATTCGTAAGAGTAAATAGGTACCATTTTATCACAGCTTAGAAATGCTTAGGTCATATTCTGTAATCGAATCATTAACCAGTAATCGTCCATAACGCTTTATTTATTTAATTTAACAAGATGAATCAGTATGATAAACACGCACAGACTATTAATTTAGAGTAGTAAAACATGTAAGGAGTATTTTTGATAACGGACCGATGGATATTTTGTAACGACCTGCGGAACCATGTCTTGTTCCGGGGAGTTGTGGTGTCAAATTAATAAGTTAGCACGTAGTCCACGAGATATTAGAGAATTATTGTAAGTTTTACGTATGTACGTATTTAGACGAGGACAATTTTAGTCTTCTAGCACCATTTTCGGTCTATGAAGTTGAATTTTTCCTACAATTTGAATGATTATAAAGGTATTTTTCAATTCTCATAAAAGCTACTAATAAAAGTTAAAACCAGGTATATCCTTCCTACATTAGTTCAATCAATGTTGGGTATTATACTTGGCAGGTAAACATATAAAAGAAAACCTATGTATAAGTGGATAGGCAGTCAGCACCACACATTCTGGGTAAAAAAATACATCTATTTGATTATGATATAACTATCAACTCTATTTATTCGGACAGCACAAACTTCTTAAACCATAAACTTCTAAAAACATAAACTTTTATTCAGAGTTGGTACGTGGAAAAATACGAACTTCGCTTAGTTCCATGGGTACCTAAGTACAATAAGTGTTGCCAGACTCCTATCTTCATTTAAAACTGGACTCAATTTTGATGAGTAGACCATCGAAAACACACAACTTCATGATATCAATATATACTGTAGAAAGTTAACAAATTGGCTTAGGGGTCCAATACCCACTTGCGTAGTAACAAGTTAGTAAAATCAGGCTGTTTAATAAGCTTCTAGGTAATGCTAGGTAGATCTTAAGTTTTACTCTAGTCTGCGGGTGCTGAAGTTGGGTTGATGATCTGCCAATATCAGAAATAGTTTTGAAAAATCTCGGCCTGTGTGTATTTTTATCGATACATCCCAGAGGAGTGGTTGTTTGTCATAAAATATTTGCCTTTATTTATTAACTATTTAATAAAGATATTTTTATTCGCAATCGATATCAACTTGCTATAGTTGAAAAACAAAAGGTTACATGTGCTGTCTTTTAAAGTAAGTACCATATGAGTTTTACATTGATGTTAAAGATTGATTTGCTTTGAATAAAATGATTATGATGAATTGTGAATTTAAATAAAATAACAAAATTCTGTGCCTCGTCTGTCATGGTTGGAAAATAAAAAATAGGCCTAACGATTTTAAATCTTCTACGTAATTCTTTCTACTAATATTACTAGTCATTTCTATATCTAAATCGAATTCTTACAATCCTCAACTGAACTAATTTTACCAAGTATTAACCAAAATAATTGTTCACATTTTAATAAATTTTATTACTATGTTGTGTACTGTTATCTTAGTATAATTTTATTAATTATTAAAATTTATGGTATGTTTTAAATACCTACCAATTTGAGCTTAGCTATTTAAAAGTTGAATAATTTAGTCCTAATTTAGATATTAGGTCTGTAGATATTCTTATGTTACCGAAGATTATGGCGATAAATGAATGTGTTCTTCGGATTCGTAACTATTAGTCTGACGGTTATAATAAATATTATTAGGTAACTGATTTAATTCATATTACTTACCTACAATTTAAAAGTTAATAAAAATAAAATAAATCTGTCAGCATAAAACTTTGTCTTTTTAGAAGGCGTCAGACCAGCGTCGTCGTAGTTTTGGTACTTGAATTGTTAAATATTTTTTTCTGTTTAAAGACCAATGAATTGATAATAATAATTTAATATTATTGGCTATTGCAAAGTGAAGCTTCCAGAGTAAACCCCAAAGCCATTATGAGAATAGTGCCATTAAAACGTAACGTATGTAATGGGAGGTTGATGTGCAGAATAATATTTTTATCAGTACCTATCTAAAAATAAAATAAGGCAAATTGTTACGAATAATGGACAAAGCATAGAGTTAGAAAAAATAAGATTTTTTTTCTATGTCTATGGGACAATGTTAACGGAATCTGCATTTGTATTGTAGATTGTTTTCAATTATATGTATCTAATGTAGATACGATATTACAAGAATGGATTGTATTAATGAGTAATGAGTAATTAAAAGCCTAATAATATCGTAGAAACTCAATGTATGTTTTATTTAATTTTGTATTGATAATGTTGTTGTATAGTGTCACTTTTTGGTATTCTGTAGCAAAGTTATCTACCAAGTTTTTATGAATCGATAAATGTAATCCTAAACGAATTTATTGAGTGTTTTAGTTACAACAAATTTATAGACTTCAGTTTTAGATGGCCAAAACAATAACCTATGTTAATAGTTCAATAGGAGATAGGTACATACCTACAAAGCCTAATGTAAGATTTTTTACAAGAAATAGTATCGATCGATATAGTGGTGTGTTGAAGAGTGACGGTGACAGACGTATTGTTAAGTATCCTAATAAAGTACATTATTGTATTTAAACTAAGATTTTTATTTATTTAACTCCTTCCCCTCTATACATACATACAATCACGCCTTTTTCCCGTGGGGGTAGATAGAGACTAGCGATTTCCAGTTGCTACGATCCTTACAGATCTCTGTTGCTTCCTCTACAATCATCACTCTATTCATACATGCTCTTGGCTTATAGGTGCTCCTAATATCTACCTTTTTAAGGAGGTCTGCAATCTGGTTACAGTACATCGAGAACTAATATTATTGTTAGGTACACCTATTCACGCTTCTCTCTATTTAGTCGTATTTCCTCATGACTGAGGGTCGTGGTCATTATATGGAATGAAACACACACAACGACTCTCTTGGCAATGTTAATGGAGTGGTTTGCCATTGCCTTCTCCATTTCACACACTAGCTGATAATCATCAACCAGAGTGCAGGTTTCCTCACAATGTTTTCCTTCACCGGATTCGAACCTGGGATCTTTGCAGCCACAGGCGGGCGCCTTAACCACTCGGCCACCACCGCTTCGCACGCACGCTTTATCTACTGAACCAAATTTCGCATACACATAGTTACTGTGAAGGACATAGGCGAATACATTTCGTCCCGGGAAAAAGCACTGTTCTCATGGGAAATACCTGTGGAAATACACGAGTGCAAAAGCTAATTTGATAGTATTTGGTCAAGTGCGTGTCAGACCACGTGACATGTAGGGTTCCGAAGGTGCCTATGCAACCTATAAAATGCGGACCTCCAGTTTTATAAATGACCATAACATAATAATAATTAATTAATTATACTAGGTATATTGATGTGAAAAAGAAAAACCGAAAGGATTTACTCAACATCTTGCCGATGTATTTGTTCCAAACGAATCCCATTCGGCAGTAGGGGAGGAAGATATCGATGAAATCCTACAACAAGATCTACAACTAGAACTTCCATTAAAAGTTGTAACACCAAGAGAGATATCAACAGTTATAAGTCAATTGGAGAATAAAAAAGCCCCGGGATTTGATTTAATAAATAAAAAAGTACTGGCAGAACTACCTCGAAAGGCAATAGTGTTTCTTACCACCTTATTCAATTGTGCCATTAGAGTAGGCCACTTTCCTGCGTCTTGAAGTCTCGCAAATCATTATGGTACATAAAGCGGGGAAACCAATTAATGAGATAACATCCTACAGACCCATAAGCCTATTGTAGCTAAATTCTTTGAAAAAGTGCTTCTGAAACGACTCACACAAGCAATGAATGAGAACTCGGTGATACAAGGCCACCAATTCGGTTTTAGACCGCAACATGCCACTACTGAACAAATCCACAGAGTGTCCAAAAAATTAGCGACAGCCTTGAGCGTAAAGAATATTGCTCGACTGCGTTCCTGGATGTCCATCAAAGCTTTGATAGAGTGTGGCACAAAGGACTCTTATAGCGACAGCCTTGAGCGTAAAGAATATTGCTCGACTGCGTTCCTAGATGTCCAACAAGCCAGCAACAAGTAGATAGAGTGTGGCACAAAGGACTCTTGTAGCGACAGCCTTGAGCGTAAAGAATATTGCTCGACTGCGTTCCTAGATGTCCAACAAGCCAGCAACAAGTAGATATAGTGTGGCACAAAGGACTCTTGTAGCGACAGCCTTGAACGTAAAGAATATTGCTCGACTGCGTTCCTAGATGTCCAACAAGCCAGCAACAAGTAGATAGAGTGTGGCACAAAGGACTCTTGTAGCGACAGCCTTGAGCGTAAAGAATATTGCTCGACTGCGTTCCTAGATGTCCAACAAGCCAGCAACAAGTAGATAGAGTGTGGCACAAAGGACTCTTGTAGCGACAGCCTTGAGCGTAAAGAATATTGCTCGACTGCGTTCCTAGATGTCCAACAAGCCAGCAACAAGTAGATATAGTGTGGCACAAAGGACTCTTGTAGCGACAGCCTTGAGCTTAAAGAATATTGCTCGACTGCATTCCTAGATGTCCAACAAGCCAGCAACAAGTAGATATAGTGTGGCACAAAGGACTCTTGTAGCGACAGCCTTGAGCGTAAAGAATATTACTCGACTGCGTTCCTAGATGTCCAACAAGCCAGCAACAAGTAGATAGAGTGTGGCACAAAAGACTCTTGTTCAAAATCAAACTCCTCTTACCTCACAGTTTTTATCCTATTCTTAAATCCTATATCACTGTTAGAATATTTCAAGTAAAAGAAGGGAACTGTACGTCAGCTTTCTATGACATACTTGCTGGAGTTCCACAGGGCTCAGTCCTGGGACCTGTTCTGTACACCATCTTTACGGCTGACCTTCCTCAATCACCAGACGCTGTCATTGCTACCTATGCAGATGATACGGCAATACTAGTCTCCAGCAAAAATGCTACAGACGCGTCAACTAAACTGCGAAGCAGTCTCACCGAGGTCGACGAATGGCTCAGAAAATGGAGAATCAAATCGAACACTAGTAAATCCGTGCAAGTCACGTTCACTTTGAAAAAAGAAACATGTTTGTGTGCAACTGGGTGGTAGAGAAGGCTGAAATACTTGGGTTTGCATCTAGATCGCCGAATGACTTGGAATAAACCCATAGAATCCAAGCGAAATGAAATCAACTCTAAATATAGAGGGTTGTCCTGGCTACTAGAAAGAAATTCCAGACTAAGCACTGACAACAAGCTTTTGATTTATAATTCTGTTATAAAACCAGTCTGGGTATACGGGATCCAGCTGTGGGGAGCTGCCTGTGCCACCAACATTGAGAAAATACAGAGAACACAAAACAATATTCTGAAACAAATTTGCGATGCACCTTGATACATACGAAACTCTGAAGTTCATCAGCATCTAAACATATCTTCTGTGAAGGATGAAATAATAAGCCACGCAAAGAAGTACAATTAGACTGGAAAACCATCTAAACCAGCTCGCCCAACAGCTCACCATCTCAGACTGCATAAACAGACTTAAGCGCCGTAGAATCCTGGAACTAAGGAGCTCGGATTGAGCTCCAACTATAAATCAAAGTTATTCCTGCTGGGGAACAACTTACACGCTCGCGCAATCACACAACACATCTGCTCATAGCCAAAAGGGCTGATGGCAAGATTCGACAGAAAAAAAAAGGTATATGTATGTAATACTAGCCGCGCCCCGGGGCTTCGCACCCGTGTAAATTTCGGGATGAAAGTACCCTATGTGCTATTCCCGGTATTTTTCCACCAGTATACCAAATTTAATCGAAATCCGTCCAGTAGATTTTGCGTGATTGAGTAACAAAACATCCTAACAAACTCACAAATTCCCTAATGGTTCCTGTAGGAATTTCACACGGACGAAGCCGCGGGCAAAAGCGTAGAGTACTACTCTATCTAAAGTCTATTGTTTTGATCTAACGCTGGGCCAAAGAAAAAATACACTGCTGGGCCGGGTACTCTGCGCAGCATAGAGCAACACGGACTTCCGTTCCGCGCGCGGAAGTCCTTGTAGCTCGGAGCTGCTCAGTGTAAAAAGGTATTCATGATTCAGACCATTTTGACGTCAAAAACTTGAATGACAATGTAGCAAGCAAGACAATGACCGGCCGATTCTTTTTTCTATACTCTAAGGGCCGATGAAGTTCTTATTTTTCCATGCCGGCCGGATACGGATACCAATTGCCGGATACGGATATAGATGTTTTATTTGTTTTACATTCCGATCTTCGAGCAACAAGGACTTCCGCGCGCGGCCCGGAAGGGAGGCGCCATAGATGTCTTTCCCCTCTGGCAAAGCTTAGGTCCAGGTGGACTTGAGCGTTTATAAAAACTGTTTGCATTCGGACTTTTCGCTAGACAGAATCCATCAGTCAGTGTGAATGACACATAGGCCGCAATACAAAAAATTCCGAATTGTTCAATTTTGTGCTGCAAAAGAGGTCTGGGCCATCTATTTTACAGAAAGATGGTGTTACATTTCTCTAGTAAGTAAATTCTTATTATATGATTATAAATTAAACAAAAATTCATACATTTTATTATAATGTCATTGTTGGATTTGTTTACCAACATCAGTCCGGTCGCCTATAGAAACACGGATTTGTCGAGTGACAATTCCGTCCAATATCTAGATTTAGTGATGTTACTTTGCTTACATTGTGTGTTGTAGTCCTGTATCGATAAACTGCGATAGGTATAGTTTTAAATTGTTGTATGTTGTAACGTGTATTTTCTTATTTTTTTACAGCTTTCCTAAAAATAACTACTTAGAGATGTGTGTATGGAACTTGTGCAACAACTAGCAAACTTGGGATGCCAAAAAGACAAGTCCCGTTTGTTTAGCTCATTATAAGGCATTTGATTTCCACGAATGGTGTAAGTCAGCTCGGATGAACAAGACAGTGATGTGTCAGAGAAAATTACTAGAAATAGTTAAGTCATATTTAGATAATTTAAATTTTATAAGTATTCCTTTTTTGTCTTTGTGGTACTTAACTAATGAACGTGATAACTTTGCAACTATGATTTTATTTATTACTAGCTTTCGCCCGCGTGGATTTTCCACGGGAACAGTGCTCTTTCCCGGGATGAAAGGTACCCTATGTCCTTCTCCGTATTTCCAGCTATGTGTATGCGAAAATTCAAGAAGATTGTTTCAGTAGATAAAGTGTCAAAAGGAACAAACAAACAAACTCACTTTCGCATTTATAATATATAGTTAGGATTATGCTAATTCTGCGAAGTGCACACTCTGCGAAGTGCACCAATTGCGAAATCAACCTTTTGTTCGAGTGTACGTTTTGCCACTAGTATATAAAAAATGCAAATTACTGCTAGAGCCCCGGGTATGTCATTCATAAGAACGTATCCATATTTCCATACCTCCTTAGCAATAAATATTATAAATGCGAAGTAATAATGTTATACTCACGGCTAAACCACCCCACAGATTTTATTAAAGCTATTGATTATATAGTTGAAGGCCCGAGAAATTCGATAATTTATATTTCATCGATAATGCAGAATTACATTTTTGCCATTCACTATTGAAAACAAAGTCAAAAATATGTTAATGTGTGTTCTGTCTTATATTCGTACACAAAAATCTGACGGGTGGTGACAGATTTGTCAATGTATTGTTTTATTTTTTCATATGTGGTGTCATAATTTGTCGTAATTACAGATTTTCATTATGTATGTGTGTACCGAACAGCGCTTGCGTGAATTTCCCTCCCCCGCAAAAAATGCCAGAAAGATTTGAATGAAAACATGTCGCTATGGCTTCTCCCTCCGTAAGGAGTCCGTGTTGCTCTATGATTCCGATACGCTTTGATACCATAGAGCAACACGGACTCCTACGGAGGAGAAAGCCATAGCGACATGTTTCGATTCAAATCTTTCTGGCATTTTTTGCGGGGGAGGAAATTCACGCAAGCGCTGTTCGGTACACACATACATAATGAAAATCTGTAATTACGACAAATTACGACACCACATATGAAAAATAAAACAATACATAGACAAATCTGTCACCACCCGTCAGATTTTTGTGTACGAATATAGGACAGAACACACATTAACATATTTTTGACTTTGTTTTCAATAGTGAATGGCAAAAATGTAATTCTGCATTATCGATGAATTTTAAATTATCGAATTTCTCGCTTCAATAGAATCAATAGCTTTAATAAATTCTGTGGAGTGGTTTAGCCGTGAAATATAACAGTATTACTTCGCATTTATAATATTTATTGCTAAGGAGGTATGGAAATATGGATACCTTCTTATGAATGACATACCCGGGGCTCTAGCAGTAATTTGCATTTTTATATACTAGTGGTTCTATCTGTGGGTCGGACGAAGAATGTGTGCAAAACGTACACTCGAACAAAAGGTGGATTTCGCAATTGGTGCACTTCGCAGAGTGTGCACTTCGCAGAATTAGCATAATCCTAACTATCCTAATCCTAACTAATATTATAAAAGCGAAAGTGAGTTTGTTTGTTGGTTTGTTTGTTTGTTTGTTTGTTTGTTTGTTACCTCTTCACGCTTCATGTACTGAACCAATCTTCCTGAAATTTTGCATACACATAGTTAGAAGTACGGAGAAGGACATAGGGTACCTTTCATCCCGGGAAAGAGCACTGTTCTCGTAGGAAAGCACTGTCCACTGTTTCGCCGCGGGCGAAAGCTAGTAATAAATAAAATCAGAGTTGCAAAGTTATCACGTTTATTAGTCAAGTACCACAAAGACAAGAAAGAAATACTTATAAAATTTAAATTATCTAAATATATCTTAACTATTTCTAGTAATTTTCTCTGACACATCACTGTCTTGTTCATTCGAGCTGACTTACTAGGCCGGTCGACAAGTCGCAAAAAGTAGACTTTCGTAGAAAAAGGTCAGAATTTAATGAAACTTGGAGATGTTGTTCAGGGATGGTTAATTAACATTTTGTCAAGTTTTGGACCTCGAGGACCCTGTGCAAAAAGAGGAGGGGGGGAAAAACTGAAAAAAATCGACCTTTCTTCAGTTTTTCGTCAATATTTTTTTCCTTACATCCTACTGCAAAAACATTCCAGTACTTTTTTGTAGAGCGTTAAATTTCCCTCAATTTTCACTAAACAAACTTTTTTGTAAGTCAATTCGTTACCGAGATATGGCGCTATGAAAGGAAAGTCAATTTTCAAAATTCGCTAAAAAATGGCGAAAATGCAGAATTCCACCGTTTCTTCGGTTACCTATATCAGAATAATGATGAAGTGTTGTTTCTATTATAGTCCCTTGTTACAATAACCAATATTTGAACCCCCACCCCCACCCCCCCTTCCCTACCCAACCCCAATTCTCAAAAGCTTATTTCCTTTTGTAATTTCATTCCAACCATATATCATGTCGATAATGTTGGAATTGATATTAGTTACTTTTTAGACCCTTCCCCCTCCCTCCACTACATAATTATTCCAGAGCAGGTGTAAAAATACAAAGTCCTTTCGTGAACAAAATTTAGTTACTTATTCACAACATACATTATAGGCAACAGAGATATTATTGTTGAAAGGTACTCATACATAGGTACTCATTTGTACTCATTACAGTTTCTGTCGAGATTTCTTAGTCGTTGATTCTGCTTCTAACAGCTCGTTGTCCTCCTGAGCGATCAGGCTGTTAAGGACGTCCTCACCGTTGTCGTATTCTTCGATTATGTCTGATGAGAACTCCTCGTTCAAATCAGTTGTGGGGGCGTTTTCACAAGAGTGGCCTGTGCAGTACTTGCACATTGCTGAGCATCTAAGACCTGCTTTCTTGCAGCCGCCATCTCCGGTGCTACAGCCTTTGCTGCACTTGCAAGAAACAATTTGGAGGATGCTATCTGGCCCAGCATTTTTGATTGTGGGGATTGGTAGTCATGTCCTCCCTGACGTGTCCGTCAACGGCGAATCTTGTAATCTCCGTAGATGGGAACGGATATGGCTAGCAAAACCAAACTTGGTTTTGAAGATCCGGTTGCATGGCGCACAGTGCAACTGACATAAGTTGTTGTATGTGTACGTGTAGGAAGGCTTGGGACGGGTTTTTCGTAGGAGGCATTTATAGTCGAGATCTGATAGTCGAATCTCTTCAAATTTATTAACTGCCTCTTTGACAGAGCTGCGCCATGCTTGCCTCTGCCTCGCAAGCTCTTCCCAACGTTCTGTTGGAATCTCACATGCAGCTAGGTGATGTTTTGGGACATCTTTGTAACGCAGATATTGTCCTCCAGCTTTGCGTTTGTCTTTATGCAGCTGTGAATAGAAAACAAACTTAGGCAGCCTAGCATCGTCCATACGTACTAGATGTCCTCACCATCTTAATTGTCCCTGAATGAGCAGAGATTCTATGTCCATCATTTGAGTCTTCTGTAGGATAGTGGTGTTTGGAATTCGATCGTGCCACTTAACTCGAACTTGTACTTGCTGGTAAATGCGGAGGGAGTGGTAATTGGCAGCGTCCCTTGTCGGTGGTAGGCGGGCTAGTTGCAATTTAGCCTTCGTAACTAATTGTGTGAATAATCGGTACAGCAGGTCGTCTAGCCTGCCTGCAGGAGGCTGTTAGAAGCAGAACCAACGGCTAAGAAATCTCGACAGGAGCTGTAATGAGTACAAATGAGTAACTATGTATGAGTACCTTTCAACAATAATATCTCTGTTGCCTATAATGTATGCTTTGTGAATAAGTAGGTACCTTAATTTTGTTCACAAAAGGACTTAGTCTTTTTTTACCTGCTCTGGAAAAATTATGTAGTGGGGGAGGGGAAGGGTCTAAAAAGTAACTAATATCAATCGATAATGTTGGAATTGTCCAACATTATCGATTGATATATGGTTGGAATGAAATTACAGAAGAAAATAAGCTTTGAGAATTGGGGTTGGGTAGGGAAGGGGGTGGGGGTGGGGGTTCAAATATTCGTTATTGTAACAAGGGACTATAATAGAAACAACACTTCATCATTATTCTGATATAGGTAACCGAAGAAACGGTGGAATTCTGCATTTTCGCCATTTTTTAGCGAATTTTGAAAATTGACTTTTCTTTCATAGCGCCATATCTCGGTAACGAGATTGACTTACAAAAAAGTTTGTTTAGTGAAAATTAAGGGAAATTTAACGCTCTACAAAAAGTACTGGAATGTTTTTGCAATAGGATGTGAGGAAAAAAAAATATTGACGAAAAACTGACGAAAGGTCGATTTTTTTAGTTTTTCCCCCTCCTCTTTTTTGCACAGGGTCCTCGAGGTCCAAAACTTGACAAAATGTTAATTAACCATCCCTGAACAACATCTCCAAGTTTCATTAAATTCCGACCTTTTTCTATCTGAAACTACCTGTCGACTGGGCTATACACCATTCGTGAAAATCAGATGCCTTATAACTCATTATAAGCAAACAACAACTACAACTAGCAAACCTGGGATGCCAAAAAGACAAGTTCCTTTTAGTTTTGTGAGGCGTTTGTTTAGTGAGCTAAACAAACGGAACTTGTCTTTTTGGCATCCCAGGTTTGCTAGTTGTTGCACAAGTTTTTCCATACACACATCTCTAAGTAGGTATTTTTAGGAAAGCTGTAAAAAAATAAGAAAAATACACGTTACAACATACAACAATTTAAAACTATACCTATCGCAGTTAATTGATACAGGACTACAACACACAATGTAAGCAAAGTAACATCACTAAATCTAGATGTTGGACGGAATTATCACTCGACAAATCCGTGTTTCTATAGGCGACCGGACTGATGTTGGTAAACACATCCAACAATGACATTATAATAAAATGTATGAATTTTTGTTTAATTTATAATCATATGATAAGAATTTACTTACTAGAGAAATGTAACACCATTTTTTCTGTAAAATAGATGTCCCAGACCTCTTTTTGCAGCACAAAATTGAACAATTCGGAATTTTTTGTATTGCGGCCTATGTGTCATTCACACTGACTGATGGATTCTGTCTAGCGAAAAGTCCGAATGTAAACAGTTTTTATAAACGCTCAAGTCCACCTGGACCTAAGCTTTGCCAGAGGGAAAGACATCTATGGCGCCTCCCTTCCGGGCCGCGCGCGGAAGTCCTTGTTGCTCGAAGTTTGATACCCTCTCCCCCTCTCATTAAGTTAATGTTGGATCCTTGTGCGTGCATTCTCTACCGCATTTTTCATGGGGAGTGCTCTGAGGAATTGTTTGACCTAATACCCGCCGCAAAATTTCACCACCATACCACCAACCATAAACTGAAATTTCATCAAAACCACCTAGATGATTGGCTGTCAACCACCGTGCGTTTTAAAAGACACTTCTTGCCACGTACGACCGAACTGTGGAATCAGCTTCCTGCGGCGGTGTTCCCGAACCGATACGACATTGGAACCTTCAAAAAACGAGCCTACGTCTTTTTAAAAACCCGGCAACACTCCTGCGATACCCCTGGTGTTGTGGTTGTCCATGGGCAGCGGTGATTACTTACCATCAGGTGACCCGCCTGCTCGTTCGCCGCCCAATGTTATAAAAAAAAAAAGAAAATAAGTTCTCATTCATTAAAAATTTACATTTCGATTCGTTACCGATACCGTTTGTGTTGCATAGAATGGAGTGTATCATATTGTCTCGCACTAGCAACATTGACGAGTGATTTCAAAAATATTATTCGATAGTCCGGTCCGATATGTTGTCGATTATCGATAATTTCTTCTAACAGTTGGCGGTTGGTAACACACCACATGTTGACGTTATTTATCTGTCATTATTACAAAACCATACAAATCACAACAAACATGATCAAAACAAATCAATGTCATCATGCTTGCGGAGGGTAGTAATAACAACGTTTCGAAAACTTTCTATAATTTCAAAGATACTGGTAAATTCAAGGATGCCTTTTTATGCCGTAGCGAAAGGTCGCATGCCTGGAATTTTTATGACATGGCCTGATTGTGAAGCCCAAGTGAAAGGTTTTCCTGGAGCTCGTTATAAAAAGTTTGATTCAGCAGCTGGTGCTCAAAACTTCATAGAAACCGAAGGCGATGGTGGTAGCAAACCTGCAACCAAAGGTAAAAAAACATCAAAAGCATATCCTCCTCCGGTTCCGGAAGCAAGTGCTACCAATAACCAAAATTTGCTGAAACGGCCCATTTCTTCATCAGCGGGTTTGGCGTCGGCACGTAGCTCTGAAAGTAAGAAGATTACTTCAAAGTCTAGTAAAAATAAGTCAAAAAAGGTTTCCAGCGACGAAGAATCGGACTCATTTACAGACGAAGACGACCTGAACACTATTTTAGTGAAGCAATTGGATGACGTCGAGAAAAGGCTAAGAGGGTTTGAAAAGGGCGTGGACAAGATCATAAAAAAGAGCCAAGCATCTAGTCGAAAAACCATTTTGATAGAACCACCAGAGCCGAAACGACGTAAGAGCAGTAATTTGGAATTCGAAATGGACAGAAACGGACGCGCTCAAGTTTATACAGATGGAGCATGCTCGTCCAATGGCCGAGATGGCGCCCGCGCTGGTATTGGCGTCTACTGGGGACCTGATCATCCACTGAATGTCAGTGAACCAGTTTCTGGACGGGCCACCAACAATTGTGGTGAAATTCAGGCTGCCACGAGAGCTATCCAGCAGGCTGCTGACAATGGTGTGAGAGATTTGACCATCAATACAGACTCGAAGTTTCTTATTGATTCAGCAACAAAATGGATGCCAGGTTAGTATATCGAATGTTTGTTATTTCTTTCTTAAAAATATTGTCATGGAAATCTGCTGCTGTCCAGTGTTCATAAAGTAAAAATATGAGGCTAAGACCTATCTATTTTTACAATATTCATGTAAAGGTACAGATACTAAAACAGATTTTTTTATTAGTACCTACTTATTTATTGTGGAAAGGTACACATTTTATTACATTGAAGTTAAATACTTACCTCATTTATAAAAAAGATAATGTTATCATCCTTCCTTTCACAAACAATAGTCATTCATTAGGCTACATAGCTATCCGAAATTCAATTGAATATTATTGACAGGTTGGAAGCAAAATGGATGGACACTGAAGTCTGGTGGCCCAGTAAAGAATCAAGAGGACTTCCGAGAGCTGGATCGCGCTCAGAGAGATGTGGATGTCAAGTGGAATTACGTTGAAGCACACCGTGGAGTTCACGGCAATGAAATGGCTGACCGGCTGGCTAAGGAAGGTGCCTCGCGCTACCAGGGTAACTCCAGATATGGAAATAATTCCAGATATGGGAATAACTCTAGGTATGGAAATAATTCCTATGATGATTACTAATTTTTTTTTCTCTTATTCCTGGTGAAGATGGGAAGATTTAAAAAGGCCAAATGAACCATTATTATTTTAGGATAAGCATTTTTTTTTCGTATAATGTGATTTGAGCTGATCATTTTTTTTATTAATATTCCTAATATAGGTCGCCAACACAATAAGAAACACAAGTTCCAAGTATGTAGGTACCTTATTTCATCTCATTGGTATATTTTGTTTTATGAGACACAAGCTAGCTTTTATTGTTCAGGAAATGTTTTGAGTTATTAAAATGTATGTTATTTCCTTGTCCTATTTTTGATTGTTGCTTATCGTGTAGATAGGTAGGCGCCTATAAAAAAAAATACTTATATTGATTTCTAAATTTTTATATTGGTTGCCAGAAACAATGTTTTTCACATCAGAATAAAACAATTCCTAATGCTAAAGTGTTGAACTTAATAAATCAAGTCTATAGAAATAAATTTGATGAACAGGTTCTTAGGTATCTGTATTGTTTTTTGGTATCAAACAATATAGGATTCTTCAATTACAATACAAGCTATCAATGATGTTGTGCTCAACCTTAATTCCTTATGTTGATTTGTTTTTTTTAGTTTAGTTTTTGCATTATTTTTATTGCTTATAAAAGTAATTCACTTAAATGATGTCTATTAAAGTTTATTTTCATATGACAGTGTTTTATTTATAGCATTTGCCCGCAGCTTCGCCCGCGTGAATTTCCCACGGGAACAGTACTTCTTCATGGAATGAAATACCCTATGTTCTTCTCTGTACTTCTTTGTTTTTTCAGAGAAATTTCAACATAGAAAAAAAAAATGTTGTAGCAAAATGTACCCATTAGAAAACTCTTTATTTTATACTTTTCATTCGTTCGTTCTTCGAAATAAAGAGTATCAAGTAAGTTTTTGTGTAAAATGTCATATTATGCAACAGTTTATTATGGTATGGACCATTTTACACTCGTACATGTTTTAAAGGACAATGCAACTCTTCCTTTGACTGCTGGCCCAAAAAAATGAAATCTGTTGTACATATTGGAGACGGATGCCAAACGCTAGTCCTAATCATTCATAACAACTTTTAACAACCCTGGGAAAAAAAAGATATAGGGTAACAAAGTTTTGATAAAAATGTGGATTTTTGTATCACATAATTAGGTATAGGTTTTGTTTGTATTAAACACGTTTATCGCTAGTCCTAATCATTTATCCCAAAATAAATCTATCCTAGGGTAACAAGTGTTTTGAAAAAGTGTGGATTTTTATATCACTTTTTGTTTGTTATCGCTAGTCCTATCATTCACCAAATAAATCGAATCTAGAAAAATATAAATATAGGGTAACAAAAAATAGAGTAACAAATGTTTTGAAAAAGTATATAAATATGATATATATATATAACTATATGAATAAAAATAATTGACTTTTACTTTAGGATATATTCAAAATAAATAACAACCCTATTTTTGTTACCGTATCTATACCTTATTTTTTCTTACGATAGATTAATAAATTGTGCCCCATATATGATTAGGACTAACGAAAAGCCAGTTTAAAACAAACAAAACATGATTAGGACTAACGAAAAGCCAGTTTAAAACAAACAAAACATGATTAGGACTAACGAAAAGCCAGTTTAAAACAAACAAAACCTATGATTGTAAATGCGAAAGTTTGATAGAGGAGGATGTTTTCTCAATCATGCAGAATCAACTGAACGGATTTCGATGTAATTTGGAATACGGGTAGAAAAATACCGGGAATAGCACATAGGGTACTTTTTATCCCGAAATTCCCGGCTCGTATAATATAAATTCGAAAGGGTCATTTTGCTAACAGGGTAACGTTGAAAGGTTTCAGAAATACAAAAACTTGTGTAGTTTCTGCATAATCTTTATTGAAACTAAAATTTGGAACATACGTCCTAAGAGGCATTTTAAAACAATATTTACATAGTACACTTCTCCATAGAAGTAGGAATGGCTTCAGGGGATGCGCGCTTCCTACTTTTATGCTTTTCTCACAAAAGTAGTTGTAATTAAGTGGCAGACTTGTATAAACACTAAATAAAATAATATTTAATGCACAAGTAACGAGAGATTTCAACCAGAATGTTTTGTACAAGTGTACACTCCCGTTACCCCGTAGTCCACCCAGGACCATGGGTACTGAACAATACTTTTATAATTAGGTCACATAATCTTAAATTATGGTCTAGGCTAATACATGAACTTATCGTAGCAGTCTTAAAATTACAGCAGCTTAGTTACAATTGCAAATGAAAATTTATTTCTGATGGTAAAATTGGTGGCATTTAACAATAATGACACTTTTGTACAAATTACGTACAATGTACATGTACTATTCTTATAGAGACAACATTTAGCAGATTACTTTGAAAATGTGTATTTTAATTATTGCATCAATTCGTAATTCTACGAATACATAACTTACAATACAGTACAATATATTTTCCAGAACTGAATAGTGGTTTCCTTTGAATATTATACAACAATAGAAAAACCACATTTACGCTACTTTTTACCCAGTAGGTATATTTATTATTATGTCAACATAATGTGTAAGCAATGCTTACAAGTATAACAAACATGCATGAGAACAAAGAATTCCCTCCAATTTTATAATTTAAATGTACAATATTTACAGCTCATAAAAAATTAAAAATACCGTGTGGTAAAGTTTTTAAATTGGTGTGACAACGATGGCTGCAACATTATTATTGTGGTTCCTTACTTGGATGCATAGTTCATTTGGACTATCTACTTGCACCAAATTTGCATAGTGAAACAATACAAAATATGTTGCGCGTGGTTTATATATCAGTTGCGCCATGATTGTTCATCGGTGAACCAATAAAATATTGCTTCCCTTGCCATGATTGCACAACCTGACTCTCTTCAAAACCAGAGTGAATAGGCTGCTTCTGGGTAAGCTCGCTACACCGTAGACCTCATCTCTGTCCTCGGGCAAGAGCAAACCCATATTTAATAAAAAAAAAAAACATAATTTTAAAAGAACGCATGCCGAAGACGCCTGTAGTATTATTTCGTGAATACCTGGAACGTCGCGTCGATTGATATTACCCGGCGTCCTGCGTGAGCTGCAAATGCGGCGCGATGCGATGCCGTGCTATAAGGTGATAACGCCGCCAACATAGGCCACAATTAACATTTACGCATAACAGGACGCCGCGCTGCTTTGTCGCATTTGCAGCTCATGCAGGACGCCGGGTTAGGGACCGCTTTGTGACTTCGGAATTCATCAACTTTGATAGTTGCCAGAATTAACTTACAATATAACAATCAGAATTACATGCTACATACAACGTCCAATAAGGCTGTGATTAGCCACACTGGCAGTGAAACTGGCGAATTTTATCCATATAGAATTTACTCCAATTTTGTTTGAGCATTGCTTTAAAACATTTCACAAAAATACTTTATGTACACTTAAAATTAGATTCACTTGAAGTCTTTAGTTTGCCACAAATATAAATGCTCTATTTACATATTTTTTTAAGTTTCCACTCACAATGTGTTCATTCATGTCTTTAGCATGTACTTTAACCTTCGGAATGCGGAAGCAACACCAGCACTTACAATAGTTGTCATGATCAGGTTCATGATTCTTTTGAAACTTACCACGCCAGGGGCTCGTATTATTTGACCAGAGCTAAAACACTAACAATGGACGAAACCAGAATATTTAATCACCGAAATAGACGCAGTATCATATGTTCAAAAAGAACAAACCAATGTCTATAAAAATGTTGAAATCTAAAAGAGTTCTATAGACATCTATTCTGGCTCCGATCATAGAGTAAAAATAAACACTGTTTATGAGTAATATTGTATGGTGGGTACTCTCCTAGACTGGGATACGACGGCCGCAGAGTTCGACACTCCAGCGCCTACGATCAGGTATCCACCTGATGTCACCACTTTCTTATTGGAGGTGTCTTCGTTGTTGGTAGTCTGGAAAAATACACTGTTATCTATGTTCGTTCGTAAAGCATACAAGTTTTCGCATTTATATTAATACTAGCCGCGCCCCGAGGCTTCGCTCCCTTGGGAATTTCGAGATAAAAATAAATAAAAAAATAAAATAATTCTTTATTTTCTCTTCACATTCATAGGTTTAGAACAAAAGTAAGTGTATAAATAATAATAAAAAATAATATAGAATATAATAAAATGTACTCTATGTGCTATTCCCGGTATTTTTCTACCCGTATACCAAATTTCAACGAAATCCGTCTAGATTTTGCGTGATTGAGTAACATACAAACTCGCATCCGAACTTTCGTATTTATAATATTAGTAGGACTAGCAGAGGCCCGCGGCTTCGCTTCCGTGGGAATTTCGGGATTCTGGATAGCCCCTTCCTCAAGTATGTGGCTATCGTATACACAAAGAATTTATCAAATACGCTTAGTTAACCAACAAGGTAACTCCAGAAATTGGCACATTTAAACAATAAAACTTTAACTTAATTATATTAGTTAGTACCTAAATATAGATAAAGGTAGGTACGCCGATATATTTGATATCCGCAAGTAGGTAAAAAAATTCCAAACAAAAAGTTTTGTTGTGTGAACTTGTGTGTCGAACTTCAGTTTCACACTTATTATGAAGCAAGCTGCATTCCGGAGCTTCGCTCCCGTGGAAATTTTGGGATAATAACCATATATCCTTCTTAATACTCTTCAGGAAAATTGGTTTAATGAAGGTGAAGAGGTAACAAACACACTTCCGCATTTATAATATTGTTGAGATGAAAAATTGTATACCTGTTTGTTAGTTTGTATCGGCGATGTCACGGCGGCGGGCTGCTTGTACGTGCCCACACACTTCAGAGTCTGGTTGCCGCGGGCGTCCTCCATTACGCTCACTGCATATGCAAATATTAGAATTATTTATTTTCTTTTCAACTTTTACATTGAAACTCGTGGTGTTGTTGAAATGTATTCCGATAATCTGAATGTATTTAGGTTGCCGTGACCGAGACCGCTTTTCTTCAGGTGGCCCGCAAGCCTGTTTGCTTCAACAGTCAAATTTTTAACACACTTGCACGTAATAGTAGGTCGTATTGTAACGCGGCGACGCGTTCATCCTCTTTGGATCCATTTATGCGTGCGCTGGCACATACATACTTATTTCACCTGTCATAAATTTTAAACTGTATTCATACATATTCGATTCTGCATTTTGATGTCATTCTTGATCCAATTTCTATAAGTTAATCATTGTGAAGATAATAATACATAATAACTATTTTAAATATATTATCAATAGGACCCTTACTACAGGGTAAGTGAATTTTAATTGTTTTAGGAAGTAATTTTAAATTTATGGTGTATATATGTGTTATCTTTTCTAATCGTTTTTATATTTTGTTTTAGGTCCTATACTTATATTCTTATGTTTACCAATAAAAATTATATACAACGACCCTGGAGATTTATTACCAGTATTATTTCGGATTAAGGCCCAAAATGCCATATATACGCAAGTGTGCTGTAATCTTAAGATTACGCACGTTTTGGTACATGTGTCCTAAGTCCTAAGACGTAACGTAGTTTATATACCGAATGAAATTAAATTGGTAGAAGATTGATAATTTTTGTGCGTCTACAAATCATTCTTAATTTAACCGCATATTCTTCTATCGTATGGCATAATGTGTCACTGTTTCACAGCTTGAATTTACAGTTTCAAACAGAACTGTGTCGCTCGTGAGGTAACAATATTAAGTTTTTTAAATATACCTACTAGTAAGTAGGCAAACAAGCTTGCGGGCCACCTGATGGAAAGCGGTCACGGTCACGGCAGTCTAAATATATACAGATTATCGGAATAAATTTCGAAAAACACCATGAGTTTTAATGTCAATATTTTTCTTCGTAGTTACTAGTTTTTGACCGCGACTTCGCCCACGGGAACAGTACATATCTCGGGATGAAAGGTACTCTATGTCCTTCTCCGTATGCGAAATTTCAGGAAAGTTGGTTCAGATAAAGCGCGAGGAGGTCATAAACAAACAAACTTACTTTCGCATTTATATTATTACTAGCTTTCGCCCGCGGCTTCGTCGCGTGACTTTCTCTTCCCACGGGAACAGTGCTTTTTCCCGGGATGAAAAGTACCCTATGTCCTTCTCAGTACTTCTAACTATATGCATACAAAATTTCAGGAAGATTGGTTCAGTAGATAGAGCGTGAAGAGGTAACAAACAAACCAACAAACTCACTTTCGCATTTATAATATTTTAGTTAGGATTTAGAATTTTACATATAATGTGAACGCTATCGCAAGCGAGTGACTCCCAACGTCCCGGCGGCGGGCCCGCGTTTGATTGTAGCTAATAATTTACAAACAGATTAAATTATGGTGGGAAAATTATGATTCACTTTTTTATTGAAATAAACTTAATTAGATAATAAATTAATTATAAATAAACATTAAATATGAAACTAAAAAGCATGTGAAAATGAATTTGACTAAGGGTTTTTTTTTGCGCCATCATAGTCTGTTTAGATTTTACAGCTCGACTATAGAAAATATTATAAGATGGATTTAAATGGCGCTGGCATTACGGTAGCACCTGACACTCGTTAAATATTCTTCGCTCGTAAAATATTTTACGACTTTTTGATAGTTCTAGTTAAAATTGATAAGTGGCGTAATGCGTGACCGTCAATGACACATGTCGCCTTAATATGTAATATTTTAAAAATCCAATGTTTATAAATTGCATAATTAACCTAAAACGCGGATATACTTGAGCTTAGGAATTTTTTGGTTGATTGGAAAATACGTCACCATGTGACATTCCAGAGAGAATAGAAAAAAAAAAATACGCTACTCCTTGACTTCTGCCGCTTCTTCAGCAAGAATATGGCTTTAAAAAATTACTAGATGTCGCGTGCTGCGCGAGGTGTAAGCACACCGCGTGCCGTGCAGTGCAATTTTACTTTTACAGAAAATAATAATAAGAGCAAACGGTCTAAGGGTGGATTCGACCAAATTTATATGCGAATAGCTATACCAGGTATATAAATATTCCTCGATTATTATCTCGAGTAAACCAATAGTCGTTTTTCCATCTTGGAATAACTATACGCGTGTTGCAGAATGAACGACGAACAAAATACGAATGAATATAATACCCGGCCAAAATATGTTGTACTACAATGCAATGATGTAAAGGCTTAGGTCATAGCAAATGTCTTTTGTAGTATTATTTTATGTCAATGACAGCAGTGACAGCAGACAGACAGAACATATGACGCGCAGACGCCATTTTTATTCTAGGATTAACTCTGCTATTACATGCATGTCGGTGGTATAAGGAACTATTCCCGAATAGGCTCTCTATTCTTAGAATTGCAGATGGTAAAATGTAAAATTAATTTACTCTCGGATAACTGACGATTTATTCTAAGAATAAAATTTACTCTAGTTTGGTCGAATCCACCCTAAATCGCATCAAGTATACTACCATGCGTACGTCAAGCCACTAACTTATAATGGAGTCTTGTTGCGGCGCGCGCGCCTTGGCCCCGCTCGCCGCCGTCAGCTTCGGAGTGTTCTTCTGTAAGGACAATACACATTATTGCTAGGGACTCAGGCGCAAAATGTGTCTTTCGCAAAAAGGACAGGGACTTAGAATAAAATTTCGATTTTCAAAGCAAAATCATAATCTTTAACGTTGACAAAATATTTTGCTAAGAGTGTTCTTCTGTAAGGACAATACACATTACTGCTATGGGCTCAGGCAGGCGCAAAATGTATATTTCGCAAAAAGGACAGGGACTTTTCGACAGGGACTTAAAATTTCGATTTTCAAAGCAAAATCATAATCTTTAACTTTGATAAAGTATTTTGCTAAGAGTGTTCTTCTGTAAGGACAATATACATTACTGCTAAGGGCTCAGGCGCAAAATGTGTCTTTCTCAAAAAGGACAGTGACTTTTCGAAAGGGACTTAGAATAAAATTTCGATTTTCAAATCAAAATCATAATCTTTAACGTTGATAAAGTATTTTGCTAAGAGTGTTCTTCTGTAAGGACAATACACATTACTGCTATGGGCTCAGGCGCAAAATGTGTCTTTCGCAAAAAGGACAGGGACTTTTCGACAGGGACTTAAAATTTCGATTTTCAAAGCAAAATCATAATCTTTAACGTTGATAAAGTACTTTGCTATGAAAATAGTTTTGTTCTTAGTCTAACGCGACATTTTGCAAAAGAGACATTATGCGAAATAGATATTCTGCTAAAAGGCATTTTGCGAAAGAGACATTCTGCGAAAGGGACATTACAAGAAAGAGACATTTTACGACTAGGGGACATTTTGCGAAAGACGCATTTTACTACTAAGAGACATTTTGCGAAAGACGCATTTTGCGCATGAGTCCTGCTATGTAATATCCTAAAGAAAAGGTAAAAGGAAGGGGCCCAGAAAGACAAGACAGGGCTACATGGAGGCAAATAAAAAGGAAAAAGTAAGTGTAAGAAAGGAAGTAAGACAGTTGGCAATGGAGAGAGAAGAATGGAGGGAACTCCACCGACAAGAGCCTCGCTCTTAAATTTGATGATGAATGATGTAGTATTAGCAATTAAAAAAAATAAAAATCTTGTGAGATTCAATACGAGATTAAATGTTTATTAGAAGAATTCCCGTTGTTATTAGGTTAGTGCTAGTAAACACAATAACACGGTTATTTTGAAGTATAGCAGGGTAATGTAGTGTAAACACAATAACACGGTTATTTTGAAGTATAGCAGGTTAGTGTAGTGTAAACACAATAACATGGTTATTTTGAAGTATAGAAGGTTAGTGTAGTGTAAACGCAATAACATGGTTATTTTGAAGTATAGTTGGTATATTAGAGTGTTATAAAACTCACTGGGAGATTCCCTGGTTGTGGTTGAAGTCTCTCCGGTGGCGAGCTGTTTGCGTCGGCACTGGCATTGCCATCCTGAAGCAAAAATTAAAATAAGAATAATTTGCATTATATTGCTTCTGGGTAAGCTCGCTACACCATAGACCTCATCTCTGTTCTCAGGCAAGATTGTGAGAGAGCAAACTCACCTTGATTTAAAAAAAGGACAAAAATGCGCGTCAAGAATATCTAAAAATATGTTTTTGATATTCTTGACGCGCCTTTGACACGTTTGTCTTTATTCGTAATCGTAACTAGCAGCCCTCGGCTTTGACTGTGTGAATTTAGTTTGTCATCCGTTTTACTCAGGGTATTTCCAAAATTCCTTCCTTAGTGCTCACTGCAGTTGTATACCTGACCAACATTCATGTTGCATCATATTGTCGCACATACCTAGCGATGTGCCGCTGAGAATTCCCTGTTCTCGAAAATTTCTTCCGTTAAAATTTTCCAAAAATTCTCGGGAATTTCTATTTTTTAGGATTTTCTTTAATTCTCAAGAATATTCCCGAGAAATTTCCAAGCTTGGCTTGTTTTTTGAAATATTCGAGAACGGCACATCACTACACATACCTATCTATAGCTGTGTAACAACCCGGGTTAAAACCCGAAATTGGGTTAAAACCCAGTTATAGGTCGCGTCACGTAAAATAAACGCTGGCGGTTAAGCTGCGTAGTAGGCGATTTATCGGTCTATGCGGTGAGCGCGGGTCGGGCGGGTCTCATCCGGCACACGCGATTGGTTCGTCAGTGCGCAAGTTTCACTCCCTCCCCTCTCTCCCAGCGTTCTTTTTACATGACGCGACCTATATCACCCACTTCAACGTATGGCTGAAATGGGTGACCTATCACTCCACATACCTGCGACCTCTTCTGCGTGCACACAGCAAAGTGCTGCGCCCAGTGTCGCAATCGCAGTACGAAGAGTTCCAGCAGCAGTAGAACTGGGCCTCCTGGCTGCAGTTGTACACCTGACCAACATTGATATAGCATACTGTAGCACATACCGGCGACCTCTTCTGCGTGCACACAGCAAAGTGCTGCGCCCAGTGCGCTCGCTGGCACGGGTAGTCGCAGTACGAAGTGTTCCAGCAGCAGTAGAACTGGGCCTCCTGGCTGCAGTTGGCGCACCTGACCAACACACTACAGTTTAGGACATACAGTTGTTCAATGACTTTGATATTGATGTACATGTATCGGCAGGGAACTAGACTAAATATGGCGTCGACTACGCATGTACAGTCAAGGGTCATAAGTGCAGTCATACCTAGAAGACCTTATTGCTTAGCCTTAAAGATTACAATACCTTGTAGACCACAATACCTTCTGACTGCACTTTGACTCTTGACTCGCGGGGGGAATGCGCGGGTGCACGCTACTATTCATCCCGTCTCCCCCCGCAAACCGCACCTCCAAGGACATCTATTTTTCGTTTCTGCGCAGTCTAGTTTCGTGCCGAATGCTGTAAAGGCCGCTACCCCAGCCGCGTACAGCGCTTGAGTAGCTCCCGAGTGGTAAAAAAAAACCGGCTAAGTGCGATACGGTTCCGTACAATGCCAATTCTTATAGGTTTTCCTGTAATCTACAAGCAATGAACTACATTTCCCTTACATTACACACGAGAGCAGGGTCTGGTCAATTTTCGTCTTCTATCATGAATAAAATCAAAACTATTTATTTCATAAAAATAACAAAAATATATTTGAGATCCTCATAATATCATTTGATGTATGACACAAAAAGGTTTGCAAAACTTTTTTTTAATTCCACCGAAAATGAACCATATTTAAAAAAATATTTATTTACTTTGCGCCTTTGTGTTTGGGTCATAGGATTACACGATTCTACCAAATTTCACCTGATTTAGTTCAGTAGATTCGGAGCAAATCGGCTGTGACAGACGGACGGACAGAGAGACGCACGAGTGATTCTAAAAGGTTTCCGTTTTTGCCTTTTGAGGTAAGGAACTCAAAAAATAAAAAAAGAACATTGTCATGCACGCGCGTTTCACTACCAAGCGCCGAAATTTAAAAAAAAAAGTAATTCGCGTCGTATCCTGCCATGTTTATTCGATAGCAGTATTGCAAAAAAAAATATTACCATGGGTCTTTGTTCGCAACTATATATAACTAAGTACTTACACTAAATGCGTGAAATTTGCGGCGCTTGTACATCAAAACTATTGACTTTACGAAAAAAAATGTTATAATATAAATTATAGGAAATTTTCTCTAGTTTCATTTTGTCATAGATGTTTATGTCGTGAAATAAGTTGGAAAAGAGATATTTTCAAAAAACTGCTTTTAGGCGCCATTTTTCCAAGATGGCGGCATGAATGATGCGTTAAAAAAAAGGTCGCAACATTGAAATTAGGAAGAGCACACCTAAATCTATACAAATTACCCATTTTCAAACTTACAGACAAACTTGTAAGGTAAAACTACCAAATGACTGTAGTATAAGAACATAAATTTAGTAAAAAAATATTAGACCCGGCTTAACAAACTATAACCAAACAGTAATTATGCGGCCGGTTTCCATGTTTTGTCACTATTATTAGTATGGGCAGGCCGCCATCTTTGTGCCAAAAGAATCATCATCTATCATATTTGTGTTTTTCTCTTTTCCTTTGTCGGCGCCGGGTTTAGGTATGCATGATTTTTTGTAGGTATGTCATGTCTATTCTCTTTTCATTCGTCTGAGTATAAGAAACATTCAAAATATGCATAGTATTTCCTCACCATTGCTTGGTCTTGGCGAAGTTGACCGCGTTCTCGAGTTCAGTCTGCGCGGCGCGTCTCACTTCGGCCTGGATGCGCGCGCGCTCCTTTTCGAACGACGAACGCATCTCGGCCAGTGTTAGTTCTGAAAATAATGATTTTTCAGAAACTTAAGGTAGGTGTACCATATTACGTAAGTGTACGGAATTCCGTAAGTTTTTGGTTTAGGCCAAAAAATAAGAAAACTACTAATTGTTTTAATGATTTATGTAATTATCTATCAAGCATAAACAAAAAAGATTCAATTACACATGGTAAAAAAGAATAACAAACATCGTTGATTCAGTTATGATGTCTCCTAAGGTCAGTCAGCGCCAAATCGCTATTACTATTAGTGCGTGTGTTGCGTACTGCAAGCTGCCGCGCGGATTTTCATAAGGGAATTATGAGTGATATGTAAGTATTTTCATAACAAAATGTTGCAATAATTTTGAAGGTTCTTAAAACAAACTGATTGATTACTGTCTCAAGTTACTTCAATTAGTTTTTAGTTAGTTAATTCTTAATTTACTGATTGCCGCATTTACCTACAGAAAGAACCAACCATGTACGTTAATACGTGACTATTACGGAATGGAGGACAATAAATTGATTTTGTTTTTGTAATTATCCAGGCACCTAGATGAAATAAGTCAATGAAGAATATTGTTATGGGTCTAAGTCTAAAGTATATCATGGTTTCGTGTGATTAAATTACGTATTACGATTTTATTTTTCTTTGTTATAAAAAAACGTGTGTAAAGTGAAACTATTTTTTACTTTTTACGAATTCGTCACTAATGCCTTCGGTACAAAATCACTCATTTATTAAAAACTTTTCGATGTTCCAGTATAATTTTTGTTACCTATTACTAGCATGATGATATTACTACAGATTTTAAGTCATTGTGTGTTGTTGAGAACAATTACTCATTAGAAATTTCAGTTAACACAATTACCTACACTGTTTTTGGCTGTATCTCTTATTACGTTATAGTACAACGGTCTTGGTAGCTATGGAAATTTTGAACTTTTAGGAAGCTTTAACTCGGTTGATGTTAATTTTCAAATTAGTATCAATTATCAATCAAGTTTTTAATGAAAATTGCATACATCGTGGTTTATTAATCGTAAATTACGTTTTTCTTTTAGAGAATACCATTTTTATACCATATTTTTGCGTATTCAGCCTATTCATATTAATATACAGGGCAGATAACTGACCGAAACACTGTACTTAGTACTTACTGGGTTCGGATAAGTATTGGGTGGGTTTATATCAGAAGGATGGTAAATGAAATGCGTGTTCTCTGTTTAGAGAGTGAAGTAATAACGGAACATTTTGTGATAAAAAATGGTTGTACAAATTAGTTATTAGTTCCTTCGGCAATAACCATAAAGAAATGTATCATAAAATAAGTATAAAAATAACGTTACGTACGGTCCTTTGTTGCAAAGCCATTGTGCATTTTGGTAATTGTTTTACGATGCCTTTACAAATTACTTAGGTGCCCCGTTAGGTTCCGTAGGAACGCGACAACACTAAGAGAGGATTCCCCGAAAGTCGCTGGCAAAAAGTAATCCTATTCTAATCCTAACTAATATTATAAATGCGAAAGTGAGTTTGTTTATTTATTTATTTGTTTGTTTGCTACCTCCTTCACGCTTTAACTCCTGAACCAATCTCCATGAAATTTTGCATACATTTAGTTAGAAGTACGGAGAAGGACATAGGGTACCTTTCATCCCGGGAAAAAGCACTATTCCCATGGGAATTTCACGCGGGCAGAAGCCGCGGGCAAAAGCTAGTAGACTTATAAACGGATTATATTATATGTATATAAAAAAAAAAAAAAGGAACTAATATAATATTGTTCGCTAAACCCTGCTTGAAGTAAGTTGATTTGATATGTACCTAGAAACATAAATAAATCTTTATTCCTTACATTTTAAACAAGATAATTTTATTTCAGACCTAAATTAAATTTATATTTTCAGTTTATTATTAAATTATATAATTCTGCAGCAGAACGGCATTTTTCAGCATATACCGGAATTACGAGCACGCATTTACGGATTTATCTCCAGAGTCAAATTTTATACCGTAATTATGGACTTTTATGGGGCCTAGATAAATTACAATTAGTCTTCTAATACATCGTTTAATACAGTAGTGTTACATATCAATCTCCTCTCTGAAAACCACTTTTTACGACAGCACTAATTTCAAATCGCTGAGTTTTTCTGTTTTACTGGAAATTGCTTGGAAAGACAAAAACGCCTTAACACTCCGGAATTCCGTACAGTTACCTTACCTTTCTCCTTCTCTCTTTAAATTTACCTAAAATACATCTAATAAAAGTTACCTAAACATATACAAAGGGGAAATATTTTATGAAATATTAATTAAGGTAGCCAGATCATTCTCATTACAGTTTAGATGATTAATAATAGCAAGATGGAACGTCGTATTACGTCTACGGAATACGTGTAAAAAAGTTAGATAAGTTTAAGAACTTTTATTGTTTATAACAGCAATCACAAACGCAGATACTGTTCCGAGGAATTTTCAATAGTTTGACACTGACATATGTAATGAAAGTGACAACCGAATTTTGTAGTACAAATGTCAAACTTCGTTAAGATGAAGATTCGTAGATTGCGGATTTTGTAGTATTGTACACATACCATGGTTATGATTGATTTCATCGATCTCCTGCTGGTGTCGCCACCGCAATTGTTCCAGTTGCAGTTTCATACTCGTCAGCTGAGCTTCCGGCTCATCGAAGTGTTCTAAAGAATCTTCTAGAATCGTGCGGAAGAAGTCTGCCAACTGGGAATAAAATCACAGATATAGTTTTATGTCTAACGATTCAGTCAACTAATAGTAGTTTATGCAACTGATACATAATGAGAGGCATTAAAACATGAGTGTGGTTTAATGAAAGGAGCCGAAGGCGAGTTACATAATAACATCACACGAGTGTATGTATTATTATATATCATGTATATGTATTATCTCATTATGTATTATGTTAGTTACTAAAAATTACTTACAAATCTTTCTTACGGCTATCCCACGAAATCATTTTAAAAATCGCTACGACGCAAGGCAAAAATGTCTCAATTTCTAAATATTTGGCCGATGAATCCTACTCATATTATAAATGCGAAAGTTTATATGTGAGTTTGTTATGTTTGTAACTCAATCACGCAAAATCAACTAGACGGATTTCAATGAAATTTGGTACACGGGTAGAAAAGTACCGGGAATAGCACATAGGGTACTTTTTATCCCGAAATTCCGACGGAAGCGAAGCCCCGGGGCGCTGCTAGTAAAGTATAAAGAAGTAAGTTTAATTCTAATTGTAAGACATGTTGTAAAGTGACGTCTTTGGAGAAAATGCAGCAGTGGAGTTTGTTGCGCCGCCTCTTCTCCACTTGCGCTTTGGGGGCGGTAGTAACCTTAATAATACCTTAATAATGTGAATAACGTGGTTGGTTACAAAATTATTATCACTTTAGATTTAAGTCTCATTTTAACAAACTATTTTATTTTGTAACTGTTTGTTGTTCTGTAATAAATAAATAATAAAGTTGCTCCAGCCACTTCCTTGATATCGTCTATGTATCTCTTATAAGGTCCCCTTTTCCTTGCGAAGTGCCTTGGGTACCAGTTCATTAACGTTCTTGACCATTTATGTTTGCCTCTGTGTGACCTGCCCATCTCCATTTAAGTTTCTTAATTGCTAGTGTGACCTCTTTTGTCTTTGGTAGTAACCTTAGTTTTAAGTAATTTTATGACGTCAACTAACTAAAAATAAGTATACGACGATTTAAAAGTGGAGCGTGAGAGCTCCAAATAATAATAAATGATAGAACCTCAGGGTCGTTGTATATAATTTATTGGTAAACATAAGACCTAAAACAAATATAAATAACGGTTAGAAAAGATAACACACTTCACTATAAATTTAGAATCACTTCCGAAAGAACCAATAAAACTTACCCTGGACGGGTCTACGTTGTTTTATATATATTAAATATATTTTAGATATATTATTTACTAGCTTTTGCCCGCGGCTTCGCCCGCGTGAATTTCCCACGGGAACAGTGCTTTTTCCCGGGATAAAAAGTAGCCTATGTGCTATTCCAGGTCATTATCTACCTCTGTACCAAATTTCATCGAAATCCGTCCAGTAGATTTTGCGTGATTGAGTAACAAACATCCTCACAAACTCACAAATTCACAAACTCACATCCAAACTTTCGCATTTATAATATTAGTATGGATCTTTACAATGTTAATACGGTAAGTGATTAACATAAACTGAGTCAAGAATGATATCAAAATGCAGAATCGAATGTGTATGAATACAGTTTAAAATTTATGACAGGTGAAATAAGTATGTATGTGCCAGCGCACGTATAATAAGATCCAAAGAGGATTAACGCGTAGCCGCGTTACAAAAGGGCTATTTTTTTGCCTATTTTAAAAAAATCATTTTAATTTCAGTAGTTTACCTTGACAGCGTTTTGGTTCAGTTTGGCGGTGAGCGGGCCAGCGGTGGGCGGCGCTGGCAACATCCCGATGGGCGTGCGAGGGTCCAATGGGTTTAGAAGCACTGGCCGTTGCTGTAGCCGCGGTGGCTGTAGGAAAAGGCATATATTTGATAAAAAATCAACGGAAATGTACGAAGTATCACGTCTTTATACCTTACGGGGTAGATAGAGCTTCTTTTCTTCTTATCGAGTGTGTTATTACTAACACTGGTGTCAGATTTTATTCAAGACAGAGAGTCGGGGTAGACAGAGCTAAAAGTTATGAAAGCAAATCTGATCCCAACTAGTATTATAAATGCGAAAGTGAGTTTATTTTTTTGTTTGTCATTTCTTTACGCTTTCAAATCTTCCTGAAATTTCGCATACACCATGTAAGTATTGAGAAGGACATACAACTTTTATCCCGGAAAAAACACTAGTATCGTGGGAAATTCACGCGAGCAAAGCCGCGGGTCCAAGCTAGCATAATAAAAAAAATAAGCTTACCTCCCCAGGATTAGAACCAGTATCATTCGATTTATTGGTTCCATGCGCAGGCGGCGCCAGCGCTATCGGAAGGACTCCAGTCGTTCCAGTAACGTTGCTCGTTATGTTGGTAACACTGGTCACGTTTGTTCCTGTGACGCTATTCACGTTGGCCAGACTGCTTGCGTTGTTCACGTTGGCTAGACTGCCTATGTTGCTTATGGTGGCTAGACTGCCTACGTTGGTCACGTTGGCAATACTGCTTATATTGTTTACGGTGGCGAGACCGCCAACGTTCAAATTGTTTATAGTGGTGATACCAGACACGGGTAGCCGTTCGGGCGTTCCGTTTACCATTGGTGGCGCATCCGTCTGTAATAAGAAAAAATAAATAATAGACGATATTAGAGAATTAAACTATAGGCGACATCTGATTATGTCGACGGAAAATACTCTTTTACTGATTTAATATAGAGATAAAAACTAAAAACGCTCATATTAACGGTAACAAGAACCGATTTAGATAAAAAAAAATGCTAAAAAAAATGTTTGCCACCAAGTAATGTACGGTATGTATAAAAGCAGTCAGTATCTGCATAGCAATATGGAATCCAAAACAAAAAGTGGTAAATTTCAATTTCAATTTCAATTCATTTATTCAATAACAATTTACAATTGTGTCTGAAATTCTTATAAGTAATAGTAAAAATAAAACTTAATCTAGGTCATTTGAAGAAATCCTCAATCTCATATTCGTTTCGCTCCAAAAGATATTTCTTTAATTTGTTTTTGAACTCTGATAATTTAAGGTTTTGCCTGAAGTCTACTGGTAACATATTAAAAACTTTAATTGCCTGGTATTGCGGGCTGTGTTCAAATACTTTTAAGTGAGGTAGCATATCAGTTATTATATGTTTCCTCCTCGTTCCTTCGCGTGCTATCCTTTCTCTTTCCCCTTCGAACTGGGGAAGATGTTTTTTAAAGTCGGTCAGGAGTACTAACAGATATAGACCTGGTACTGTGAGTATACCTAATTTTTTAAAGTACCCTAGAAATGGAAGAAGAAGCGTGGGATACCCGACTGCAAGATGGGTCGACGATGTAAAGAATGTTGCTGGCAAAAACTGGATTGCGATGGCCCAGGATAGGGATGGTTGGCGTAGACAAAAGGAGGCTTATACCCAGCAGTGGGTCATGGAAGGCTGACGATAATGAACTTCACTAATGATTGCTGACTATACTTACATCAACTCCTCCAACAGACATAACAGGCTGAAGTGCCAACGTCCATTGGCCGTTGACAGACGTTATAAGCGGGACTGTATGGACTGTGGCCTGGCCAACTGTTGGCCCGCCCTGGACCGGAGACCCGGTCGACGCCACTGGACTCTGTATTGACGTGATGGTGGCCATCGCAGGTGGTGTGGATTTTAATATGCTGTTTGCTGTAAAATTGAAAGATTTTTATATGAGTCGCAAGAGGTTTAGTTCTGTAAATTAGAATTCATTGAATCATTGAATAAATAACAAATATAAACGGACAAATCACACAGATAGAGCTAGCCCCAAAGTAAGATCGAAACTTGTGTTATGGGATACTAACTCAACGTTACTCATTTTTTCATCTAGACCTGACCGGAGATTGAACCCGGGGCCCCCGGTTCAGAGGCAACGTCTTTATCACTGCGCTACGGAGGTCGTCATTATAAAAATATATTGTAATTTAATAAATGAAGCTGTGGTGGCCAAGTGGTAATGACACCCGTCTGAGGTCGGGCAGGACCCGGGTTCAAATCCTACCTGTGTCACATGAGTTTGCAGACCAATCTGACTCATGTATGGTAGTTTTCTCATAGACTACCATCTGCTTCCGGTAAAGGAAAACATCGTGAGGAAACCTGCACATTGGCTATTTAGTTTACTAGTGTGTAAAACGGCTACTGCCAATAGATGGCGGTAATTGTAATAGTCATGTCAGATGTCTTTAGGCGACTTGAATACAATCTGACACCAGTGTTAGTAATAACACACTCGATAAACAAGTCTGTCGAGCCTTTCAAGACTTATGGTGGGATAAGGAAACTTAGATACATATAAACCCTGAAAACATAACACTCCTTTTTTGGTCAGTCGTGTAAAAAGAAAGAGATGTAATTTAATTATACAATTATCGGTATTTTTACGCCAAAACGCTCTTCTATTGCCAACCTAAATTTCACATAAAAATACTTCAAAAACAGGTATAAAACTTACAAGAAGTGACAGGCGCAGGGTGTCGTATAATCGTCGTGACGTTACCACCGGTGACGGTGGCGGGGGCGGCGGGGCGCGGAGGGCGCTGGCCCGCCGTAGGACAATTATGAATAAATGGACTTTACTTACATACATGAACCCTGAAAACATAACACTCCTTTTTGGTCAGTCGTGTAAAAACAGGTGCAAAACTTACAAGAAGTGACAGGCGCAGGGTGTCGTATAATCGTCGTGACGTTACTACCGGTGACGGTGACGGTGGCGGGGGCGGGGGGCGCTGGCCCGCCGTAGGACAATTATGAATAAATGGACTTTACTTACATACATGAACCCTGAAAACATAACACTCCTTTTTGGTCAGTCGTGTAAAAACAGGTGCAAAACTTACAAGTGACAGGCGCAGGGTGTCGTATAATCGTCGTGACGTTACAACCGGTGACGGTGGCGGGGACGGCGGGGCGTGGGTCTGCCGTAGGACAATTATGAATAAATGCACTTTACTTACATACATGAACCCTGAAAACATAACACTCCTTTTTGGTCAGTCGTGTAAAAACAGGTGCAAAACTTACAAGTGACAGGCGCAGGGTGTCGTATAATCGTCGTGACGTTACCACCGGTGACGGTGGCGGGGGCGGCGGGGCGCGGGTCCGCCGTAGGACAATTATGAATAAATGCACTTTACTTACATACATGAACCCTGAAAACATAACACTCCTTTTTGGTCAGTCGTGTAAAAACAGGTGCAAAACTTACAAGAAGTGACAGGCGCAGGGTGTCGTATAATCGTCGTGACGTTGGTACCGGTGACGGTGGCGGGGGCGGCGGGGCGCGGGGGGCGGGGGCCGGGCGTGCCGGCGGGTTGTATAGGGATGTACACCATGGAGTTCTTGCCGTTGAGCTCAGACCGACCCTCCGCCCGCACCGGCTGAGGGAAACTCTTCTTGGCCCGCGGACGCACCTCCACTACCTAAATGACATACATACATATTATCACGCATTTAAAAATAATTAATTTCCTCAATCCGACCTCCGTGGCCCAACGGTCATCACGCCGGACTGCCACACCGGAGGTCCCGGGTTCGATCCCCGGTCGGGTCGGGCCCGGGTCTTGGATGTTTATCTATATATGTATCCTAACTTCCTAACTAATATTATAAATGCGAAAGTGAGTTTGTTTGTTGGTTTGTTTGTTTGTTTGTTACCTCTTCACGCTTTATCTACTGAACTAATCTTCCTGAAATTTTGCATACACATAGCTGGAAGTACGGAGAAGGACATAGGGTATCTTTCATCCCGGGAAAAAGCACTGTTCCCGTGGGAAATTCACGCGGGCGAAAGCTAGTTTGTTATAAAAATATAGAATCGTTGATTTAGTATCCCATAACACAAGTCTCGAACTTACTTTGGGACTAACTCAATCCGTGTGATTTGTCCGTATATATTTATATTTATTTATTTATTTACTAATTTACTAATATTATAAATGCGAAAGTTTGGGTGTGAGTATGTGAGGATGTTTGTCAATCAATCACGCAAAATCAATCACTACTGGACGGATTTTGATGTGGTGTACGGGTAGAAAAATACCGGGAATAGCACATAGGATACTTTTTATCCCGAAATTCACACGGGAGCGAAGCCCCGGAGCGCGGCTAGTTTAGAAATACAAATTTGAATGTTTTTATTAGTAATCATTTAATTATTATTGTCTATGTACTCATTTTTATTAAATAACTAGCTTTCGCCCGCGGTTTCACGCGCGTGAATTTCCCACGGGAACAGTGCTTTTTCCCGGGATGAAAAGTATCCTATGTCCTTGTTTGTTGTTGATTCAGTACTTTTGACTATGTGTATGCGAAATTTCAGGAAGATTGGTTCAGTAGATAGAACATGAAGAGGTAATAAACAAACTCACTTTCGCATTACGGATTACTACGTTTGTAAAAGGCACTAACTAAATTTAGGTTGTTTTTTTTTTGCTAACAAATCTAGTAACAAATTGTAACAAGTCTATGTGACAGGAGCCTTTCACCCATAACACAGGGAAACCTACCGTGGGTGACAGAGCATCATTGTATTATGCAACAAAGTTTTTCTAATATTGAAATTAAAATAAGTTTGTTTGTTTGTTATATCTTCACGCTTTACCTACTCAACCAATCTTCCTGTAATTTCGCATACACATAGTTGGAAGTACTGAGAAGGACATAGGGTACCTTTCATCCCGGGAAAAAGCAATGTTCCCGTGGGAAATGCACGCAGGCGACGCCGCGGGCAAAAGCTAATAAATAAATAAATTTCATTTCATTTTACCTTCCCCCGCCGCACGCTTGAAAGCGGCCCCACCACCACCTTGTTGATCCTCACTTCCCGCAAACTCGACGGCGGAGGATTCACCGGCCGCAAGTGGAACGCGTTCATCACTTCCATCTTTTCCATTTGACGGTCCGAATCGTCCAAATCAATAGGCTCAGCCTTTATTTCAACCTCGACATCTTTGTTACCCGTATTCATAGGCGGTGACGTCATCCGCGCAAACGCTCTGACCCCCACTTTGCCAACCAACGATTGCGGATTTGCATTACTTCTCAATTTCTGCAATTTGTCCACCGCATCTTTCATGTTGCTCACGTTCTCTTTGCTGGTTGGCGTGAAAATACTCGAACCGGAATTCGCTTCGACCATGACTTCTATAGTTTTGTTTGATGTTGCAGGTTTTGATGTAGTTTTAGTATTTTGAGCAGTAGCTGATAGACTAATCACACTGCTAATAGTGGGGAGACCTGACACATCATTTTCGCCATCTTTACTCTTTCGTGCTAACACTGCCAAACTTGTGTTATCATCAAACTGTACTCTATCTTTTATTTTATTCTCTGAATTCTGATTGGCTCTCGTCGTCTTTTCTGCTGATTCTTTATTTTTATTATCAGTTGTGTCTTTGACTTTTTCTTTTGTAGAACTGTCAACACTTTTATCATTTTTCTTTTCAATCTTGTCTTTTCCTGGCGTTATGTTACTACTATTCAATGACTTATTCCTAGAGTTTCTACGTTTCTGTTTCTTTTCTTCCTTATTACTATTTTTTTCAGTTGAAGACCTCTTGTCAGATTTAGCCACCAATTTTATTTTAGGCGTGCTCGATCTGATAGTTGTTCTGTTTCCTTTGGCTGTAGTGATAATTTTGATGGGCGCGACTTTTGGAGTTTTTTGTTTATCTGATGAATTTGGTGTTGGAGTTGAAACTTTTTCTTTTGCTTTAGGAGTGTTTTCGGTTTTCTCTTGTGTTGATTCAGTCTTTTTGGTTTCAACTGTTTTCATTTCAGCATCTTCCGTTTCAGTCTTATCATCAGGTTTTTCTTTACCTTCAATCTTTCTTTTCTTTTCTTTAACATTTGTATCCATGATAGTGATGACAGCCTCTTCTAGCTGGGAATGCCGCCTTTTTCTCGATTTCTCTTTTTCTTTAGCTGGCGTTTGAGTCTGTGGTACGTCTACATCCATAGTTTTATCTCTGCAACAAAATTGTATAAATTAATAATGTTAACTGCTCGTTTGTGGAATGCAATGCCAGCTGATAGTCCATAACTAGTTAATTTGTCATCCTTCAGAGAGCAGGTGACTAGTCTCACTTATCAGTAGAACTCTCTAATCTCTAATTTTAGCTCCATCCGCCATTACTGCGAGTAGCAACTATTGTCCTGATTGTCCTCCCCTTCAGTGTGTATATTGTTTTTATCAATGGTCTTTATTTTATTGTTAATTAATTTATTTGTGCTATTTTTTTCCTTTATTCTTTAATTGTGTTTAGCTGCACCCTAAAAACATCTATTTTCATGTACATTTCCTTCCACCCAAAGGTTGGCTGGAAGCAATTGCATTTGCGATACCCCGCCTTTCCGCAGTAGTCCATGGGCAGCGGTGTATCGCTTACTTTTGTCTCTACTTTGTGTGTTTTTTTCTGTAAATGGTGCAATAAAGTGTTGATCTATCTATCTATCTATATAAACTACCTACAAATCTATTACTACATATTTAGATAATAAATAGCTGTTAGGCGACCAAGACTGTTTCATGAGTTTCTATGTTACTAAACTTCTCGTGGTCGTTGATATATTGGATCCAGACTTACTTAGCAGGGATAGAACTATCTTCTCTAGCGATTTCGATTCCATACGCCATTTTGCCGAGTAGCTTTTGCATCCTCCCCTTCACTTGTGTCACTATAATAAGAAAAAGTCATATTAAAGGTTCTTTATTTGGGTAGACGTGTAGTAAAGTGCGATCTGTGCCTGTGCGTATCAAACAGTACAAAAATGAGTCACGTTTATAGCGTGCATCTAAAAACGAGTCTACATCTTCTTGAAAGGCCGGCAACACTCTTGTGATACCCCTGGTGTTGCAGTAGTCCATGGGCAGCGGTGATTCGCACTTAATCAGGTGACCCGATTAGTTCAAGGGTTTAGCCGCAGAACGTAATTAGTGTTTAATTTTAAATGTGATAAATTGTTTTGAATTGAATAATGAAGCCAAAATCAAGTATTATTTGGAACTATTTTAATGAAATTTTTTTATTCCGATTCCGGTTCCGATTCCGGTTTCGACTCCGATAAACCAAATTATGAGTTCCGGTTTCGACATTTCTTCTCAGCAGTAGTCGTTCCGAAATGCTAGTAGTTTGTAGCTTTGAGACAATATATTATGATTAAATAATTAGTTTTTGACGTGAAAAAGACCCTTCTTTGAAGGCCAAGTTTCAGTAAAGAATTTTTGATTTCGATTTCACAATAAAAGCACCACTCACCCCTCGTGGCCATCTTTGGAGCTTTTAGAATAGGTTCTGCTGGAGTTCACCCCGCTCTTAGAGTTCACACTTGGTGAAGAGTTCTGCGACTTTTCTTTGGGCGACCGCACTTCTCCCTCGAAAGCGGGGATCTGAAATAAACAAAAAGAATGTAAGATATTTCATTGGTTTCTTAGACAACATAATATTAGTCATTTAAATATTTCTGTTATTTTCCTACTTTCATTCCCAGCGGATAAAATCCCATAAAAATAATCAACTTTTACCATACTTTCATTTGCCCTCGTCTTCGTCCGCGTGAGTTTCGTTCTTTATCCATTTATTAGGCCATCCTTTTTAGAGGTGGAAATTCCAAAATTCCTTTCTTAGGGCACACTTAGATAGATAGATAGATAAATGATCTATTACCAACCATTTACACTTTGAAAAATAGCATATAACATAAATACTTACGCTACATAAAGATCCTATGGAAAATTTCAAGTTTCTGCATACAGCTGTTTCGGCTCTGAATTAATTGGTCAATCAGTCAGCATCCAGTTTTATATATTTAACTATCTACAGGCTTGATAAATCAACTCAATATTGAATAACAAGCATTCCTAAGCAACATCTTCTCGCTATCTAGCTTTTTTTTTTGTTTTTTTTTTTTTTTAATTTTATTTTAAAGATTGGTTTGCTCTTGACCACAATCTTGTCTGAGGACTACGATGAGGTCTACGATGAAGCGAACTTACCCAGAAGCAGCCTATTCACTATGGTTTTGTAGTTGCAAAGTAAATAGTGAATATGAAATATTACCATCAGTTTAATTTGCTCTGTGAGCTTAGAAGGGTCGAACTGCGTCTTGAACGGCGGGTACACAAACTTGCCGTATTTGCGGGATATATTACGGATGTGCTGTTCTGCCTCCTGGAAATAAATGATGCAACTTTATAGTCTTCTTTACATCCTAATGTTATAAATGTGCTGGATTTTTCGTTTTCATGAAAAAAATACTAGGAGGATTTCGAAGAAATTTGATACACGGGCACAGGGCGGGCGCTTCATAGAAACGGCGCGTCAAATATGCCTACTACTACTACAAATGAAACTGTATATCCGTGAACACGTCAGTAACACGTCAATGTGTGTGTTTTCATAGTCGAACGTCCCACAGTTACACAAGAACGGGGGAGAAGTGCGGAAGGAGCGGGGGGTGCCACATTGCGGGAGGGGCAGGGAGTTTCCTTTCTGTACGTAGTACTAATATTAATTCTGTGACACGGGTAAAATAAAACGTAGGTATTACCCTGTTCTACGACCTCCGTGGTCTAACGGTCATCACGCCGGACTGCCACACCGGAGGTCCCGGGTTCGATCCCCGGTCGGGTCAAGATGGAAAATGATCTTTTTCAGATTGACCTGGGTCTTGGGTGTTTATCTATATATGTATTTGTTATAAAATATAGTATCGTTGAGTTAGTATCCCATAACACAAGTCTCGAACTTACTTTGGGGCTAGCTCAATCTGTGTGCTTTGTCCGTATATATTTATTTATTTGTTCTATAACTAGGTATAGCACATAGAATACTTTTTACCCCGAAATTTCCACGGAAGCGAGCTTCTGGGCGCTACTAGTAATACATTCAACCAATATACATCCTAAGTTCAGCTATGTATTTGCATACAGCACAAAGGAAAGGTCTTTTAGAATTGCAATTGAACTTATCACTTGTGTTTTGTAAAGTAAACCAATCATTTCTTCTGGTACAAACAACAGAAGTAAATAAATTTAAAATAATGTTTATTTGATTGTACATAATCATTGTGAGGGTAGCAAAATCGTGCAATAAGTACTTTCATATCAAAAAATTCCCTCGCCATACACAATAGAGGACCTAAATAAGACCAATAACAGGTCGGGTACTGTTGCCACTTATTGGTCAAGAACCATTTCATTTAATTGCCATTTTCGACTCGAAAAGAGGATTTCAACAAGCTAATTATTAAAAAATAAAAAACACGACTGACAACTCACATAGCCTATGCATGCAAGGAATCTAAAAATACGTCTCACATAAAATCTGTAAGCCATTCAGGACTTATGGTGGAACAAATAAACTTACATACATACAAACATACATGAACCCTGAAAACAAAACACTCCTTTTTTGGTCAGTTGAGTAAAAACAAACAACTTTACCTGCATACTGTCCAATATATCCTGCCGCTTGGTCCTGAAGTTGTTGGGATCTCTCTCAGAATACAGGAAGCAGTCTTTAGCCGGCACCCAAGCACGGTCGTGCGCTCCGAAGAACCTCACGTCCACTAGACCTGAGTTGTTCACAGACATGCCCTTGGCTGGCCAGTACGGGAATCCTGTTCAAATTATCTATACATATAATAAAACAGTAAAAATATTTTGTCTGTACATTTAGTATTTTTGACTGAAATGGATAGAGGGACACTTAAAAAGAATAATAGAAAGCAAAAAACATTTTTTGGAATTTCTTGTCTGTCTGTCTGTCTGTCTGTCTGTCTGTCTGTCTGTCTGTCTGTCTGTATGTATGTACGCGTTTCACGCAAAAACTACTGGACGGATTTGAATGAAACTTTTTTTTGTTGTATAGCTATTAAGCCTGGGCAACATATAGGCTATAATTGATTTTGAAAACTGGAACACCTGATGAAGAACCATAGCAGAACAGCTAAACTATATGAAATATGGAAATGGTGCCTTAACAAAAGTCGTTCAACCTGATGAGCATTTTCTGCAGACGTATAAAAATTGAAGATCTGGAACATGTGATGAAAAGCTCCAAGAGACCAGCTACACTATAACATATATGGAAATGGCGCCTTAGCAAAAATCGTTCAACCTGATGAGCATTTTCTGCTGACGTATAAAAATTGAAGATCTGGAACAACTGATGAATAACTTCAAGAGACCAGCTACACTATAACATATACGGAAATGGCGCCTTAGCAAAACTTGGTTAATCTGATGAGCATTTTCTGTAGACGTATAAAATCGAAGATTGGAACACAGGAAACAGTTTGGAACACAAAAAGACTTTTCATCTAAGCCAAAGTCACGCGGGCGAAGCCGCGGGCAACAGCTAGTAATAAATAAAGTTAATACATTTGTGGTCATAGGATGAGCCTAGACCACCCACGCAGACTCAATGCAGATTGGTGGGTAATAACGACTGCTAACATTGCCTTCGTGCCTTTCGAATCACGGAAGAGATCTAGATAATATATTTTTGGTCACCCATCTCATGACCGACTATTACGAAAGTTGCTTAGTCGCCACTATCACTGGCCAACGCGCGAACCACTGGGCTAGTTGTTAAAATCCATCCCAAAGGTGGATCACCTTGGGCCCGCGTGGTGGGTCATAACCCATCATCCGTGACATCCATAAGAAAAATCAGCGCTCCAGCAATCCTCCCGCGAAAATAAAAATAGGTAGTAAGAAGGATTATTTCGCGACGCACCATGACAACCTAAGCTAAGCAATCCAGCAATCCTCCCGCGAAAATTAGAAAATAATGGTTATAAGAAAAGGATTAATTCGCGTCGCACCCTAACAACCACTGCTAGGAAACAATACCTTTAAGCTTCGCCCACAGCAGAACATGAGGCGTGGTGCAAACATCCGTGAACCATGTGGGCCGGCGCGCGTGCGCAGCCTTGTAGCACTCGGGACACGCCTCGAAAAGATTAATTCGCGTCGCACCCTAACAACCACTGCTAGGAAACAGTACCTTTAAGCTTCGCCCACAGCAGAACATGAGGTGTGGTGCAAACATCCGTGAACCAAGTGGGCCGGCGCGCGTGCGCAGCCTTGTAGCACTCGGGACACGCCTGGAAAAGATTAATTCGCGTCGCACCCTAACAACCACTGCTAGGAAACAGTACATACCTTTAAGCTTCGCCCACAGCAGAACATGAGGTGTGGTGCAAACATCCGTGAACCATGTGGGCCGGCGCGCGTGCGCAGCCTTGTAGCACTCGGGACACGCCTCGAAAAGATTAATTCGCGTCGCACCCTAACAACCACTGCTAGGAAACAGTACATACCTTTAAGCTTCGCCCACAGCAGAACATGAGGTGTGGTGCAAACATCCGTGAACCATGTGGGCCGGCGCGCGTGCGCAGCCTTGTAGCACTCGGGACACGCCTCGAAAAGATTAATTCGCGTCGCACCCTAACAACCACTGCTAGGAAACAGTACCTTTAAGCTTCGCCCACAGCAGAACATGAGGTGTGGTGCAAACATCCGTGAACCATGTAGGCCGGCGCGCGTGCGCAGCCTTGTAGCACTCGGGACACGCCTCGACCTCGCCCATCTCCGCGCGGCACGAGCGGACCAGTGCACGGGCCGCGCCCGTCAACTTCGACTGTACTGTGGATAACAAATCTAAAATAAACAAGATTATTATTAACAAAAAAAAGGAAAAAAAGAAAAAAAATTGTCATCGTCAAGATTGGGTGGACGTCAAATCAAATCTTCTAATAACTCAAAGGTGACTAACTGACTGACATAGTGATCTATCAACGCACAGCCCAAACCACTGGACGGATCGGGCTGAAATTTGGCATGCAGGTAGATAGGCATCCGCTAAAAAAGGATTAACGCGAGCGAAGCCGCGGCCAAAAGCTAGTGTTACATATATTTTTATAACTATACTGGTAGGTTTAGATTACTAATAAAAAAGATAAAACAAAAAATAATCTTCAGCTGTATTTAAAAAGAAGATTAATATCACAAGAAAAAGATTGACCTTTCACAGGGAGGTAAGATGTGGGCTCGAACTCACTAAGTACCTTGGAATCCCTTTTTACGCTACATATCCAAAGAGGACTGCAGGTACAACAGGGAGGTAAGAAGGGCTCGAACCCACTAAGTACCTTGGAATCCCTTTTTACGCCACATGTCCAGCATACGACAGTCTTCAAGCATTACCAGGTTTTACATATTTTTATCCTTATAGAACCTAACGTGGACGTCTTTCGGCTGAGAGAGAGAGAGAGAGAACCTATGTAAGATCCGATTGAAAAATCAAAACCAATTCACGGTTTTTAAATCCGAAGAAACATCTCTCAATTTTTTATTACTTCCCCATTTAACGTCTCAATTCATACAACCAACACAAAAAGATCTAAATACAAAATGATCCTTACGTGTGTTGAAAATAATGCTATTGTGCAATATCCATTGCGCGTCGGCCAGGAAGGCCTCAGTGCTTCCGTATAGTCCCGCGTCAATGTTATCTTTCATCAGCGATAGGTCCATCGGGTGCACCACATACTTGTCGTAGTCTGGGAACGCAGTGCGGTCCACTGGCTGCATGAATGGGTCGACCTGTAGATTAATTATATAGTATTTTTTTAATGGAATAGAGGTAGTTGGAGAAATAAAGAGGGGTATTTGCCCAGCAGTGGGACCTATTAGCTAAATAAAAAATAATAATTTAGTGACAATTTGTTTCTGGACGTTTCATCATTGTTTGTTGATAAGTCCGCAATACGGTTTACAATTTTTATTCTGAAAGTAACCATTTTCCGCTCATTTGATCGGGCAGTGTGCAGTATGTCTACCTCTCAATGAAACACGCAATCCTTTTAGGATACGGACGATACTTTGAACCCATAGTAATACGTTTTCAGGGATAGTTTTTAGTCATGACTGTTATGAGTCGCATTTTCCGTGGATCAAAATCTCCTTACATTATACAATTGACAACTCGTTTTAAGTTTAATCGTTTTACGCCACACATATTCCACGACTTACAATAAATTAAGTTCGTCAGTTGCTGCGTCATCACATCACACATCACATAGTATCGAATATGTTTAACTCTCAAACAGACATTCACGATAGGTTTTACAAAGCGCGCCATATCAGTTGGTAGAATTAAAAATACATGTTACATTTGATGAACCTAGTATATGAGTATTATTATAATGAATCCTACTTCCTAGGTACTAATATTATAAATGCGAAAGTTTGGAAGTGAGTTTGTGACTTTGTGAGGACGTTTGTTACTTAATCCCGCGAAATCCACTGGACTCATTTTGATGAAATTTGGTACACGGGTAGAAAAATACCGGGAATAGCACTTATGGTACTTTTTAACCCGAAATTTTCACGAGTGCGAAGCCCCGGGGCGCAGCTAGTGAATGTTTAAAACAATCACGTTAATCAAAATGACGAGGCAGGCGAAATAGTATTAATTACAAAGTTGTGACCCTGGATTGTGGACTGTGTAACCAGAGGTAGCTCTGTACTGAATGTCATTAATTTCTTGACAAATATTACTCTGTTTCGTTCAAAAAGAAACTATGCTCTATAGATCCTACACAATGTTGTAGTTGGATTTAAATTAACCTCAGATTTGGGTGTTGCCCAAATGACAATTCAATATAGCACAAATGGCTGATTCGACCGATAGAAGACAAATATCCAGGGTGGTGCCATGTGAATGATTAATACTCTATCTATTACTTCCATTTCTATTTCGTTGAAAGTGGTGTCTTTTTTAACTTCTTTCGCATCCAATGTAATATTACGACCACCAAAAATATGAGTCTAATTATATGTCTTACATTTTCCTTGTATAGCTTGTCTACCTACTTCCAACCCACAAACTTTGCTGAGATAAATTAGAATCAAGAGAGAGAACAAGCAAGTCTATTAAGGTAAGCATTGTTGCTTTATTTCTAACTAGATTTTGCTCGCGGCTTCGCCCGCGTGATTTCCCACGGGGACTGTGCTTTTTCCCGGGATGAAAGGTACCCTATGTCCTTCTCCGTACTTCCAGCTATGTGTATGCGAAATAACAGGAAGATTGGTTCAGTAGATAAAGCGTGAAGAGGTAAAAAACAAACAAACTCACTTTCGCATTTATTATATTAGTTAGGACTTATCTCTCGGATCGCGATCCTATTTCTAAATTCAGTCATAGCATTAAATATGCATTGAATGCAAGGCGATAATTTAATACAGAGCGCCTAAAGGAATTTTCTTTGGCACATAGTGCTCAAAGAACACTTTCAAGTTATACGATTTTAAAGAACAGTTAGTTTATCAAACAGTGAAATACAAATTGGCCATCGGCTATCAGTTTAAGATGTTAATGCACAGACATTGGAAGACATCAAGTAAATTTAGTTTGTAAACAAAATTTGATTCAGTTTAGAAATTCAGGCATCTGGATGCACAAATTGATTATTGCTTCTCAATAAGAGAGACTTTTAAAAACAAATAATATCTCATTGACAAACAAACTCAATGGTACATAATCAAATAAAAATTATACAGTCAATACGAAACGACATCACAGCAAGAAAGCATGACAAAATGATGATCTACAAGAAAATGCACACATGTAAACCCAATACTAACGCAAACGTGTTTATTATTAGCCGAGAGGGAGATAGCCGTGCGATGGTATCGATTAGAGCGGGACGGGAGGATGCTCGCGTCACGCGTAGGGACCGCGGCGCGCCGACGCTGTAGATATCTACAAGGTCATTTCTCTGTAGCCCGGCCCGACAGCAATCGGCATACGTGCCTTCATATTACAATGCTCCGAGTTCGCAATCGCCAAATCGGTGAAAGTACAGAAGATTATTCTGATGAATGTATTGAGACATGTTCTAGTAAATAAATACTAAACCATTATATGTATTTCCAATAACGTAGATTTCGTTTTTTTTGAAATCAAATACCATGTTAGTTATCATTACTAAAATGATATGAATTAATGTACCTAGGTATATTTATTGTTATGCAACTAAACTATACTTTTCAGTATTATAGTTTGTTGACGATACATATTTATTAATTTCAATCAATTACTCGTCAGCTTTCGATACACGTACTGAACGCGGCCATTTTGTTTTGCAGAATCACGAATTCACGAAAATAAACTTTATGGTCCAATTGTCGATCGTGTTAAATTTATTATATCCTATTGCCTTTTAAATTATATTCACATATTAATTTTATTGTAACTTATAAATATCGATAATCCCATTGTATAAATGCTTCAATTTACTTATGAAGGTTAGGTAATTAAAAAAATAAGTAAATATGTAATAAATATCAGAATAAAAAAAAAAACCAAAGAAATGAGAAAATCAAGAAATACTTAGAAAAAAAAAATCATATTTTGAAAACAAACAAATTAAGATACAATTTTGTGTTTTAAGTTATGTAGGTACCTGAAAAAGGTTAGGTCAAGAATATGAATAGAAATTTACCCCATTGAGATCCATCATCCTTTGCAAAGCGAATTTGAGAAGTTCACACAGCATACCCAGTGATATTTTCTTCATAGCTGGTGATCTGCAAGAAAAGCAAACAATTTATTTAGCCATTGCATAAGTTATACTTAATATAAGTATACCCACTCGCTACATACATACGATTTACATAATAATCGAAGTAAAATATTGAAATATTAAACCAAAATACCAACTCTTGTATTTATAAGTTGAATAATTCTAATTGTTAGACTAGGATAACCTCAATAAGTAACCCAATATTTTTATTTATTTGCATTAATTTGCTAAAGAATATGACATTAATATAAGCTAAGAACAGGTTTCGTAATAACTTGGTACACAGAGATGTTTACATTGCTTACATGTTTTAAATTATATGAAAGTTCTCTATGTATCATAGTAAAAAAGTATCATAGGAATGTTGTTTTTGAACGGAATTTGTGAAACTTACCTTGTTTCTGAGCTCTCAGCATGCAATATGGACATGCATTCAGGACACACCCAATTCTTTTCTGTGTTAATTTTACTGCGCTCTGCTCCGGAAAGACATTTGAAATGAAAAGCCCTCGGACACACTGTACAATGCACTGGTGGATGGATTTTTTTCATTCGCTGGCTGCTCTATGGCCCAGTGGCATCTCCAACAGTAAGGGTCCGTTCTCAGCTTGTTTGGTCTCTCTGGAGTCTGTCATAATAACAAAAATTTGGTATAAGTCTCTTAAATGATAACAATAATACATGTGCACACTTTCTCACCATTTCAAGAAGCATTAAATACTTCAGAATAGAGTTAGAAAAGACAAAATGATTTGATGATTTTAATATTTGTGAACAATAAGACATTGTCAACAATGTTGAAATTATGCAAACAAATCACAAACAAATGAAAATCTACCCACTAAATAGACAATCATCAAAAAATATCAATACTTTTACATTTTCTTTTTTTGACATTTTCCTTTTAAAAAATAAAACTACAATTTAAAAAGAATATGTTGAAAATACTTACATCCACTACAGCTATTTTTTCTTCTTAGGAGTGCTGGCTCTTATTTCAGGTGGTGGTTCTTTGCTTTTCAAATCTTCTACATCCTCATCAGTGCCTTCATCAGAATCCTTATGAGTTTTAGTGACAGAATTGAGGAATAATTTCACTTTGTTAACAAACTCTGGATTTTGAGAACGCATGGATCTCTTAACCGCAGTTTTATCAGATTTTTCACTACAATTGCTCTTTTGTGAATTAGTGCTGATTCTTCTGTTGCCCTGTATCTTATCTGCATCCATAGAAATATTAAGTGGATTTGAGGAATCTAATACTGTCCTAGACTTTCTGGTCTTGCTTGTCAGCTGTGTACACTCGCTTATTATTTTAGATTCTTTAGCAGACTTGATGAGTGACTTCAGTTCTCTGCTAATACTTTTATTGTGGTCTTTCTCCGTGGTTTCCAAACTTTCCAATTGTGAGTCATTGGAATTATCTTTTTCAATCACAATTTCCATGGGAACAGAATTATTGTTAGCAGGTTTATTATTCTCACTATTTTCATGATCTCCATTCACTGTTTTTTCTGCTGCAACTTCATTTGCTGGAGTTTTTGGAGGCTCTGTTGATACTTCTTTAATGGGAGTTTTCAAAGAAGGTTTCTGAACTTCTTGCTGCTCTTTGACAGGAGTTTTCTGTGGTGTTGTTAGAGTTACTTCCTGTTCCTTTCTTGGTGTTTTAACTGGAGTCTTCTGAGGAGATTTTTGGGATTCTCCCTGTTCCTTTATAGGTGTTTTAACTGGAGTCTTCTGTGGAGATTTTTGGGATTCTTCCTGTTCCTTTGTAGGTGTTTTAACTGGAGTCTTCTGTGGAGATTTTTGGGATTCTCCCTGATCCTTTGTAGGTGTTTTACCTGGAGTCTTCTGAGGAGATTTTTGGTATTCTTCCTGTTCTTTTGTTGGTGTTTGAAGAGGACCTTTCTGTGGAGATTTTTTGGGATTCCTCCTCTTCTCTCATTGGTGTCTTAACAGGACTCTTCTGTGGAGACTTTACAGGTTTTACCTGTTCTTTTATTGGTGTTTTAATTAGAACTTGCTGAACAGTTGGCTGTTCTTTAACTGGAGTATTTTGAGTAGTTTTTGTGAATCATATGTGGTAGATTCTGCATCTGTTTTAGTAGAAATTTTTTCAGGAGACTTTTGAACATTGTGAACATTTGTGATCGTCTTTTTCAATATTATTTCAACGTCTACATCCTTATGTGGGGATTTAATTATGATTTCTGGACTGCTCTTGTTTGGGGAACTTTGCTTTTCAAGTTTACTTGAGGAATCAACAGTTTCCTCTGAGTGTAAGTTAGTCGATTGTGGTGATTGATTGAGTTCATTATTTAAATTTATAGCCTTAAGTTGGTCAACAGTAAGAATAGGTTTTGAAGGACGTTTTAAAACAATTTTTTGGAGTATAGCTCTAGGTGGCTTGTTTGGGACTACAGCAGGCGCCAGAGGAGCATGGTTTTTGTTGTGTGGTGGTGATAATTGAGGCTTCTGTAACATACTGGGAGAGCTTGATTCGCTCACGTGAATAGGTTTCTCGTCATTTTTTGGACCTGACTCCTCTTGTTCTTCATCTATCTTCTCAACTATCAATACAACATTACCATTGGAACCTGTCACCTCCTGCATCTCTGGCACATCTTCTGTTGTGGAAGACACGTCTGTCTCCATGTGAGGATCCGAAGTCTCGTCCATCACCTGTGATTGAATACCTGGTATTTTTAGTCTGACCTTTGACAAACAAAAAAATACTTTTTATGAATAGGAATAAACATTGTCGGTCTAACAATAGACTGGTAATTACGTCGGGAACCGATCATTCCCCAGTTCAGATACCCAGCCAGCTAGGTCAGCTACAAAACTAACATATGTACCTACTTACAGTATCCATACAAAATCATTGATGGGGCTCACCTCACGTCCACGATGCTCGCACGTTTGAATAAAATCTCACTTTACAACTAGACCACGAGGATATATTTCAACTATTTCGTAGTAATATATCATTTAAAATAATCTGTTTTGCATTGGACTCAGATAATTGCTAAGAAAAAAATATTCGTCAACGAAACGGAAGAATCCAACATCGCCATCGCACTTGATACTAACTTCAATTTGAACAACGAACGACAGCAAACCAAAGCAAACGTCGGTCGAGGTTGTCGATCAGAAACTTTATATCCCGCTTTAAATCAATTGCTGTCCTTGTTTTTTAAATTGAAATTGTATATTACTATCGTGTCTAACAAAACAAAAACTGAACAGAACCAATAGCTCTCTTTCACTCACTCTTTTATGGAGATGGAAGAATGAAGTTCGTGCAAGTCGGGCCGGGTGGGGAAGTGGATTTGGATTGGAGGATTGCTTGAGAAGATTGTGTTGCTTGGTGTTGCTATATCTCCACTATATTATTTATTATACTGTGATTATACTAATTTTTTAATGTAGTGTAGTGATTATATATACTCTTGTGAGTAGTGATGTGCCCTTTCCGAAATTTTCCGGGGGAATTTTTGAAACGGCTTAGAAACGTTTTGAAATATTCCCTAAAACGGAAATTTTTGGAAAAGTACCTGAAATATTAAAAAAAATGGAATTTTCTTTGCAGCTGTCTTTAAACTAAGAAGATTGACAATCACTAAAATTTTCAAGAAAATCTGATGAAGGTAAATGCATATTTTACAAGTATTCCGGGGAAATTTCTCAAGAAACCAAGAAATTTCTTGAGAATTTCCATTCTACGGAAATTTTCCAAGTCGGAGAAATTTCTTTAGAGTATTCCAGAAATTTTCCAAGAAATTTCGTAGAATGCAAGAAATTTCTTGAGAATTTCATTCCAGAAATTTTCCAAGAAATTGAGAATTTCATTCCTGAGAATTTTTCAGAGAAAAACATTTTAGTACTAGCTGCTGCCCGCGGTTCCATTCGCAGCAAAAACTCTTTTATGTTTTTCATAAAAAACATTGAAACATCGTGAAATAGTGACAGACAGACTTTCGCAAAATTGAAGAAAAACGTTCGAAAAATTTCTGAAAGTTTAGGAAATTTTCCATGAAAGAAATTTTCGGAAACCGAGAAATTCTCGGCGGCACATCGCTACTCAGAGCAAAAAGCGTGAGTGATCCGGCTGCCTAGTGGGTCGACGTACTGAATAAAGCCCCTCTCCTTCTTTCCAAGACTCTCGATCTAAGGATCGAAAGATTTTCCCTATTGCCGAAAATTTTCCGTTTTCGAGAAATATTTCCAAGAAATTCGCGCTTGATCAAACGGGACAGCACATCACTAGCGTCACAGATAACCCTCAATAGATTCCGCTTGTCATGGGCGTCCGTGGTCACCGCCGCACTTACATGCTTTTTTGCACATATAAATCGAAATTGCTTCATTTAGTTGCAACCGGAGGCCGATTCCCACTAATTAGAAACGTCGATATCGTATCTCTAATTGTATCTCCAAAGCAAAAAATTGAAATAAAAGTGACAAGATCTCTATAAGACTTCCTGTGTTTATTACGATTTCTTTGGCGTGAATTCTTTGAGGAGCACGACATCTACCGTTTGTAATTTGCTAGAATGCAAGGGCCAGAACTTGATCTTGTATGAGATTGTTTCGTGAAAATTCCCGAAAAAAATCTATTAGAGTTCGTTGGAGTGTGTAAAAATGAGCACATGTTCCATAAAAATGGCAGAAAATCATCAAAGCGATACTCAAATTCAAAAGGATGGTATAACACCACAGGTAAGTTTTATTAATTAATTTAATAAAATTACGTGTTTATTACAGAGTTCACTTTATAATGGTCGAACTATGTGAAACATTGAGAACTAGAGTACCAAAATGGGGTGACGTTGATGTCTTTTGCAAGCATCTCTTTCTTTCAAGTACACCTACATCTTGTATCCTTTCATTGACGTCAGCTGCCACTCGCTCCACGACCCCTGCGCACTTCCTCTAAGTTTGGTGACTTTCGACTTTCGACGCGAACAGGCACTGAACATACTGAATTCATTGGGGGTTATCTGTGACTAGCGTAGACAGAGGAAGGAAACTTACCCAGCAGTGGGTAGAAAGCTGACGACATAGAGCAACACGGACTCCGAGCCGCGCGCGGAAGTCCTTGTTGCTCGAAGGCTGACGATGATAAATGATGTGACGTGAGTTCACGGGATGGTGAGACGCGGTGCAGACACTGATGGAAGACCCACTTATTTTATTTTATTTTATTTATTTTATTTTATTTTATTTTTATTTTTATAGGAAGACCAACAGCTACAATTTTAGTCTTGTGAAGACCCACCGAACTTAAATAGAATAGCTAGCAAAGGAGCCACTTAAAGGGTCCTCACAGATAAAAAACAGCATAAAAAACGAAAGTTGAACACTACGAATAACACGCTATTGAGTTGACAGTTACATACCTGAATAAAACAAGATTTTTTTCTGAGATGCTGAGTGTATTATTCAGCCATCGCTCCCCGACTTCGAAGCTCTATGCTATACGTAGAGAAACATTATGTCAATGGTCTGTCGCACTGTCAAATACCGACAATGTAATATGATGACGTTGACAGTATTTGTTCACATGGTTTCAAAAAAGTGGTATGTACTGATATGTACTGAACTGCTTGAGAACTGATATATCTCACATTTTTTAATATTAAAAATCAATATAAGTACTGATGGAGATTTATTGAATTAATATTGATAAATAAACCTTAAACAATGTCATTTTAAAATACCCTCATCATGAAAAACGTAGACGGGACTGTGTGTATAACAGGACATCTAATCTAGCTATTTTTGAGTTCCAGAAAAGAAGGCGTTCGCGCAGTTATGGGTAACTAAAAAATACTTATTGTAAAAATACTACTATTATACTCTGGCCTTGTTTAACCTCACTGAAATTATTATTTACGTGATAAAACCTTTACATTCCTTCACTCACTTTACTCTTGGGGGTTTACATAAATCTTTGAAAATTCATTATGGTTACAACCAACTGTTTACTTACCACCATTCAATTTACTTACGCAATCTAATCATTCAACTACGAAGAGGCCCCATCGGGCACTGCGTGTCTATTGTTAAACTATTGTTTTATGCCGTTATGATTGAAGCAGAGCCAAATTAGAAAAGAATCTTATTTGAAATACATTAATAAAAAATACTTAGATACATAAAAGTACACCAACTTTCTTAAATTTAAAATTTTTGCATGTTTGTTATTCTATTTGCAATACCTGGTAAAAGGTTACTAAAAGTTGTAAGTCCTAAGTTGTAAGTTCCTTATGAACCAATATGTATGCACAATTAGTTGGCAAATAAAATAAATAAAAAAGTATTTTTACTTGATTTTTATAAAACTTGTCTTAGAAACAATTGGTTGCATGAGACGGCTAAATACTTGACTTCTTACACACATGTTGTAGAATAACACAAAGACTTCTTAGATCTGATTTATTTTATATGCTACGATAAAATTAGATATCTAATTTTCATCTAAGTGGAAAAGAATATTATAATAGTACAAAAGCAACTGACTATTATGGGATGCAAATAGACTTGTGGGCTATTTTTTTTTTTTTATAGTGGAGATTGTATCTGCAGATTATATAATAACTGTAACTCTATTGTACAAATAAATAATTACAGCTTCTACATAAGAACATAGACAGCATAGAGAAAAAGAAAACAAACCACTACAGCAGTGGTGTCATGCAGGTGGATCCCCTGTTCCTCAAATGCAAGGACCTGAGAATATTTCAGCTAGATATTGCTACTACAACTGAGTTGGAACCTTATGGCGCAGATACATTAGAGAGCCCTCTCAAACCTACCAGGACCCTGGACTTTTCTATCCATTTTTCTACAGACATATGCATCCTATTGTTTGAAAATGGATATACTCTGTACAGGTACTTTTAATACTATATATTTTACATTTTTCACTAGTTTCAGTTTTGTCTCCAATGTTACCTCCTCAGGCCAGACCCCATCTAAAGGATTAAACAATATATTATTAATGGTTGATCTGCCCAATTACCCTTTTGACATTGTGTCTATTGTTATTGAAAAACCAACATAGTTCTAGCTGTGAAGCTTTTTTAACTTTGCGCCTTACTGTTGCTAATATTGCTTGTTACTTTGTTTTGTTTGAAATGTCCTAGTTTTCCTAATAAATAAAAATAAAATAAATAAATAAAACCCTGTGAACGATAAATTAAAGGCTTATAATTTCTTTGTTTCACACTCTCTAAATTCTCCCTCATCTTTTGTTTTCAGCATTGAGGGTGAATCTATCAAAGTATTAGCCTCAGAAGAATGGAGGTGTCCTGTCAGCCGAGAAATACACTGTGTGCTCAAGCGCTGTGGGATGGGAAAGCAGTAGTTGTGCCTAAGAGTATAGATGATAGCACCGCTCACCATCGCCAGCTAGCCCAGGAGCAGGGTGGCAGATTTCCCTGTATATCCCTATAGGCAGCATAATGGGGTATGTCAAAGGTTTATTCATCTTGCAAGGATTTACTGTTGAATTATATCTAAATCATAGACTACTGGCTTTTGTCATTAAGTGCAATAGGTGCTATATTCGTAGGTAGAACATAGTTATTGCACTTTTTCTGTGTATGATAGCCGCATTCATGAAGAAACATATAAGGCTATCCGAAATACCGATAATCCCATGGGAGTGAAGCCGCACTTCTTGTTTATTTTGTTACAAAATGATATTTTTTTAAGTTCATTATACCTTGGGATTCAGGTAAACCCAGTAGTTCTGGGGTGAAACAGCGAATAGGTAATTTTAATATGAAAGTGACCAAAAAAGGAATATTATGTTTTTAGGGGTTCATGTATGTAAGTATGTATGTAAGTTTATTCCACCATAAAATCAGGAAATCCAGAAATGTTTTTTGCCAGAAAACAGTACAAAAGATGATACAGAAAAATAGTTCCATGTCTTCAGTCTGCAAGCAGACGTGCAAAAAGTATACACCAATATAATTAAAATACAAATTGTCAATTTCCACTCTACAAAATATGTCACATAAAAAAAAAAAATTAACCTATACTCATTATGATCAAAATATTCTTTCAAGTCCTGAACGGCTGAACAGATTTTGATGTGGAGAGGTATTTTTAGATTCCCATCTATGTGAGTTGTCAGTCATGTTTTTTATTTATTAATATTTAGCTTGTTACCTTTTTTACCTAGAAATACACTTTACAGGCAGTACTGATGCGTGAGGGTCCAACCTCTATATGGTCCAAAACACCGGCGATGTCGCGCGGACGAAGCGATCCTCAACACTGTAGTAGCGGTCGGCACTCAAGGCATATGTCATCTATGACCTCAGGAGCTCTCCAACTCCATATCACAGCAGCAGAATAAAGGGTGGTACTGTACCTTCTGATTTTTTTATTTATTTATACAGATTAAATTTATTGAAACATTGAGCTACAGTAAATTAAAAATGTCAAAAATTGAGATTGAATAAAATAAGCTTGTTTAGTGTCTTCGTTATCTTGTTAATATACTCATATACTTACTGAAACATTAAAATGTTGCCATGAATCTGTTTTTGGTTCACCTGAACTGAAATGTTGACCCAGAGTTATTCTGAAGTGCGCTAAGATAGTTTTCTAAACCCAGCACAAAAAGCTATCAATGCCGGGCCAGTGGCTATTAGCAGAAAACAAAAATATTTTCTTCCATGCTTGGTCTGGGAGTTGAAGAAAAAACATAGAATGTGCCAGCTGCTTCTCTTCCCGCGCAGATTGTAAAAGTCAATCGAGGGAAAGTGGTATTTTAAACTTGGAGAGTTTTCTCCACTCATAGGCGATGGTTAGTAAACTGTCACTATACCTGAATTTCCATTTCATTTTCAGAAAGCACTGTTCAGCTACTGTGGCCTTCCCGAGTCTCACGACTCTTGTATTCTCTTCGAGTCTCACGCTGACTTCTTGGCTCTTATTCACTCCTGTAAGGGACCTCGTAAAGGCGTAAAGGCGTTCTGCTGTAAGTGTGTGTATGTATGTATTTCTTTCTTATCATCTTAGATACAGAAAAATATGTGATAAAATTAGTAGTTTTTATAATAGTAATTGTAAATAGACATGAGATTTTTTCCGAGAATATTTAGAAAAAAAAAGATAATAAATGTCGCTCGATTTGTATTGTACTTTTCAATGCAGGCGGTGGCACAGAAAGCAGCTCTGAATTATTCCCAGTGGAAAATATACAATGATCCATGGACGATGATAACTCAACAACAACTATTAGATAGCTATTCAAAAAATTGATTAAGGTAAATTTTGTGTTAAGCTTTTAAATCTTTATATTTTTGTTGGGACAGTGATGAACAAAAATAGTCACACTCGTCCTGACTGATGGCAAAAGTTCACGAAATAAATGATTTAATTTGAAAAAAGCGAGGTTAAACCGAAAATGAGGTGGGTTCCGACGAATTATCACTAAAGCCAATAGCAGAAAGTGATAGAGGTAGTTGGAGATATTATGATAAGCTTTTGAATAAGCCAGTATGGTATTTATCTAATAGGTCCCATACCTATTAGATAAAATAAAATAAAAAATCGTCGGGTTGGGTCCTATGTGGCTGTATTTTCGCAGTCATAAAATCACACCAAGTTGAGGCTTGATAAGAAACATCATTTCATCACACATATCTAACTGTGCTTTCACAACGGGGGAAGGTAAACTCCATTTATTCTACCAGTCCTATAATGTAAGCAATCTTACCATGTCTTTTTATGATTTTACAACAATATAAATTAAAATAGACTTTTTAGGAAATTACTTTCATGGTTAATAAATGTTTTACTTTAGAATGTTTAGGTTTGAACTAATGTTTGATTTATTTTCAACAAAATTTAATGAAAAGAATTACTGTGAAGATTGTTTGCTTATATGGGACTGGTAAGAATAAATGGAGTTTATGCTATCCTAGATGTTTGTGTAATCCTGTATCGGTTCGCCATCATTGGAGAAAATGCAGCAGGAGTTTGTTATGCTGCGCCGCCTCTTCACTTGCGCTTTTGGAGGCGGTGGTTGGTTGCGGTTTGGAGGAGAGCTTTAAGTAATTCTTTATGACGTCAACTAAAAACAAGTAGCATTAGTCGTTCGCTGGCGAACGTAGACCTCGCGACTATTAAAAATACACCATATTTATTTGCTGTAATTAAATATCTCAAAAACGGCTGGCTATTACCGATTTTGATGCCCAACGAACTTGAAAATTCTATTAACTAATCCCTACATATATTCCAATCAAAATCGGAACAATTGTTTTGAGAGTTATCGCGGAACAAACATACATACATACATACATACAAACAATGTGCTTTTCGCTCCAACTTGAATTATAGCCCTCGCTTCGTCGGTTTCAACTCGGTCAACGATGACGATTTAAAAGTGCTATTTTTAGCCTATTTAAATAAAAATTATTTTCATTTCATTTCACCATTATTCGCTGCTTAACGCCTCGACAATGTCGCCAAACTCGATACCATATTTTTTCAACTCTTTATTGTCTCACTGCTGGGCAGAGACCTTTGGCTCAGCATTGGGATAATAAAGTGCTCTGTCTTCCGGAATCTTCTCTTCGCCATAGCAAACTTCGACTAGTCTTTCCTCGAATGTTCTCAAATCGTCCCTCCATCTTGTCTGCGGTCTTCCTCTAAACTGAAGTACATATATATTGGTACAAAAAAGAAAAGGACAATTTATGTGCCGAGCTGAACTGGAAACGTTGATTTTGATGAATAAAGTGTAATATGTGCTTGCATACAAGAATTTTCAGAAAAAAATGTTAATATCTGCATTTGCAGCTGCTACCAACCGCTTTTTCTTTAATTTCAGCATGCAATGACAAAAGATATTTCAAGTGATATGGTTATCTAAATTGGGAATCGTGGATGGCCAGAAAGCGTGGAGGAATGCTCACATACTGCCTGCATTGTGGCCCATACATACACCAGGTAAAAACTTATCGAGCATAATATAAAATGATGATATAAGAATGTGTTTTCACTTTTTCTTTATGTTTTACTAGATGCGCCTCTTTTCGCTTCGATCCCGTAGGAATTTCAGAATAAAAAGTACCATATCTGCTATTACAGGATAAATTCTACTTTGTGTACCTAATTTCATCGAAATCTATCCAGTAAATTTTTCTTCATTAGGAGGTAACAAAGATCTTCACATCTGAAGTTACTACACTTTCGCATTTATAAATATTATTAGTGGGACAACCACAGGTCTTCGTTTACTAATAAATAAAAATGCTTTTGATTAACTTATAAAGCTTGTATTAAAAAAAAAATCAAAGTATATTTTGATATATTTCAGAAAGCAGAGCCAGTCGTCTATACATGGTACGCGGGGACGAAGATGCTACGTTACTTGTGTGTCTCTTAGTGCAAATTATATTGAACCCGCAGACTGTAGGACCATCAGAGGGAGTAAGTCAAATAGAATTCTATTTTTTTAACCTTCGGCACAGGGCGGGAGCTTCATAGAAACGGGGCGTCAAATATACCTACTACTACTACAAATACTGCGTAGATGCAGCGCGCCTGAGTGGCGACCTTCGACTGGCGGCATATTTTACGAAAAATCATTATATTACATTGTAATGTTTTTATTATCGGAATGATACGAAAAATTCTAAAAAATATATAAGTACGATTATAATCAGGGAGATAGGAATAAAACTTACTTAAGTTTACATTATATACTTAAATATTTATTGAAGCTCTCTTCAACAAATATATAATACAAGCATAGAAAACTTATAAAAATATATTGTACGAAAAGACGCCGTGACAATGTTGTATGTTGAAAGTGACAACTCCGTTCGTTCCATTATGTCTGCCATGCTGTTTGATATCAGTGTCTTACTGGATAATAACTTTACTCAACATTTATTCAGAATTTTACACAAGAAATTTCTTGAAGACACGAAAATAAAATTTAATTCTCATATGTTGCTCCCCATTTACCCACAAATGGCATATACCGAAAAAAAATGAATATCTAATGATGTGAAATATTTTTAATTGCTTTGCTTACCTACCTGTATTCATCCTTCGGAAATTATAAAAACGTCCTTCTTAGGTTTGTACTAGATAAACAAAGGTTAACTGCAGTACCTTACCACAATTAATTTCATCGAAACGACGTTTCTCTCTATCTATCTATAGAGCGAAACGTAGGTAACGAGATAGCTTTCGCAGTCACGCTTCGCAGAAGTCGCAGCTGCTAACCCTTTAACCCGTTTCACAGTGTCCCTCGATTCAAACGAGCGGTAGAAGGTGCGGCGTACGCTACATTGCAGGAGAGGCAGGGAGGGCTTCCTTTCTCTGTACACGTAGTACTTATATTAATTCTGTGCCTTTGGGGAGCAGATGGACGACCAGATTTCGCACCTCCAAAAGAGGAGATATTAGAGCACCACAATCGGCGAGCATGTATGAAGAGAGCGAGTGTAGGAGAAAGCGAGAGAGATCTGTATGGACCATAGCAAGTGGAAATCGCTTTGGTCTCTGCCTACCCCTACACACAGGGGAAAAATAAGTCACTTTAGATGTATGTAAATCTTAAATGTAATCTACAAATAAAAATGATTCTTTTCTATTCACTAATGCGCAAGTTGCCGGCTTTTTGAAAAAGCGATAGGCTCTTTTTCTTGTAGGCCCCATATCGAACTCTCTTAATTCTGATGTGTAGCCGACTTTTTGAGAAAGCGAGGATCTTTTCTTGAAGGCCTCCCCCATATCGAATCCTTAATTTCGATGCGCTGCCGACTTTTTGAGAAAGCGATAGGCTTTTTTCTCCCTTGAAGTCCCAATATCGAATCCTCTTTATTTATTCCAGCTCAAGCCGCTAATAGAGAGAGAATGGCTACAAGACCGGCCCGCCCCATTTGGTCGCATGGCACCGCTGCGTCACGCGCCGCGTCGTGCAGCTGCGTGCCGCATACCCACCTTCTCATATTCCTAGACTGCGTCCGGCAGTTCCTGGAGCAGTTCCCGTGCAGCTTCGAGTACCGGCAAGGCTTACCATCGTCACGCTGTTTGAACACTCTTATGCTAGTCAATTTGGTGAGTATTCATTCATTGCATATTTTATAAGATTAAAGTGTAGACAAATATGTTTCGCCACACGTATTAAGATAACTATTTATATCAACGAAAAGTGACAGATTCATTTTATAGATATCGATAATTTGTTATTCATATATATCGATAAAATCTGCCACGCATTTTTGACAATATCTTCTTCAAATTGGGTCAATTTTTCGGCAAAGCGCTAGAGCGTTGGAGGTTCCCCCAAAAAGTTGCGGTGGTTGCTTTTTCATCATGCGGCTGAAAATAGATGCCTGTTTGTCTACTAAGTAGACAAACAGGTGAGCACGGCCCACTATTACAGACTCTACCCAATAACAGTATAAAAATTTTCAATTCTTGTATCAATCCACAGGAAAAGGTATCTTATGGTGATTTATGGTTCACTTAAGTCGTTCCGAAGAATAAATCATAGAGTTTACTTAGCTTATTATAAGCACAAATGACGTAAGTGCCTATGACCATAAGGAGTATCTTTTCGCGTGGATTGACATATTTATCGATATATAAATAACCTGTCCACAGGAACGTTCCCTATGCGACAACGAACAAGATGCGAGAATCGCGTGGTGTGTA